>LPNX010226671.1:0-22816 GCA_001517045.1 Pseudotsuga menziesii
CAACCATTTTTGAAACGGGGGTAAAAATAGCTACTAAAATTAGGAGAGAGAAAAACGAGAACTGTGTCGAGTTCTCGTTTCATAGTATAAGTGGTTAATATATTGTAATCACAAACCAAGCTTTAAGGATCCATTAAACTTTCATTCAAAATTAGGCGAAAATGACATAAGACATTTGGATTTTAGTGCATTCCTTCCTCTAATGTGACCGAGGTTTGATTCTCAATGCATTCAATATATCACTTACCATTTTTTTATTTTAACTTAAGTAAAAATGATAAAATTCCATGCTACAACCACTTAAACTAAATTCAATAATAATAATAATAATAATAATAATCATTATCATCATCACATTTTTTTTGGACAAGAACGGTTATGAAAATATTAAAGAAACAATGATAAGCTCACTGAAGGAGTACAAAAGCTTGGCTTATAGAATGCCATATTGCCAAAATTTAACAGTTCAATACTAAGTGCAGAATTTGTTTTCAAAACAAAGATACTTAGAGTTAAAACAAAAGTAGCTAAACAAAACTAAACCATTGGCTTGCCAGATAAAGCATGTGCCTCCTTTTCCTTGAGAATTTGGCAGTCCAAAGTGAGCTTCCCAACCTGCATTTCCATCTTTAGGATGCGACAAGCCAAATTACAAATGGTAGCCTCTTTCCCACTGAGCCGAATCTCCTCTTGCTGCAGAGCCCCGGTGAAGTCCTCTCGGATCTGAACCTGGTCCTCATCGATCATATCCAACCGACGACCTGTTTCTTCGTCCAAGTGGTTGATGAGGCAATTCTAGTCTCTTATCTTTTGCTTCAACCGACGGACCTCAACTTCCAGCCGATGGATTTTTAGGTCCCTCTCCAAGTCCGGACCTCCATTCGACGCCATGACAACACCGAGTAACACCACATGAGCCAACAATTGAGACACCTTCTCGTCGACAAAACAATACACGACACTGCGGAACCGAAAGCCAAAACCCATAATGAATATAGTTCCATGGAAAGACATTGGCTCTGAATCCTCGGGCTTCTCAGTCCATAACTCCACACAAGTGAGGCTGAAGCGGTCATAATTCTTGTCTATCGAAAGCGCTGGAGTCTGCAACAATAATAAAGGGATCAAATGGAGGTGTCCCATGCCACAAGGTTGGCAACAAGAATACCATCACAAATGGACTCCAAACCATTCCTTTTAAATCCAAATGATAGGAGGAAGTCGTAGTGCCTGCGAAGAACCCATAACCTCCCATATGTCTTGTCATGCAAATTTGCCTTCATAAAGTGCCCACAAGTGCCATCGTACAAGAATAGTATCTGGCTAGGGAAGCGGGAGGACTTGAGTGACATGGTTGACACAGAGCTACAAGCCTGAGGTGGATTGCCTCATTGGCAGCCAGGTCCGCATTGGAATTCAACGACCTCAAAATATGAAAGAAGTTTAACTTGTGGAAGGATCGAGCTAAATCTTGGATTCGAAGCACAAGTCCAACTAACTTCATGTTGTTGAAATGAATGGGAGAATTCATGGCTTCAATAAACATACGACAGTCTCCAAAAACCAAAGCTTCATCCACCCCTAGACCTTTTAACTGTGTGAACCCTTGCCGTAGACGGGAAGCTTCCACCATGATATTTGTATGACTCCAAAGCTCAAAAAACACTTGATTTCAAAAATGTCCTCGTAATTGAAAATAACCCCTTGCCTCTAATTACACTTATATATATAATAATAATAATAAAAATAATAATCACACTTTTATTTATTATAATAAAAATGCATTTTTTCCACACACCACAATACTTTCTCGAGGCTGCAAAGACCTACCCGTCGTTGTCCAACCGTCACCCATGTGCATGTGTGACTTTTGCACTTCATAACGCTTTCCAACGTCCACTAAATATTGAACCACAATCTCTTCTACACGGCCGTGTGCTAATCTTTAGACAATTTGCACTTTTTAAAGTGTGCTAATCTTTAGACAATTTGCACTTTTTAAAGTAAATTTGGCCAAAATCTTGACAACATAATTTCTACACGACCGTGTGTTAATCTCTATACAATTTGCATTTTTTCAAGTAAATTTGGCCGAAATCCTAACAACACAATTTGTTGGTAAAAATAAGATTTTCAATAATAAAATTACAATTTTTATTGCAGAAATAAATTCAAAACCCTCAATTACCTTATCCATATTATGGAATCACTCCCATCACTAAAAACTACCAAAAAAATTCCGCAAAAAACCTCACCGAATTTTAAGTGCACATGGTTCTTCCCCACACCCCGTCGAATCACTGTTATGCACACAACTCCCCGAGTCCCAAGAATCCCGAAGCGACTAGGATAAAAGGAAAAGTGGAAGCCATCACTTACTTTCCGTGCTTAACATCGTAAAATATGCCTTTGCTATAATTTGGAAAGGCAGTTACGGGATCAAAAGTCTATTTATACAAAACCACCAGTTTGCTGTACAAGGCGTGGACTATCAGATCCTGTAGCAATTACATAAAGACTTTCATCATCTACGACTTACAGATCAGGGCGAAGGGTTTTCCAAGCAGGAGAAGCAGCAGCAGCAACAGGAGGAGGATCAAGATGAGGACGGGAGTTCTGGAAGTGCTGCTCGTCAACGCCGAGGGTTTGAAGAATTCTGATTTTCTCTGTATTGTATTCTCACCCCTATTCATTTCTCGGCTGTAGGCGATCTATTCAATCCTGGAATTCGATATACTAAACAATTGAGTAGATGGGCGGTGCATATTCATTTGGATCTGTCACTAATAAATCAATGTGGATGTGGGTGCAGCTAACATGGATCCCTACGTCCTCATCCAGTGCCGAACTCAGCAACAGAAAAGCAGCGTTGCATCCAGTGAGTAGGGATAGTTTTATATTTTTAGCACTCTGTGTTTACATATATTTAGTACTGAAAAAATGGTTTAATAGGGAATAAGTTATATCTTTTAAGATATGTGATTTTAGTTAAAATTTTGTTGAAATTGCAGTTTTAGATTGGATCTTCAGTTTTAAACATTTTAAGATTTAAACTTTTTTTTTCTTGATTTTCTTTTTGTCAAATGTTAAAATTTTTGGAATTGCAATTTTAAATTGGAATTTCAGTTTCACTGCAATAAATTGCAATTTGAATAATGATAATAAAAATAATTAAGAACGATCGAATCATTTTCTACTATAAATTGCAAATTAACAGTGGAAAGATGCAAATTCTAAAATGTTTAACTTATTCAGTTTATTAATGCTTAGATCTATCCAATTTTGCATTTGTTAAGCGTTGGGATTGATTTTTTGATGTAAAGTGGATGTATTGCAATCTGGTTTGATCAAATCTTTGCTTTGTAAATTGTTTGATCAAAGATCTACTAACAACATCTATATCATACTGAACTGTAAATCTGACTCTTTTGACTCGTTGCATTTTTTAGTATTAACTTGTAACATAAGCCTCTTTCCTAACAACGCAACTATTGCTGAAAAATCCCTGAACAGTCTAGGCCCAATCCGAGATGACATTGTGATTTTGGGCCAAGAGAGTCTTAACACCTCTGGGTCTTGTACTGATTAGGGATTTCTTAGGGTCATCCTTATCTTGATTCCTTTGATCCAACTTGTTAACTCTGCTTTTTGCTGGTTAGATAGAGGGAATCAACAATTGAGATAAGCTCATAGTTTTTTTGGGTATTAGTAAATCAGATATTGTGCGGCCTTGAAGGAGTCTGGCAGCAGACATGAATTTACTAGGAAATCTTTAACTTTACTCCTTACCAGTTGGATAAAGGAAATCAACAATTGAGATAAGCCCACAGTTCTTTAGGTGTTAGTAAACCAGATATTGTGGGGCCTTGAAGGAGACTTGCCGCAGACATGAATCTAATTAGCAAATCTTTAACTCTGCTCCTTGCCTGTTCTTTGGGTGTTAGTAAACCAGATATTGTGGGGCCTTGAAGGAGACTTGCAGCAGACATGAATCTAATTAGCAAATCTTTAACTCTGCTCCTTGCTTGTTGGAAAGAAGGAATCAACAATTAAGATAAGCTCACAGTTCTTTGAATGATAGTAAACCAGATATTGTGCTGCCTTGAAGGAGACTGTCAGCTGACATGAACCTACTAATATTTAAAAATCTTTAACTTTGCTCTCAAGGGAGGGAATCAACAATTGAGATAAGCCCTTTGGGTGTTAGTGAACGAAATATTGCGCCGCCTTGAAGAGACTAGCAACAGACATGAATATACTAATATTAGGAAATCTGAGATTGCAGGTCAAGGTAGCAATCCCGAGTGGAATGAGCAGTTTGTTTTCACTGTAACGGAGGGGGTTACTGATCTCACCTTAAAAATAATGGACAGTGATAAGTTAAACGAGGACGACTTTGTTGGAGAAGCAAGGTGCGTTATGATCTCTGCAACCATTTTCTTAGAAATCTCAATCTTCAATCGTTTAACAACATTTCTTTTCTGGTTCTTATTTCTTATTTTTTCTGAATGTGGTGCACAGCATTCCATTGGAGGCTGTATTCATGGAAGGAAGCCTACCACCGACTCCCTACAATGTTGTCCTTCCAGACAAAACATACTGTGGAGAGATAAAAGTGGGCCTCACATTCACTCCAAAGGTAAAGATGAATCCTTGTTATATACAGAACCTTTTCTTTGAATTGTATTAGATTTTGTCATGGCGGCTTGGAAATCTTTGTAAGGCGTCACTGGTGATTTACATTTGCAGAAACGAGAAGAAGAAGAAGATTTCTGCAAGGAAGCAGAGGAGGAGACCGGAGGGTGGAAAGAAAGCTCCTACTAGCTATGCCTTTGAAGTTTTATGTTCAATCTGTCACTCCAAATAGAAATCCTTGAAACAATCTATTGTACTGTTGCATCTAAAAACAATAAATATGGAATAACTTTTTATTTCAAGTTTTATGGTGAGTCTCTCTTGAATTTTTTTCAGTAATTTTATTTACTTAAGAAGATTTACTTAAAATAAAATTAAAAGTATTCTTTAATATCTATCAACATAAATATTATAGCATAATGAAATTAAAAGTATTCTTTAATATCTATCAACATAAATATTATAACATAATTTCATACCCTACATATACATTTACCAACAATACTTTAGATGATAATATGTTTGATAAAAATCCAATGCCAAAACTAAATGACTTAGACTATCATGGTTTCACTTCATCAGAGTAATAAAACATATTTATCTTACCACTAAATGGTACAAATTCAATATATAAACTTAGTATATCGACACACTACCTTTGTATATCATACACATTTAAAGAAACTACATGGCTCAAACCGTAACACTGGTGTATATCATACACATCTACATGGCTCAAACACTAACACTTGTGTTTGCTCATATGAATTTTTCTAAATCACATCATAAACACCTTAAATGTTTTTAAAAGCTATAGATACATTATATTCAAAGCTACCAAACACTTCTTTAAAAAAATTCTAATATACAAAAATCAATGTTTTAAAAAGCTATAGATACGTTATATTCAAAGCTACCAAACACATCTTTAAAAAAAATCTAATATACAAAAAGCAATGAGTACATGGTATGGAAAGCTCTCCACTAATATGCAACAATGGGTACATGATATTGAAAGCTATACCCTAAGAAGCAATGAGTTTATGATATTGAAAGCTTTTTTTTTTCAGTCGAAAAAGTCATTCCTTGGTATTCAATGAATCAAAGGAACATTTTACATCTTCAGTATAAGTAGATTGCCACCATGGACAGTACAACAAATAGTAATAACAGTCCTATTGCCACCATTGACAGTACAACAAATAGTAAAATACAGTCCTATCCAGACATACATACTACACAGAAAATACAATAAGATACTCACAGTATATCAGAGTGGTTCAAAGCACTATGGGATCACTATAATATGGTCCCCCTCAAAGGAAAGCAATCTGATACAGTCATATATGTCCCCAAAGAAAATAACAGGAGCCCGGAAAACTGATCCAAGGAGGGATAGTGACTCTTGTATTCAGTAATAGTTGCTCAACAAAACTTGAAAGTATCTCAATGAATCAAGTGAGATCAACTGTAATAGAATGAGCATATTCTAAAAGAGTTGTGATGAGTTTTCCCCAATAATCTCGTTTCCCAAATATTCAGTAAGTAAGAGATGGCCCGGTGCCAAGTGCAGTCCCTCATTTGATAAGATGTCTGCCCTCCTGTTATGTTCCCTATAAACATGACTGAGATCCACCCACATAAAAGAGGACATGAGAATCGTAGTGTTGAGGCACCAGGCCTCAAGATTCACCATGTCCAGGGTAGATTCCTTTTTTGTCCAATTTATAATCATAGAGGAGTCGCCAAAGATATGCAGGTAAGGTAACCCAATATCCTTTGCGACCCGTAGTGAAGCCCAAAGTGCTAAGAGCTCAGCTCTAGTGTTGGTACAACTGCCACATCCGAGCTTGAAATCAAGAATGTGAAGTTCATTCAGCCAGAGACAGATTCCCGCAACCCCCAAATTTTTTGCAGCAGCACCATCAAAATAGATCATAGGATACACAGAAATAGGGGACTTCCCAATGTTCCTAATTCTATGCTTGTGAATCAGAGGAGGCTTAAAGGTCATAAAATCATCATAAATAACATATAAAAGACTGTTCAATATGGGCACCTGGTCTTCAAAACATAAACGGTTCCTAGCCTTCCAAATATTCCAAATGATGAAAAAAGGCAGATACAGTAAATACCCCTTCTGTGATAGCCAAAATGATAAAATTTCCAGTAAAGTAGGGGCACTCCAGTCCAAGTGCACATTTAAAATGCAGATGAGGCCATCGATGACCTCCTTTAGAAACCGACAACTGACAAAAAGATGTCCAACCGACTCTGCCTCCTCTTTACAGAGACATCATCTATTAGGACCGTTCCATCCTTTCTTGCTTAAAATGTCCCAAGTATTTATTTTTTTATTGCAAGAGAGCCACACAAAACATTTAATCTTAATGGGGATATTAAAATACCAAATCTTCATCATAATGTCATTTTCTAGCACAGTTTTGTGATTTGAGACAATCAAATCATAAGCTTTCCTGGCAGTCACCATGCCCCTCTGTTCATCATACATCCATAACAGCCTGTCCTCCAAAAGTCCAATCCTAAAACCCCCTGTGATAGTCCATTTACATAAGATGACCACTATTCATCCCATACTCCTCCCAAAAGCAGTTCAGAGGCAGAGTACCATACAGTCCCATCCATACCACGGCCATCCAGATTATGGGCATGTGCAAGATGTGTGATTCCCAGGTCAGTGAGATATTCCCTAAGCTCCTCTGATAGGATATACTGTGAGTTGAGCCCAGCAATGGGGTCAATGCCCACTCTGATTTTTAATCCATTTCCCACCTTCCATCCCAGCTGACAGGTGATCCACTCAATAATTATGATAAACCCATTCCAAAAATAAGAAGTACCCACAATACTGAAGGACCGGCCACGAATCCAGACATCAAGAGGTCTGTTCTTTAAGTATTTAAGAGCAATGATCCTGCTCCAGCTCCCAGTACCAGTAAGTAGATGCCACAAGCTCTTGAGTCTTAGAGAGATACCAAACCATTCGAGGTTCTTGATATCCCAGCCACCAAATTCAATAGGAAGGGAAAGAGTTTCCCAGTTGACCAGATGGGAGTAATTGTGTCCGACAGAGGATCCCCAAAGAAAGGAATAAATAATTTTGTGCAGTGTATTTAGTATAGATTTGGGACATCTTGCCAATGCAAACCAATAGACTTCCAATCCAGTAAGCACAACTCTGATGAGGACCACTCTACCTCCAAGAGAGAGATACTTGTAAGTCCAATTTTGAATCTTTCTTTCAAATAAATGGATAAGCCAGTTCCAATCAGATGTATGGTATCCCATCGGTTTAAGATTGAAGCCCAAGTACTTGAAGCCCACAGTGATAGGGTCCATTTTGAAAGGAAATAATTTACCAAGTTCCTCCCTGAACCCTGAATCTACATTCTGGTAGAGGAAAGAAGACTTTAAAGGGCTAACAGACATCCCAGATACCCCACATAATAAATCAAGAGCACCTTTATAGGCTCTCCATTCATCAATAGTTCCAGCCCCAATAAGAATAACATCATCTACAAAAAACAGGTGCGTTAGGGACAGATTGGGAGAGTACTGAAACCCCAAGATCGATCCAAAGTGTTGAGCATCTAATATAATGCGACTGAGTCCCTCCATAATCAAGATGAATAAGAGAGGGGATAAGGGGCATCCTTGTCGCAGTCCTCTGGAGACAGAAAAGAAATCAGAGGGAGTCCCATTTACCAAAACAGCGAGGCAGGAGCTCGTGACACAACCCATAATCCAATTTACTCCCATAAGTGGAATGCCAATCTGAATGAGCAGCAACCTGATGAAAATCCAATTTGCTCTATCAAATGCTTTTACTAGGTCTAATTTTAATACCAAGGTATCAGAATTTTTAGTCTTGATCGAGTGCAGAAATTCCTGGGTAATACCCACCGGTTCAATAATTTGTCTATCCTTGAGAAAACCAAATTGATTAGCAGACGGAGAGCGGTTCAAGATAGGCTTAAGTCTATTAGCAACAATCTTTGAAATAATTTTGTAGACCAGGTTACATAAGGAGATCGGTCAGAAATCACCAAATGTTAAAGGTTTTTCACATTTAGGAATCAGGGTAAAAAATGTAGAATTGAAAGCACCCGTGACTTTACCCTGTAGTTTGGCTTGTTCCACAACCTTAACCAGTTCCTCCCCCACCAGATCATAAAATGCCAGAAAAAATTCTACAGGCCACCCATCAGGTCCAGGACTCTTGTCCTTTTTAAACCCCCTGAGTGCAGCTTCAACCTCCGGGCCGGATATAGGGTGGAGGAAACAATTAATATCATCATCCGTAGTCATATGAGGAAAGAGTCTGACCACCTTTAATTGTTCAAAAATATCAGAGGACTTATCAACACAGAAAAGATTACCGAAGTGTTCTACGCCAAGTGCCTTAAGATCCAAGTCCTCCGTAACAGAAATACCGTCCTGGCCTCTTAGAGACCAAATAGTATTTGTATTCCTTCCGGCAGAAGCAAATTGGTGAAAAAACTTCGTATTAGCATCCCCCTCCTTTAACCACAGCACCCTACTCTTCAATCTCAGAGTCGTGAGCTCGTGGGCCCAGTATTTATTCTTCTTTTCCTGGAGTACATCCCATTTAAGTTTGTTAGGTACCAATAGAATACCAGAATCCTCCAATAATAAGTCCGAGATGCCAATATTTATATCCAAAATCTGCTGCCTCCTTTCAAGATTTTTTGTCTTTTCCCATTTCTTCACAGAGCCTTTAAGTCTATGTAACTTGTGGGTAAATAAATCCATATGGCAGAGATCAATGGACTCCAAAGTAACATTCCAGGAAGACCTGACTAGAAGCTTGAAATCCTCCTCTATCAGCCAAGCTCTATTAAATTTGAAAGGCCTGCAGGGTACAAGACTAATTGGGCCCCATTCCAAACATATAGGATAATGATCTGATACATCAGATGGAGTAGCCCAGGATCTATAAAAGGCAAAGGAAGGTAGGAGAGACACGGATACCAAGAATCTGTCCAGTCTCTTGCAAATGCCCGCATCCCCAGAGCGTCCGTTCCTCCAAGTGGGGGCAGAGGGTTCCATAGCGAGATCCACCAACATATTACCAGAGATAAGTTGGGAAAAGTAAGAAGCCAAAGGATCCAACCTAGCTTTGTGCCCCCATACTTCTGAAGATGATAAGGTGAAATTGAGATCCCCAGCCAGAAGTAAGTTAGGCAATCCCAGCACCCCACTAGACACCAAACTGTTCCAATAGCTAGTACGCTGTGCATAGGGGCCGTAACAGTTAATCACGGTAAAAGCCTCAGCCATTCCTTTAAATGAATCTTTAAGTACAATACTAGCCAGTGATGAATAAGCTTTGCAACGAACCAAGTGAGGGTCCCAACCCCCAAGTAGTCCCCTAGAGAGACCACAAGCATCAAATGCACAAAATTCCCAACCAGGTTTGAATTTGGAGAACAAGTAAAGTGCATGTGCATGACTGCACATTATTTCCTGGAAGAGGATCAGATCAGGTCTAAGGTCAGATAATAACAAACCAAGGGATTTTTGTTTGACCACCCCCCCAAACCCATGGATATTCATAGATAAAATCTTCATGGGGAAGAGGGTTCCACAGGTGTACATGCTCTAAGTACTTGAGGGGGAGCAGGAGAGGAAGGGGAAAGTCGGGCTGCCTGCTTCAAATGAGTCGAAAGAGGGTTGAAGGATTTTTGTTCCCCAGTGCCCTCCCGCTGGGCTTTCCTAGATTTTCTGATGGTCACATCCTTAAATCTGATTGAGTCCAAAGGTAAAGTGGAAGGAGATAAAGGAGTCTTGTCCGTGAAGATAGTAAGAGCCGAGAGGATAGAAGGATCCTGAAAGGCAGGTGCATCTGGAGGACTGGATGAAGAGTTTAATGGAGAAGGTTCAGGGGGGATAGAGGGAGAAGGGAGAGAGGAAGGGAAAGGTAGGCCAGATGAGTTTAGAGGGAGGGAAGGATAGTGTTCCAGGGTTAGGGGAGGGGGGCCAACATCAGAGCTAATCAAGTTTCCCACCAGGGTAGTGCAAGAGTTTTTTGCAACAGCTTCCATGTCTTCTATGTACATCAGCTGACCTTTCAAGAGGTCATTGAAAGTGGAGGGAGAGGACGAGTGGTAGATAAGATCAATAGAGTCTTCTAGTACATCTGAATGCAGGGTACGAGAATCAAGTACAGAGGGTATCAAAGAAGCCTCAAGGGGAACAGTAGGCAGGGAGCTAGAACCAAGAGAGGTAGGGATCGAGGGTATATTAAGAACCTCCAGAGGAGCAGTAGGCATGAAGTTAGAGTCAGGACAGGGCAAATTAGAGACAGGTATGTGATTAAACCCCTTCTTAAAAGGTAGACCAGAGCGGAAACTAGGACATGAATTCCAGAGATGACCAGTTTCATGACAGAAAAAGCACCTGAAAGGCATGTGCAAGTAATCCAATCTCTGTGTAATGATATCATCCCCACACACAATCTCATTTTCAGGAATGAGTCCCTTGGTAATGTCCACCTCGACCAGTATTTTAGCAACTCTTTTATCATAAATAAGGTGGGAGTCCTTCTCTAATGTGACGAAACGACCAAGTAGATTAGCCAGGTTAATAAGGACATCCTTATTCCAGAGCAGAAAGGGCAGTGCAGGTAATAGGACCCAGAGATGTCTTACGACCACTCTCTTAGTCAAGGGATCAAAACCTGAGTGCCACTTTTTCAGAACAACAGAACCCTCAAGTACCGACCAAAGATTTCCCATAATGAGTGAAGCATCTGACTCCTTTAAGAAGACAAATACTAACCAATTGTTTGCCAGTAGGCTGGTCGAGGGAACATAGTGAATTATCGGCTTCCAATGAAGGGTTGCCCAATCAACCCATCCATCTTTTGACATAGAAATGTATTCCAATCTACCTATCAACGCCCGACTGCACAGGCTCTCCACCCTGTCCATGAAGATGTCATGTCCCAGAGCAAATCGAGGTTTAAGAGCGGATGCATTAAGGGCCTTTGCCTTACGCCGAGAAGCATGGTTAGTCTGACCCAACCTAGGGTAAGTGGGATGACTACCCACGGTCGGTCCACCCATGACCAGGTAGCAGGGTAGCCAAATACCCGAGAGACCCCCAAATCCGGCAGGTGTGAAAAAACCCAGTCCCAAGGATACCAGGAAATCGGTGGAGGCCCCAACAAAAACCCCTCCAGAAGGCTAATAACAGCCCAAGGAAACAGTCAAGGATAAATACCCCAACCCCTCACTCATAAGGTAATATTAAAATACGGGACACATAGGTATTACCCAGCACAGTACAAGAGACTAACACCTCAATACCACAGTACATAGATCAACAAATCCCCACCACAAGAAAACCAATAGTCTACAAAGATACTAAATCAAAGAGTACAGAAAAGATAAATCAAATAAAAAAACAATTCCCACTTTTTGATGGTTGGTACTAACCCTCATATGAGGGTGAACTCCATAAATCCAATACAGAAAATAATGAAAAGCTAGCCATCCATAGCAGTCACAATAAATAATACCCCCCGGTGACAGAGCAGGATAAAATAAACATACAATAAAGCAGATAGGGCTACCTGGAGTCAGGTCATCCTGACCGCAGAGCAGAGAGCTGTAAGATGATGGCGCCTTCCATCGAAAAAAGCGAGTATCCAACACACCAGTCAGCAATACGACGACAGTCAGGTGTAATGTCAATGGAGCCCTCCACACACCGACAGACCACGACACAAGTAATCAGTCCCCCACTCAAGGCCACAAAGCCTAGCAAACCACCGAGGGCCTGAAAAACCCCGCCAGCAAATGACAGCGCTTTGCAGTTAAACCTCCCCTAAGTGGATACCAAATAAGTCCCTGCACCGAAGAATACACCGACCGAGTCCTAGGAATCTAGCCATAATCACCAACAAGTTCCAATGGTCCCCCACTGCAATCCACATCCAAACAATACTGAACATCAAGGGGTCATGTACACAACAAGCCGTTCACCAGAGGGCCACAGGTTCCGGTGCTACCAACAACAACAGATTACCATAAGGGCTCATGCGACCAACCCGAGCATAGAGACAACGAATGGTTCCACCACCGTCACTAGTAGCCCATAAACCCCAGATAGGAAGAACCCATGTGCCACAGATGACCACAGGAGCCGGTGCCTTTGTGCAGGGAGATCACGTCCTAGGAGCCGCCAAGCCGTCCCCCAAAACCCCCCACATGGTCGCAGTCCCAGGTAGAAAGTGAAGACCCAGCAAATAACCCAGCTGAACCCCGACGAATCACTATAACCCCATAGAGCTTCACAGCAGACCGCAGGATCCGGTATCCACTAATATGCAACAATGGGTACATGATATTGAAAGCGATCCACTAATATGCAAAAACAAAGCTAGGGATGCATAATATTTAAAGCTATCTAGTAATATGCAAAGCTAGGGATTTACAATATTTAAAGCTATCTAGTAATATGGAAAAGTTACTGATGCTACTGAAAGAGCCAGCAAACACATCTTTTTTATTATTATTATTAATATGTAACAACAATGAGTGCATATTTTTTTTTATAACAAAAATGGTTATGTCATTATAAAGATCTCAACAGAGGAATTGTTGATCTGGACATGGGTTACAACCAACTACCAATAAACTCTCCTTCCTTTAGGCGATAAACCTTCAAAGCTAAGGATGAATATCCATACTTACAATCGAATTTACAATAAGAACATTGAGACCTACAGCTATTGATTTATTAGCTGCAATATCCGCCAGCACATTTAGCTCCCTAAGAACATAAAAAAATTCAATCTTCCTGAACATTTTGGCCATTGACCTGATTCTATTAATCATCCTTTCTATTCGCTCACTTTTACCCCTTCTTCCCCCATTCAACGCTTGGATAATTAACCTGGAATCTCCAATAACCATTACCTCATCCACCCCTTTCTTCTGCAACTGCTTGAGACCTTGCCAAAGCCCATAAACTTCGGCCATGTTATTAGAGGCATAACCGATATTCCAGTAGTATTCCATCTCAACTTTCCCGTCGGGGTTAATGACAACTCCTCCTCCTCCCGCTCTTCCCGGATTCCCTTTTGAGGCTCCATCAAAGAACAATTTAAAGATCTTTCGTTCTCTAAGCCAGTTCTCAAACTAAGACTTGTCCAATCTGACTTCCCAATTCTCCAATTTTTTAAGAACAAAACTATTTACAGCATGAATATTAAGTCTATGCATCCAGTTTTTTTCTTTGTGTGTCAAGTCAGCTTTATTATTTGGTACCTTAGAGATACTTACACCTCACCTAGTAAAGCATTTATTTTAGCAGCTTTCTTCCATGCTGGTTGGATTTTATTCTTGAATATTCTATGATTTCTTTCTCTCCAAATGCTCCAGCAAATTAGCTTAGGAATTTTCAGCCAACATGCTCTCAGTCCTTTTTTCTGAGCCAACTCTCCTTGATACATTTTTTCCCAATTGAGAAAATAGTCCTGAATTTTTTTCAGGCCATTGGAACCCGTCACCTCCACACTTCATTACTTCGGTCCAGACTGTGATGGCATATGGGCACTTTAAAAAAAGGTGATTGATATTTTCAGAATCCTCAGCACAGAGAGGACAACGGAATGGACCTGCTATCCCCCTTTTCTCCAAGTTCTCACCAGTTAGCACTCTTTGATGCATAAGTGTCCAGCTGAACATCTCTATTTTCGACAACGTTATGCTATTCCATAATTTATTCCAGATTTCAGGATTGGTGGGCACGTTGTAATTTCCAGCAAAGAATTGATACCCTTCAGACGTCGTGTAGTTGCCAATTCTCCTTCCCCATCTGCGCCTGTCCCTCGTGGTTTTAGAGACTGGAGCGATCCCAGCCAAATGACTAATCAACAATAATTTTTAGCTTCTAACTTTGCTGGACATTCTGGCAGAGCCCATCCGACCCAGTGATTTGGAGGTTCCAAATCCCATTCAACAATACTCCAGACGGTTTTATAACCCATCTCATCCATCCATTGCTTCAATCGTGGGAGACGCGGGGGAGATTTCCCAAGAATCATGTCCTGCTAGTAATTTATTGATTTCCCATTGCCCGGTATCCAGTGCAGCTTGTCAAGGAACTGAGGCAATGCTTTTTTACAGAGATTGAATATAGGAGATCCATTTTTTCTCACGTGCTCCCCCTCCAGACACCTGAGTCTAGTTCCCAGGAAGTATTTTCTTTTTAGAACCTGACTACACTAGGAAGGATTTGGATCGAGCATGTTCCAGAGTAACTTGGCTCCAATTGCCAAGTTTTGAGTTCTTAGGTCTCTGATTTGAAGTCCTCCCTCTGGTTTAGGTAGCTTGATAGTTTTCCAACTGACCAAAGCAAACTTTTTTCCCCCTCCATTGTTCCCACCTTGCCAGAGGAAAGATCTCAGCAGGCCCTCAATTTGGTTTATAATTTTGATAGAAGCAAGAAGCAGGGAGCATTGGTAAAGCATGTAGCTATTCAGGACATCTTTGATTAACACTACCTTCCCATCCAGATTTAACTAGGCTGTCCCCCACCCCGTGATTTTCTTTTTGATTTTTTCCACAATAGGGATCCAGGTTGAGCTCTTAGGTTTGAGTTTGAAAATAGGAACCCCTAGATACTTGAAGGAATCCCAACTAACCACTCCTTCCATATTAAGAATCCGGGAGATATCTGACATTTCCCTTGGATTTATATTCCATTTGAAGATCTGACTCTTCCTTAAATTGATTTTACTTCCTGAGGCCAAGCAGTAACAGTTCATTTCATTCTTGAAACGATGGGCCATGATCTGACTGGTTCCTCCCATCAAGATGGTATCATCAGCAAATTGCGCGTGGTTGATATCTTTAGTCCCTCTAGCCAACCTTATGCCTAGGAGCTCCTAGTCTTGCTTGGCATATTCCATCTGAAAACTAAGCACCGAAGCCTGGATGGCGTAAAGCAGAGGGGAGAGCGGGCATCCTTGCCTCAGGCCTCGCGAAGCTTGAAAGAAAGGAGCAACTCTTCCATTGATGAGTGGAGCTATCCACGACTTGCTAATACAGGCCTTGACCCAAGAAACAAATTCAGGAGCAAATCCAAATCTCAACATTACTTGAAAGAGAAATGGGTGGATGACTCTGTCGAAAGCGTTTGCTAGATCAAGTTTCACCACCATTCCTTTGTCTCCGTTCTTCAAGCTAGAGTGGATAGCCTCTTGCACTAATATGATATTATCCCAAATCTTCCTTCCTTTAATGAAACCGCCTTGGTTCTCCTAATATTAGGTAGAATAAGTTTTAATCTGGAGGCCATGATATTAGTAATAATTTTATATCCAATGTTACACAGGGATATAGGCTGGAACCTGTCAAAAGAATTGGCTTCTTTCTCTTTGGGGATGAGAGCCAGAAAGACAGAATTGGTACTGCCTCCAATTTTGCCAGACCGCTAAGATTTAATGACCATTTTCAGTAAATCCATTTTAATGATATCCCAGAAGATTTTAATGAAATTAGCGTTATACCCATTTGGACCAGGGGCTCTATCCTCCTCCATATTATCGACCGCTTCCTTAATTTCTTCCATCATGATGATTTTTTTTAGATTATCGTTGTATTTGTTCCTTACAGTCCTGGGAACCAGATTGAGCAGCTCGACGTCATTAGAGATGGGCTGGTCAGTGAACAAGTCACTGAAGTATCTTGTTGCTTCAGATTTGATTTCATCAAAATTGCTGATTGCTCTGTCATTGGCCTGGATCTCGAGCACACGATTTTGGTTTTTCCTAGCCTCGGTCTATTTGTGGAAGTAGCTAGTATTTCTGTCACCATCCTTTAGCCATTTGCATCTTGATTTTAGTCTCCACCATTCAGACTCTTGTCTATAGGCAGCGTGGAGGTCCATTTGCAACTTAGTCTCAATTTGGATGTCAACGTGAGTCACGATTTGGTCCTCCATGCTAGCCTGATGTTTCTCCAACGCGAGGGCAACTTGGAGTTTGATGTTATTTGGGGAAGGGATCAACTTAGCCTAGTTCTTCAATAATTTTTTTAGTCTTCTCAATTTCTCCTCCCAAACAAAAAAGGGGGATCCAGTAACCGGATGGGCCCAAGAGTCAGCAATGATCTTTAAAAATTCAGCATGGTTGGCCCACAAGGGGTTAAATCTGAATGGGATAGGGCCCATATTTTTATCATTCACCATCTCCAGGAGAATAGGCCTGATCCGATCCTCCAAACGGTAGGATTTTGGACGTTATATTCAATCCCAGCAAGAGAAAAGTGTCCTGGACCAGGAACCGATCAAGTCTAGCAGCAATATGCCCAGGACTGATCCTCCTATTATTCCAAGTGTATTTCCCTGTAGTTGGTTTAATGTCAATGAGATCCTAGGCCATGATGGTCTCATCCATAATTTCTCTGATGGGATCTCTGATCCGAGAGCCCCCTCTTTTTTCATCTTGACTGAGGGTGACATTCAGGTCCCCCGGCTAAAATAACATTTCCTTGCTGGTTACTCCTTTCCTCACAAAGGAGATTCCAACAATTTATTTTATCAACGTAAGAGTTTGGTGCATAAATATTGAAAATACTTACCAGAGTATTAGTGTCTTTTTGCCTCAGCAGGGTGAGGATCCAATGAGAGCTGTTCTTGATATCCACAGCCTCGAACTTCTTGTCGTCCCAAAGAGTTTCAATGCCCCCGGAGGCTCCTCTTGAGATTAAAGCAGCTATGCCCTTTTTTTTCCAAATTTTTTTACTGACTTGGAGGAATGCAGCTTCCTCCATCTTGGTTTCCTGGATCAGAAAGATGTCCGGTTGGTGTAGAGAAATTAGATCTAGCATAGCTTCTTCCTTGATTTTGCTTCCGAGCCCTCTGCAATTCTAGGAAATTACCTTCATTACTTACTTTTGGAATTTGTAGGCATCCCTTTCATGGCATGCCCATGCTGGTGAGTATTTCTTGTGTTTTTCAGCAACTTTTCCAGAGTTAGTTGGGAGCCTTGCAACTTATCCTTGTATGTGGCTTGCTCCCTTACTTCTTTCTTGGATTTCCTTCCTTTGGTTTTAGTCATTCTTGGAGTAGTCAGTTCTATTTCACCTTCCTCCTCTTCTTCTTCTTCCGAATCAAGTTCTTCTTCAGATTTCTCCAAACTTTCTCCTTCTTTTGTCCCTACTGTGCCTTCCTCATTCTCTTTCGCTTGATCTACGGGGACTGCTTCGGAGTCCTTACTTCCTTCATTACTAGATCTCTCTTCTACTTCATTGGAGTCATCCCTTACTTCATTAGTTTCTATTGTCTTTGAGGGCTCTTGAGTTCTTTCTAGTGAGCTACCTCTTGCTTCTTTGTTCCCCTCACCCTTCTTTGGGGCCGCTCCGGCTTGATTTTTAGGTTTATATCTATCCACCCTGTGCCATCCTTCCACCTTGTCTTGTTGACTCTCAGTTTTTTTAGGGAAATTTCAAATGAAGTGCCTGTATTCATGGCATCCTCAGCATTTGAAGGGGAGCTATTCATAGTCCAGCTTTTGGAAATGGGACCAATTCCCCGTAGTTAAATTTATAGATTCTGGCAATCCAGTTTCGAGATCGACCTCAATGCAGATGCGAGCACAGGCATATTGATCCTTTGGGCTAGCCATGTTAATGTATTTCCCCAGGGCGTTCCCTATAGCATGTAGAGATTTGGGATTCCAGCAATGCGTAGGGAGATTGGGCAGTCTGACCCAGACCGGTACAACTTTGGGGGTGTCGGCTTCAGGATCAAAGTCTGGGGTCCACCCGTTAAGGTAGATGCCTTGTGGCCCCATGAAGTAGGGCCCATTCCTGAAAATTAGATCTTTGTCTTCTTTGGATTCGAAGTCAAATAGAAAGTATCCCCTTTCGATGGAGTAGGTGGCAACATTTTTGGAGATTAGGGGCCGCCAGTTTCTTTGGACCCAGTTGTCTATAGCTTTTAGTGAGGGCCAGAGCCCTGTAAATTTCTCGATCAAAGCTCGATCTGCCAGGGAAAGGGCAACCCGAATCGTTTCTTCTGAGGGGAGGACAACCTTCGGCACATCTTCAATTCTTTTAACGAACTTCGGGAGGTCTCCTTTCCTAGAACTTTTGTTGTGATTAGCGATTAGCTGGTCGAATGCATCCAATCGCGATCCAGGCGGCGAATCCCCGCCTACCTCAGCCACCATCTTACTGCCCCACCAGAGAGCCGGTCCACCTCAGATCATGACAGTGAGGGCATAGCCCCGGTAACCAATCTCTTCAAAACGTGATCAGCGGCCCAGCTAAAGGGCAGGCACCAGGTCAGCTCCAATAGAGACGATGAAGCTCACGCCCAGCCTCGCATGCACGTCCTTGAAGCTCACGCTCAACCCTCTGCAATGAGTGCATATTATTGAAAGCTTTTTTCACAATAAAAATCATAATTTTATTATTGAAATCATAGTTACATTTTGCATATTCATTCATGAAAGTTGAAATTATAGTTAGATTTTTACATTTTTCATATTCATTTATGAAATTTGATGTGCATCTTAGGATAGTTATAAAAAAGTAATGAATTTATGTTATTCAAAATCATCAAAATTTAATATAAAAATAAAGATTTTTTCTATTTGTAACGTATTTTTAATTTAGTTTTGTAATATTGTATGATAAAATTCTATTTTTGCATCTACGTGCATTCTACAACTTAAGAAGGGAGAGATATGTAGCTCATTTTGCTCTCCTCTTAGAGTTGACACATGTCCTTTATAAAATATTATTAAAAATAACATGTCCACTTAAATTAAATTTAAATTATTTAGAATCTCATATATATAAAACAATATAAATTGGATAAACTAAAATCATAAACATTAAGTCTCACCTTTAGAGACTTGATCCTTTTGGGTGCTAGATCCCCTTTTAGATGGATCTATACTAGTTCTTAATACAATATATATTATTTATAAGATATTTTCAAGTAATATCTAACATTAATTATATATATATAATTATGATGAATTATTAGAGAGCAACAATGTGTTATAGTGTAATATGGGAAGATGCTATAATTTGTGATATAACATTACCAAAAATAAAAAATAATAAAAAATATTCATATCAAACAACTAAAATAAAATCTTAAGATCTATCAAATACCATAGGAATGTCTTTTTATTTGAATTTATTTTAAATGATTAAGGAAAAAAAAAGTTTAGATCATATAGATAAAGAGAAGAAATTTTACCCTTTCCACCTAAATTTAAATTTTGCTTATGAAAATTTTTCTTTATTGTTTATTATAATAATAATAATTTATTTTTGCTAAAGTTTACATAGGTATACTAATTAATAAGCAAAATTATTTCTCCATCTTCATTTAAGTAGAAATTTACAAAATTATTAAAATTTATTAATTTAACTATATATATTTTTATTTGTGAAATAAAATACTTTAATTTTACATTTTTTTGGTTCCATTACCCATTATTCAGATCAGGGGTATGTAAGCCATCAAAGTTATTGGGGATAGCACCAGGCCTAGGCCACACCAACCCTTAACATAGCTGATTTTTTTGTGTCTCCTCCCAACTAGCTCACCGTTGAGAAAAATTGAACCAAAACCACTTTAATTTTACATTATTGTTGTTCAAATTTCTACAATAAAATTCAAAATTTTTCAAAACAATTTATTTATTTATTTTTAATAATTCAATGGTATAATACATTTACTAAAATGATTTAAAAAAAAAAATTAAGTTACTTTTTACTTATAAAAAAAATCTATACTATTAAAAATTTATCTTTTTTTTGGGTCGATCGCTCTACAACCCAGTATGGGGGAGATGATCTTGTAACTTTATGTAACCTTATGTAAGTTTCGTCATGTAATGCAAAAAAAAAACCCAATATGGGGGAGATGTTGTAATGTTCCTACCTAACAAAACAATAAAAAATAAAAAATTTAATTATTGGCAAAAAAAAGTCGGTTAGAAAAACAACATAATATGGGGGAGATGTTGTAATGTTCCTACTTAACAAAATAATAAAAAATAAAAAATTGAATTATTCGTAAAAAAAAAGGTTGGTTGTGCGCAAGGCCTCCTAAACAACCCATGGTTTTATTGTACATGGTTTAGGAGGACCTTGCAAATGGTTTTAAAACCATGTGCAAGGTCTCCTAAACAACTCATGGTTTAGGAGGTCGTTGCAAATGGTTTAAAGACCACAGGGGAGATGTTGTAACGTTCTTTCCTAAAAAAATAAAAAATAATAGAAAATATTATATGTCCGCCATAAATAGTATTAAATATTATTAATAAAAAATATTATATGTCTATCTTAAATAAAAAGATGTGTCTTTTGGTGTGAATTACACTAAAGCTAGCTGATAGTTGAGTGCAATAGCAATACTTAAACAAGAGGTGCAGTGAAATAACAATA
This sequence comes from Pseudotsuga menziesii, assembly GCA_001517045.1. Lineage (NCBI taxonomy): Eukaryota > Viridiplantae > Streptophyta > Pinopsida > Pinales > Pinaceae > Pseudotsuga > Pseudotsuga menziesii. Next base: position 21,102 of record LPNX010226671.1, read on the forward strand.
CTTAAAGAAGAGGTTTGCACTTCCAAAAATTTGATCCCTTTGGATGCTTGATAAAACCTAGGATTTGGATCTATACTGACGTTATAGATGCAAATATATACCATTATAGATGCAAATGTATACCATTATAAAATTTATCTTTTTATATATGAAATCACATTATACGTGCAAATCTATACTTTTTTTTTCATAAGAAAAAATACCAGACCTTGATATTCAGAATTGAATCAAAGGACATCATATACAATCATCCTACACAAACTATCCAATCTGCTGTGTAACACATACATTTGGGGACCCCTCTAATCACTATAGAAACAGTGATACATCCCATTCTGTCTAGTCCATGAGCAGTAAAAAACACAAAAAGCCTACCAAGGGCAGGCTTTCATCATCATTCCTGAAAACAGGTTAGAAGTTTTGTTGAAATCAAAGATCATACATGACCACGAAGCTTACTAGTCCTGAGCATAACAAGAAGGTTGAGAGTCTCTTCAATGTCAGCTAGGATCCGGTACAACATAAACAAAATGTCTCCATGCCAAAAGAAAAAGAATGGACAGAGTCTCGGCACTAAGCTTAAAAAAGCTGATAGTTCCCATGATCAATGATCATTCCATCCAAAGATTCTGAAAAGTTCCCAAAACCAGGATCTAACAATAGAGCCTTTTTTGAGAGACTGTCAGCCTGTTGGTTATGCTCATGATAAATATGCTTGATGGTCAAAGGTGGAATAATTTGCAGCAGGGACCTAATGTCCTTACACTAGTGACTTGAGTTAGGAGAGTTTGGTGATGTAGTCATGTTTTCCCAAGAAATAACGACAAGGGAGTCACCGTAAATAGTACTAAGAGGGATCCCCAAATGTTTTGTCACCGCAAGGAGAGCCTAAAGAGTTAGGAGCTCATATCTGGTGTTTGTGCTTCTGCCATAACCCAGAGTGAAGTTAATAGTGTGAGAATCACTCAAGAGGAGCACAAAGCCTGCTCCCCCAAGGTTCTCAGTAGCTGCCCCATCAAAGAAGCCACAAGGGAAGAAGAGTTGAGGACGAGAGCCAATACATCTAATTTTTTTCTTTTTTTTGGTACAGGAAAAAGATGCATTAGCGCTTCAATTTGATGAAGGATAGAGTAAACAGAGGGCTCTTTATTGTCGAAAATACAACAGTTCCTTAGTTTCCAAATACTCCAGAAAAAGAAGAGGGGCAAATAGCTAATGGCTGAGCCAACAAAAATGCTATTGAACCAAAGTTCAAGGAAAGATCTAACTGTGCAATTATTTAAGGAGGGAATTCCAAATTGCTCACAGAAAACTGAATAGACTCTTCTTGAAAAGCTACAATTGATGAATAGATGTTGGATCGAGTCTTCACCCATCCTGCTGAGAATGCAAATACCTGGATTCTGTCTACCATGACATTGGAGTTTATCCCAAGTTAACACACGATTCATTATCAGTAACCAAATGAAACATCTGATTTTTGCTGGGATATTAAACATCCATAAAAGATCCAGCACTTTGGATAGACAGAATAACGATTATGAAAATGATGCACAATGAGCAAATGTATAATTTATAAAATGAAAGAGTTTAAATTAGAAAGTTACTTTTTACATTAAAAAACAAGTGGAATAAGCAACAAAGTTGCTTAGTACCTGCCTCCTAAGAAGAGATTGAAAATATATAGCAATAGGATAATTTTGCTATAAAAATAT
>LPNX010226671.1:29571-111663 GCA_001517045.1 Pseudotsuga menziesii
TGTACATGTGTGTGTAAGGTTATAATCTTTGTAGATGCCCAGGAAAATATCAACGTAAGGTTGGTGAGTGACCTAACCTATGGGTAGGGAATTTTCGGGGTAGGTGTTGGCATGAGGTTCATAATAATTGAGTTGGTCAAGGGTGACTATCATCCCATTGAAGGGGAAGATCATGATGCGAAATACCGAAAAGGAAACTTCCTTCATGGTGTACATATAACTATGAACCAAAATGATATTGCAGTCGAGTTATGCATCAACTACTTCAATAACGATCATTACTATTTTACCCCCTTTCTCAATGGGCACATTTTGGTACAATCCTCTCAGTTGTGTTGGTCTCCCATCATATGCACAAAAGGATATAGTTGAAGGGACTAACTTGAGTTATCCCAATCATTTCCAAACATTAGAGGACATTACGCATGTGGATGCACCTTCATCGATGATGCATCAACGGATAATAATTTTCTTAATTGCGAATGGAACTTGGAATGAAAATGACAAGGGTAGTCACAGTTGACCTTTTCTAAGAATGAAATTCATGAGGCGTGATTCTGATGGGTCGATGATACCGAGTGCATTAAGTAATGCCTTCCTTGGGGTTGGGCATGACTAGAACCCTTCTAATGTGGAAATGGAAGCTAGGGATTGAGCCAAGTAATCCATAATACTGTAGTTGTGGGTGGATTTCATGTGGGGGTTATGGGGGATACACCTAAGTGGAGCCTTTGGGATTCTCAAGTTTTGTTCACTACTTGGGCATGGTATTTGCAAAGGAACTCCTGAAGGAATAGGTACATCCTCCCCTAATGGCAGTTAAGGATTTCCATAGCCTTCAGTTTGAGTTTAGAGGCTGAAGTTTTCCAAGTTCATGTAAATATTTTTAAAAGATCCATTTCCTAGGGGATGAGGTTCCGAATGTTGAGTGACTACCCCTTGATTGGAAAAGGGTTGTTGTAAGACAATTTGTTGGGGTTGTGGTGAATTAGGAGGTTAAGGAGGGTTTTCTACTGTCTTCTTCTTTGCTTCCACTAGCTATGGCTAGTCAGGGATGAGCAGACAATGGTGAGTATAGTGACCATACTCACCATTGATTGAGAAGGAATAATTGGTCCTCAAGTTAGCATTTTTTCTTGTTTGGAGTTTTTTAAGCCCCCACATTCTAGTTACCTTGGTTTTGGGTCTATTGGGGAGGGGGGTTTCCCCCTTGTCTCTGTTGTTTGTTTATCTGTTTCTTATCTTCTTCCCTAGATTTTGAGGATTCTAAGGGTTTGCAATGTTTAATCCCTCAAATTGTTGATCTTGTTGTGTGGAAGAATATTGTATTAAATAGACCCCCATATGTGTTGTAACATACCTCCAACTTCAAGTATATATATAACAAAATTCTATAACCATATATCTTTAGATATATTAATAAAATACCTAATTGTTAAGAGGCATTACAAACAAATAGAGAGTTTAAAGCATAACTCCTTCCATATAAAGTGATCATTATCTCCTTAACCTTAGAAACCCTTTCCCCAAAACATTAGATTTCCAAACAAAAACTCAAAAAGCTAAGTTACCATTCTTCTTTCTCTTAACATGGTCATGGGTCATAAAACATCCTTTAATAATCATACTTAGGTTCAAAAACCACTGTTAAAGGTCGTTTCACCATGAACAGATCCAATCTGTAACCAGAAAGGTCATTTCTGCACTAAACTCGACTTTTTTGCACTCTACTTTTCGACTTCTGAATTCGAAACTCGGTAATTGGAGGATCAAAAGCTTAACGTGTGAAAAGTCAATTTTCCGCCTTCTGACCTTCCACTTTTCGACTTCTGAATTCAGAACTCATAAATTGAAAACTCCATTAAATGATCGCTTGGTGTTTCGACTTTCCGCTTTTCGACTTTGGAACTCGGAAATAAAAAACTCCATTAAACGATCACTTGGTCTTTTGAATTTCCACTTTCTAACCTTCCACTTTCTGACTTCCAACTTCGAAACTCGGGAATCAGAAACTCCATTAAATGATCACTTGGTCATTTGACTTTCTGCTTTCCAACCTTCCGCCTTTCGCTTTCCGACTTCAGAACTCGGGAATCGAAAGCTCTATTAAGTGATCCCTTGGTCTTTCGACTTCCCGACTTCCCACTTTCGGACAAAACTAAAAAATCAGAAAACCAACCATCGAAACCTTCATTTGACCACCTTCCGCCTTCCACACATACTTCCTACACCATTGATCCTTGCGAAAATCAACCTTGACCGTCGATCTTGTTTTGATGCGGAGATTGGATCTTGGAAAATCCAAGTTCCGTTAACTTATTTCTTGATCTTCTGCATTTCGCATTCAGCCTCGGCCTTTCACACCGTTTATCCTCGCGGAAACAACCTTGTCCGCCGATCTTGATTTGATGCGGAGATCGGATCTCGAAAACTCAGGCTTTTTACTTGTCATTTTCCTTGTTCCGCACCTTTCGCCTTCCGCACTTCTATAAACCGTTGATCTGTTTTGTGGATTTAATCTCGACTGTTGATCTGATTACTTTTATGGATTCCATAATGATACCTTCGTGACCAAATCAACCATGGATATTTTATGTAGATACCATCTTGATCGTTGATCTACTAATCTTGTGGATCGACATCTAACCTTGCGGATTGCAGAAACCGGGTTTTCAACTTTTCGGAGCTATACTCTGCAATTCTGTAAATAGTGGATCTCATTGTGGATTAGATCAGGATATTTAATCTTCTAATCTTGTTTAACTTTTGCGGATTCAAGGGTTTCTGGTTTGATTTGGTGTTTAAATCATTGTAAGTTAATTGGATATGGAAACTATCTTATTACATACAACCATGCCTTGATATCACCGACTAAACATGATTTGATATTATACGCCTCAATTTGATTTTGAGTTACACATATACACAAAGAGGGTTGAAAAACTATACCCTTTGTTAATGATAACAAAGGTATTAAATGACCAAAAAACACTTGTAGAGTAGAGACTCTATTATTCGTTCAATTACTCAGTCATAAATCATGCACTCTTGTTCTATGCTCTCCGCAGATGGATCTACGCTATAACAACATTGCAGATTCAGTCCACATTCAATAAGCCTAAATAGGTTGAGCGAAAACGATACGAACAAACAAAGCTTAGTTAAGAGTAGGAATATACGGTTCATATAAAAGCAAAAAACAGAGGGTTTAATCCATTATATACAGAATCATGAATTCTAAATTGTTCCAGTATTGGATTAGAAACTTTATCAACAACCACTAGTTCTACCAACTTATGCTCAGAACGAGTTATTAATCACTACAGTAATAACATTGTACATATCTATCATACATAAGAGAAACCAAGGTATTTGTTCTACAAAAATGCATAAACCTACTTCTTGAAAATGTCACTACAGTTAAACATTTCTCATACACATCCTACTGTAACTAGAATTAATCATAAAAAACAAAGTAGGAACTTGGCACCAACGTTGGGAAAAGAAAAGTGGAGAAGTTTTTCCTCCCAACCAACTCCCAGAGTAGCCAACTTACTTGCCCCAAAACCCCTGATCCTGTTTGCTGAACCACAAGCGAAAATACCTTAACGCACCATCTCTTGTGTTATACAGATGTTAATCCCCATCCAATGCTAGCCTCCTGTTGCTCATGGACACACTATTAAATAGTAATATGCCTATGACTTGGTCATTTATGAGCCTCTTGATCTTTAGTAACTCAACTAGGAGTGCAGACCTAATTTTTGGGGATGATGCCTCCTGCATCTTGAGTTCTCACTCAGTGGTCTTTTCCACTCGTCATTTTCCTCTTGTGGGTCAACAAACACTCTTTCAACAGCTATATCCTTTTTTGTTTTCCTTCAGCATATTTTATTAATAGGAATGTTTTATTACAAGATGTTCTATTCTTGACCTCCTGTCAAAGAATAATAAAATAATAATCAAAGTATTTTCCAGCAGAATTAATAATTGTTTATTCAGGGGGTATTACATACACCTCCCCTTAAAAGATAACACCGTCCTCAGTGTTATAACTTTTTCTTTTATTCATCCATGTCATCCTCTTGGAATAAGTCTGGATATGCCTCCTGCATATTACTTTCCAGCTCCCAAGTAGCTTCTTCCACACTAAGATGCTTCCATTGCATCTTTATCTGTCCTATGGTATGGTTCTAGAGTAAAAGTTCTCCTGTCGAGAATGTACTTCGGTCCCACTTGGAACTCTCCCTCTGGATCCACCTGGATTACATTCTAGTCAATCACATGAGAAACATCATGAACATATCCTTTCAATATAGAATCGTGAAACACATTATGTACTTTAATATTGGGTGGTAGGGCTAACTGGTATGCAACCGACCCTACTTTAGCTAAAAATTTCAAATGGCCCACAATACCTGGGTGCCAATTTCTTATACTTTCCAAGTCTTAAGGTAATTTTCTTGGGCTTTACCTTTATGCAAACATTATCACCCACTTGGAACTCTCTCGAAGTTCTTTTTAAGTCAACATAACATTTCTGCATGTCCTGGGAAACTTTAAAGTTTTGCTGTACCCATTTCATAGTTAGTTCCCTTTCCTTTTAATGAATCAGGTCCTAACATCAATCAATTTACAGGACTCCTTCATGACTTTTGGAGTATTACCTTTGTGTCCCTATGACATTTTTCAAGGACCCATACCTGTAGGAACTTGGAAATCATCATTATAAGCAACTTCCACCTAGGGGTGATAGCTTTCACTTGGTGGCATTCCCCCTTTAGACAAGTAATCAACTAAATCTGCCCTTGAAATTAGACTAGAAGAATTGCTTTCTGATGGATTTAATCATCTTTTGGTAACCAGGTTGTCCTGCATAAGGGGTCTGCGCAACACATTTGAATTAAACCATTTTTAGATTTGCACTATCAGGCATGTATAACAACGAGAATATGCTAAATAACCCAAATATGTATTCTCATAAGAAAATTCTACTAAATCCACAAATATCCTGCTTTGATCTTAGGAAACAATGGCACCCCCCCAAGACCTTCCAAGGGAAACTTTTATCATCCCTCTTGGTGTTTTGTTTCTTGCAGGCCACCACACATGGTTTTCTGCAATGTATCTCTTGACATGGTTCCTACATCAAACCATTAGTACAGAGTTAATCAAATCAAAATATGAATTTTCAATTCTGTCTCCTATAAAATTTTATTTTTGCAACCCTGAGGCTATCGTCATATTGTTTGGCTCTGGTAAGTGGGAGAACTTACCCCATATCATTTACACTTTCTTCCAATCTGGACAACTACATATAACATGTCATATTAACACAATTCCAAATTAGTCAACAATCAATAAAAATATCAAAATTCCAAATCTGTGATTTAGAAATCTATTTTGTTTAGTTTTCATCATCATGAGGTCCTTCTTAGATGTTTGGCCCTTGCATAGGGTAGATTCTTGTCTTTATTTTATTGGCCATAACCATATTGCCATGTCTTTAGTCAATTCTACCCGCATTATGTAACTTCCAAACATCCAAGCAATTTGGTGGGCCTCTATAATATTTACACTAATCTCTGAAGTGATCTTCAAAAATCACAATACTAAGTAATTCAAACCATATCAGTTACTAGGATTTCTAGGACACTATATGATTATATTAAATGCATCATTAAAATAACCAGACATTTTTAGCTTATTTATGTTACTGAAATAGACCTTCTATACCCATGATTAGGCAATCATGTTCATCATTCCTTCATACCAGACCATCACACACTCATTGCACCCTTCACCACATACTATGTTTAGGTTTTTATTAACTAAACAATCTTTGTTCATCCTTCTTTCTCACTACTTCATGTAGCTTACTGGTTTGATTTCAGCGAAAGGACACTCTGAATCTGATGTTAGGCTCCCTTGTAACAATATTTAGATGGACTATCACTAGATTTAGTCTGGTTCTAAAATTAGTAGAACTGCTAAATTAACCTCACTCGGCCAATGGTCCCACAGGCGCTCAACCATGAGCGGATTTCAAATCCTTTGTGGATCCAATTTTATAAATGATTTCTCTCCCGTCTCCAACAATTAACTCCCTTGCTAGTTCACCAACGAAATGATTGAAGGATCGTCAGATCTAGATCGAGCGGTGGACTTCAATGGTCATAGGGAAGATTTCATAAAGTATTGCACCATTCAGGATTTTCTTTAATCATGATAGTTCACCCAACAAAATAGCTCACGACCATTGATCGGCTCCCATGATCAACCTCATCCGTTGATCTCAACCCTTTTTGCAACGATTAGTTTCAAATTTCGTAGCCTAACTATTATTTTATCCTCCTTGCTATTTCATTTGCGAAATCCATTTCTGGCCGTTGATCTTCGGCTCCATCATATCTCCACCACATGATCTATGATCGTGTAGATGATTTAATTTTTGGAATTATTTCTTATCTTGTTCGCAACTCGACTTTGCAAAAAGCAACCATAGTCGTAGATATGTATCAACCACGATATCGACCATAGATCTATCCACGTAGGTTAAGTTGACCTCAACCCTTCCTGAGTTTTATCTTACTTCTAATTGTCATTTGTGGAATCTATCCTTGGCCGTAGATCTGTCTGAGTTACAGATATTTAACTGAGGTTATTTAGAGTTGAATTTATAATAGGAATGATCAATTTCATTCACACTCTCCCTTTGTTGAGTGATCAAAGAATTGATCAATCGATCCCTGTCCAAATTCACAAAATCTTGTCTTTGTCCAATTTCAAACTTCATTCTAGTGTTTGGAAAAGCTATTTTCCCACACATGACTACCTTGCAGATCTCCTCATAGACCCTTGAAGGTAGGGATATCTGGAATGGTTTATCGATAGAGGCTCCATCTGTTGGGTGTAGGGTCAACATTCCTAGCATAATTTAACCCTACTATATACTTTTTCAACCAATCCATGCTAATCATCATATGCACATACATCTGAATGTCTACCAAGGTTAATATCAACATCATATACATGAATCAGAATCTAACATCATTAGCTTTCAAGATTCACAAATTTTCCAGTATTCTTATTTGTCCTATTCACCGGTAGGAAAACTTATTACTTTACAGGACAAATTTACTTACAGTGCATATACCTTTTATAAGTATTTTCTTTGTAAGTGCCTTTCTGGTTTCTTTTGGATGTCCAAGCAAAACACATAAAGTGTTAACAATACTCTCAGTACTAAACCAAGTTGCCCAACAACAAGTTAATTAGAGGTAAAACATTCAAATTATGACTTATGGTTTTGTATTTCCTCTTCAGATTCCCAAACAAGATTACTTACCTTCCGCTAGCTTTAGTGGCTGGTTGAACTAACCAGTGTTTCGTATGCTTTACCTTGGTGAGTTGGTGGAGCTCCTTCATCCTTGGGGTGTTGTAACTCATGTGGCTCTTGGATCACTTTAACATAGCAGCGGTGGGATTAGCAATAATACCTTCCCATTCTCCATCGTTCCCACAAGTTTCTTTTCAATGAAAAAAACCATGAAGTTTGTTTTCAATAAAGATACATGAGTCATGCTTAATCAGTTACACAATTAGTACTTTATTTTCAACCGCAATACAAGAAATAACCCTAAGTTTTTTCTAGTACCCCTTCAATACTGCCACCAATTACCCGAGTCTAGTGGAGATCACAAGGGAAGCTATTTTCACAGATCACCTAACATACCTTTTCTTTTTTTGCAACATGCAAAGCTAAGTTACATGCTACAATTTCCATCTAATTGAGAATCCACCAGGGGCCCTACAACATATTACTTTGCATCTTATTTCATCTTCCTTCTCATAACTCATTCAAGAAGCCATTAATCATCAACTAAAATTATTCATACAACAATCCTCATGCATAACTGATCATTAATCCATAATACCTTAAGCTATTTCAGCCCTATAATAATCATGTAATGTCCACCAGAGACAACCTTTCATGAATCACTTACCATACGAGCATCTTTTTATTCTTTCCATCATTATGGGTTTTTTTGCTAACAAGATAATGTTATTATCTTCCTTCACCTTCCTTAATTCAGATCTTAGTTCATCCACAATCCGTTTTTTTTTTTTTAATTCAGATTTATTTTCCTGACTTTCATTTAGATCTACCCAGAACTCTCCAACCCTTAGATTACCTTCTTCATTTAAAGGTTGTTCCGCGCGACGTTCCTCTTCTACAGACATTCCCGAGTCTGCCATATCTCCTGCAAAATATATTTGTACTTCTACTCTTTTCTGTGTAAGAGGATTTTTCAAGACAAAATAAACATGACTTAGTTTGCTATTTTCTATAGTAGTTTTTGTGTTGAGCCTATTCAGGCCTAGTGCTGAAACCATGCTTTGATACCATACGTAACATACCTCTAACTTCAAGCATATAAAAAAAAATCTATAACCATATATCTTCAGATATATTAATAAAATACATAACTATTAAGAGGCATTACAAACAAATAGAGAGTTTAAAGCATAACTCTCGCCATATAAAAGGATCATCATTTCCTTAACCTTAGAATCCCTTTCCCAAAAACATTAGATTTCCAAACAAAAACTCAAAAAGCTAAGTTATTGTTCTTCTTTCTCTTAACATGGTCATGGGTCATAAAAAATCCTTTAATAATCATTCTTAGGTTCAAAAACCATTGTTAACAGTCGTTCCACCATCAACAGATCCACTCTGTAACCTGAAAGGTCATTTCCACATTGAACCTAGCCTTTCCGTACTCTGCTTTCCGACTTTCGACTTTGAAACTCGGCAATCGAAGACTTAAAAGTTTGACGGTTGAAAAGTCCAATTTCCGCCTTCCGATATTCCTCTTTTCGACTTCCGACTTTGGAACTCGAAAATCAGAAAGTCCATTAAATGATCACTTGGTCTTTTGACTTTCTGCTTTCCGACTTCCGACTTTGAAACTCGAAAATCGGAAACTCCATTAAATGATCACTTGGTATTTCGACTTTCCACTTTTCGACCTTCCGCTTTCTGACTTCCAACTTTGGAACTCAGGAATCTGAAACTCCATTAAATGATCACTTGGTCGTTTGACTTTCCACTTTCCGCTTTCCGACTTTGGAACTTGGGAATCGAAAGCTCCATTAAGTGATCCCTTTGTATTTCGACTTTCTACATTTCTACTTCCGGGTGGAACTTAGAAATTGGAAAACCAACCATCGAAACCTTCGTTTGACCACCTTTCTCCTTCTGCATATACTTCCTGCACCGTTGATCCTTGTGGAAATCACGGGGGCTTCACTTGTTGACCAATATCCTATCATGTTAGTTCATATTTTGGGTTTTAAAATTATTAAAAATTGAACCAATATATTGCAGGTATTGGGGGTATGAGGGGTTTAAGGTGGGGGTGGGTAGGGTGGTTTATAAGGATTGAGGTATAAAAAGGGGTGGGGAGGAGGTTTAAAGTATTGGTAGGGGGTTTCAACAAAAATAGTTTGGGTCAATATCTCTGGAAATTAAGGGTATTCTTTAATATCCCACAATTGCACATGCTATGTGAGATGTTCACTAAGTGAAGTTCCCGTGGCGGAAATCAACCTTGACCATCGATCTTGTTTTGATGCAGAGATGGGATCTTGGAAACTCCAAATTCCATTAAATTATTTCTTGATCTTCTACTTTCCACATTTTGCCTCATCCTTCCACACAGTTAATCCTTGTAGAAACAACCTTGACCGTTGATCTTGCTTTGATGCAAAGATCGGATCTCAGAAACTCAACCTTTTAACTTGTCTTTTTCCCTGTTCCCCGCCTTCTACCTTCTGCACTTCTATAAACCGTTGATCTGTTTTGTGGCTTCAATCCCGACCGTTGATCTGATTACTTTTATGGATTCCATAATGATACCTTCGTGACCAAATCAACCATTGATCTTTTATGCGGATACCATATCAACTGTTGATCTACTAATCTTGTGGATCGACATCTAACCTTGCAGATTGCAGAAATCAGGTTTTCAAATTTTCGGAGATAAACTCCGCAAATCCGTATTCCACAATTATGTGAACCGTCAATCTCATTGCGGATTAGATCTAGACCGTTAATCTTCTAATCTTGTTTAACTTTTGCAGATTCAAGGGTTTTTGGTCTGATTTGGGGTTTAAATCGTTGTAAGTTAATTGGATTTGGAAACTACCTTAATGCGTACAACCATTCCTTGACCTCGTCGAATGAACATGATTCAATATTATATGCCTCAATTTGATTTCAAGTTACACATATAGACAAACAGGGTTGAAAAACTATATTTCTGGTTAACAAAAACAAAGGTATTAAATGACCAAAAACACTTGCAGAGTAGAAACTCTGTTCTTCATTCAATTACTCAGCCATAAATCACACACTCTCTGCTTTATGGTCTTTACAGACGGATCTACGCTATAACAACATTGTAGATTCAATCCACATTCAATAAGCCTAAATAGGTTGAGCAAAAATGATACGAACAAACAAAGTTTAGTTAAGAGTAGGAATATACAGTTCATATAAAAAAGGAAAATAGAGGGTTTAATCCATTATATACAAAATCATGAATTCTAAATTCTTCTAGTATTGGATTAGAAACTATATCAACAACCACCAGTTCTACCAACTTATGCTTAGAACGAGTTATTAATCACCGCAGTAATAACATTGTACATATCTAACATACTTCAGAGAAAATAGGGTATTTGATCTACATAAATGCATAAACCTACTGCCTGAAAATGTAACTGCAATTACACATTTCTCATAGACACCCTACTGTAACTAGAATTAATCGTAAGAAACAGAGTAGCAACCTAGCACCAACGCTGGGAAAACTAAAGTGGAGAAGTTGTTCCTCCTAACCAACTCCCAGAGCAGCCAAATTACTTGCCCCAGAACCCCTGATCCCATTCGTTGAACCAAAAGAGCAAATACCTTAATGCACCATCTCTTGCATTATATAGATGTTAATCCTCGTCCAATGCTAGCTTCCTGCTGCTCATGGACACACTATTAAATAGTATTTTGCTTAGGACTTGGTCATCTATGAGCTTCCTGCTCTTTAGCAACTCAACTAGGAGTGCATATTTGATTTTTGGGGATGATTCTCCCTACATCTTGAGTTCTCAATCGATGGTCTTTTCCACTTGTCATTTTCCTCTTGTGGGTCAACAAACACTCTTTCAACAACTATATCCACTTTTGTTTTCCTTCAAGATATTTTATTAATATGAATGTTTTATTACAAGATGTTCTATTCTTGACCTCTTGTCAAAGAATAATAAAATAATAATCAAAGTATTTTCTAGTAGAATTAATAAATGTTAATCCAGGGGGTATTACATGTGTCATGGGGGAAGATCCAGGAGGAAAAAAATAAATGGTAGTAAGTATTATACCCGTATGGTGAGATATATGCAATTTGCACTCGATTTGATGTGGATGTAGGAGTTCGTTGTGCCATTTGCAGTGGAGGTACCACTGCTTCTTGGATTATGTTGGGGTAAGTAGGATTGTAGGGCCCATATTGTAGTTGTCCAAACTAAGGAGGATTTTAGTTAGTTGGATATGTTACAATTATTGATTTTAAGGGTCTAATATTATTGGTTAAGGAGTATAAGGGAGGTATTTCACAATTCCCTTCCTTTATGATTCACCAAGATCACAAGTAATATGCGGCGAAGAGAATACTCATATTGGAAGAGATTTTAGGTCCCTTAATGCGTGCTAGTGATGCAAACCCATCTGACATAAACAAATTGATTATTGATTGTTGTAATTTAACATAAAAGAGTTGAATCTAAATACACAAGTAGTTTCTAGCTTAAATAAAAAAACATGCTAATGGTGCTTGTAACTATCAATCTAATCAACAATGATTATGAAGTAAAAGCATGAAATGGAGGCATTTCACACTTCCCCCCTCATTTATGATTCACCAAGCTCACAAGAATTGCAAGGTGAAGATAATACTTCGAGAGAGTAGAGTCTTTAGGTCCTTGTGTGCAAAAGTGATTTACACTACTTTACCTAGATAGATGGAAAATACACAAAAATCATAATACGTCTTGAACACTAATGACAACAATGAGGCCTGTTGAATGACTCAAAGTTGGTTACCTAAGTAGATTTCAAGGGAAGACCTATTTATTTCCTAATCTTGGGATATTTGGACTAATTACTAAAGAAAAATATAACTATTGCAAGTTATTTAATTCTGCTTCATTAGTGAGCATCCACATGGACTGCAAGATTGTACGAAATAGCTAAAAAGAAAAGAGAGAGACAATAACACACAAAATACAAAGACAACCACACATTAGCGTAGAAAAAGCAAACATAGTAAGGCCACGTAGACAATGAGAAAATTACCAAAAGGGTGAGGGTCTGATAAACTATGTTGACTACGTGACTATCAAAGGAGATTATGCATGGGTAGTGTGCACTAGGCACTGGGATATGTGCTACTATGTAAACAACAATTATAGACAAAAGGTGGCCGAATTCCGTGAATGAAAGGTATAGACCTCTTCTGCTGCAAAGGAGAACAACCTATAAATTATCTATCTAGTAAACAACAACCCAGTTAAAGATAAATGAACAAAAATGAAGTGGAGAGTCACCATAAATACTGTTGTGGGAAATTATGCACAAAGATGTGCATCCTCTCCCAATTTGGGTGGAAGCATTTGAGGTTGTTGACAAGGTCCATTATTGTGCTACTAAAATTAAATGGGATAACCACAAATTGATCCTCCAAGCTCTTGTTAGCAAAAAAAAAATTAAAACAAATAAAAGGAAGTGGGGAAATGAAAACCACAACAAGAAGCCAACTAGAACCAATTTAGATTGCCCAATGGTTAAGAAAACACATGTAGTGTCACCTTTGAGGCTTGGGGTTCAAAGGGAATCGAACAATATCCCTTAGGGAGGTCTATTTTGTCCACACTAAATGCTAAATAACTTGAAGAACAAATGGGAGAAACAATTTCCGGATAGAGGAAGGTGGAAAGGGAGCTTGGAGAATGCTAATGTGTCTGAGAAGAGGTGAGCTATGAGGAAGATTCATCACAATTCCATCAGCATATTCTTTCTCTAAATTTATCTTCTAAGATGCATGCCCATGGCCTCCTTTTACAGACCAAGAAACAACTAAATCCAAGTGTGAACCCTATCACCTCAGGAACTAGCTCCAAGGTACAAAAATGGGTCTATTCAATGATCCCCCATCATATGAAGAGACAAGTTCGAATTTTTGTTGGTAAGGATATTTCATGATCCTTCAATGCGTGATTGGTGGTTGTGATCCCGTTTTTTTTAGTCACACAGATCTCGAAAATAAATACATGCATGCAAATAATTGGTAGCATGCATAGTAGCACAATTAAACATAGATTTAGCCACATGACCTTTTCTTTTACTGTTTTTGGCATTTTTATTCATATTGCTTTCTGGATCTTGATGAGGATGTCTTCAGTGGGCTGCATGCTATATGTTGATGACGCATTACTGTAAGAATTGCTAAAATTTCACATGTGTGCAAAATTTAAGCGTTAACAGAGTGGAGGGAATACTAGATGATAAATTGTTGGATCTCTTTAATGGAATCTTGAAGGATAACATCCAACATGAGGTACACCTCTTCGAACCAACATTCTTAAAGAATTCTTTCATCTTGGCAAGGAAGGTTGAAAGTAAAAATATGGCTATGGCTACTAGAAGAACTACCTCCAACACATGTAGAGAGAATAGTGTTCCTTATTCTAACCCACCTCAAAGGTCGACACCTCGACAACTAGATGAAATAAGAGAAAAAGGTATATGCTTTAATTGTGATAGAAAGTATAGTAAGGGACATAAGTGTGGTAAGAATAAATTATTTTACATAGATTGTGAAGAGGAATAAGCAAAAGAATATGAACCATCTCAAATTGAAGAAATATAAGAGATAACTCCACCATATATGGTCATGCTTTGGATGGAATTAGTACTCCTCAAACTATCAAGATTGAAGGATATATAAAAGAGTTAACAATGTTGATTCATTCTAGTAGTACTCATAATTTCATTCATTGTAAATTAGACGAAGTTCTCAATTTCTTTGTATATCTAACACTAGAATTTCAAGTAATGATTGTAGATGGAGGAACTATCAATTGCTAAGGGAAATGTCATAATATATCTTACTATGGGGTTATATGTATTGAATAGTACTATGATTGCTATCCTAATGGGTGGTGCTGATGTTGTATTAGGGGTTCAATTGTTACAATCGTCAAGAACAATGGGTTTTAATTTTCAAGAACTTTTCATGAAATTTTCTTGGGAAGGAAAATAAATTGAATTAAGGGGTATCATAAGGAAGACAAGCAAGGTGATAATCTCTAATGGTACGATAAAATTGTTGAAAAAGGGACATCAAGGTGTAATTTCATAATTATGCTCACTAGATGTTCAAACATCTAAGCCTCCTATTACTATGGATCTCCAAATGGTCATTGATAAGCACTCCAAGGTATTTGAATATATTCCAAAAGTTCTTCCACCTACTCAAGATTTTGATCATGCTATTCACTTAATTCAAGGAAGTGTTCATACTAACATCAAGCCCTATAGATACCCCTATGACCAAAAGAGTGAAATTGACTATATGATTGAAGAAACGTTAGAAGCTGGTAATGGTACTCAAGGAGGGATCATGCCGTATGTGTCTAGGTGATATAAATATCAACAAGATCATTGTTAAAGATAAGTTTCCCATTCCTATCATTGATGAATTGTTATATGAACTACATGGACCAGTTTACTTCACAAAGTTGGATATTCATTCAGGGTATCATCAGATTATAATGAAGGAAGAAGACATCCCCAAAACAACATGCACAACTCATGAAGGTCATTATGAATTTCTGGTCATTCCTTTTGGCCTTACGAATGCACCTTCCACATTTCAAGGTTTGATGAATTCCATTTTCAAGCCCTTCCTTAGAAAATTTGTCTTGGTATTTTTTGATGATATACTAATCTATAACAACTATTGGGAAGAACATGTTCAATATGTAGACATAGTGCTACAATTACTAAAGGATCAACAACTATATTCAAAACCTACCAAATGTTTCTTTGGGGTAAAGGAGATGGAATAATTGGGTCATATTTTATCTCATGAAGGTGTCAAGGTAGTGTAGACACTGAGAGGGGGGGTGAATCAGTGTAAGGAAATTTTCAACCTTTCTTAGCTTAACTCGGTTAACTTGATATAGATAATTATCAATACATCAATCCAGCATCTTTCATATCATATAAAAATTTCATAGAAATCATTCACATAGCATAAGCATTTCATTCATAAGCACCATAACACAACAGAACACAACTCAATATAATTTTGTAATCTTTTGTATTATTTTGTTCGGCTACAACCGTTAGGCGAAATCAGCACCTACTGATAAATAGAGCACCTGCTCTTAATCCAGGACCCTGCCTGGTTCTCTTAGACCCTGCTAAGAAGTGATTGAGGTATCCTAACCTCAGATGCAAGTCAAGCTTGCATTTACAATTAAGGTTCACTATCTGACATCTTTGTCACATCATCAACACTGCTCATCACATCAACTCTGCCGAAATTCTGCTGCTCATAGATATCTGGTCAATCTCTGCTGGTCATATAAGAACTGCTCATCATTCTGCCTTATGAGCAATCCTCTGTCAACTGTCCAAAATACTGCCAGCTTCCCATAACACAGTCAACTCAATTGACATAAAGGACTTCACAAACCAGACTGTCTAACAACAATCAACCTAGTCCGATTGTCTTCTTTACTTGCTGCTGGTCATTGGCCTGTTACTATGTCATATCAGATGGCTATCACTAATCTTGGCAAGACAGCTGATGCATTTCATTCCCAAGCAAATATGGATCTGTTTTCAGAGCTGGAAATGATAAACAACCAGAAATAATTTGCAGCCTGTAGAGTTTAATCTTTTCTTCAAAACCTTAACAAGCTTCACCCATACTTATAGAGCTGTCAAATATGTTTACTACACACTGTGTTTCCTGCATAAAGTTCAGCATATACCCAAGAAATGATAAACAACCAGAAATAATTTGCAGCCTGTAGAGTTTAATCTTTTCTTCAAAACCTTAACAAGCTTCACCCATACTTATAGAGCTGTCAAATATGTTTACTACACACTGTGTTTCCTGCATAAAGTTCAGCATATACCCAAGAAAGATCAGCACTCCTGCTGTTTGGATCTTTAAGAGATGACTGTAACCAAAATTCTGGCCGACTATCAACATAGGATATCACAGCATAAGATTCATCTACCATTCATGCTTGTAACAATAGAGAATTGTCTTCACAACCGTCATAGCTTGCACTCTCTAAAATAGTGTCATGCATCTGTCAACAACTCCAGTCTTCTGATGACATTTTCAACAATATCAACCAGCAACAATACTATGCCCATTTGAGATCACACAACATATACTTCAAGGCGTTTGTGCAATTTTCTGTCTTATCAAACCTCTGAGTACTCTGGTCACATTCTTCTTCTTTCCTTTTTAAAGATTAAAATTCTACTCACTGTCTCAAATAATAACCAAAGCTACAAAACCTTTTGCAGAACAATATAACAATAACTGCAGACCTGGAAATGATTGTAGATGTATGCAGCGTGGCTGTAGTGACTTATCAATTTCTTTGCGAGGATATTCTTCTTTACTTTGATATGAACTGCTTGGGAAGCCCACAATCAATGTGACAACAAACTGAATAAGGTCACAACTTGTTGAAGCCCACTGAATGAAAGTCAACAACCACTGGTATGCCCAACAGCAGAAATAAAAATGAATCTCAGCCTCTGCTTTGATTGAATCCACTAACAGTTTCTCTGTTGTTGCTCCTTCAGTGATGATCCTAAGCCTCTGAAATTGCTGCTATAGTTGACGGCATCCTTCTTGGATGTGACTTCTCTCCACCAACGGCTGGGCCACATGCCCTTCACCATCCCCTTTCACAGCGTATGCCTCTGTTGGGGTGATCAACAAATAGTAACTCTCCTCATCTGGTGTGTAAACCATATGTGGCTTGTAGATGACAAAGAAAATAGTTCACTGCTCCACGAATGAGGAAACTCTTGGATACTACGATCTCCACAAATCAGTCCAGTGGAAACCCACGAATTAGCAGCAAATGAAACCCACAATTTACAGTAGTGTAAACGTCTTTTAATGGCTGGAGTAAATGACACACAACTTGCCAATAGTGATTAAAGGCACAATTTGTGTAGGGAGCAATATGTTTTTCTTCTAATCCACGGCCCAATAGTACGAGGAAATGCGGCCCCTACTATTCTCTCATCCTGCTACCTTTGTTGTGGAAGAATCGTCCCTTAAGAATCTTCACGCATTCCCTAAAATTTCCATCAATTAAAAAACCCACGCTCAAATGAAAAAATAACATACCTCTGCTGTCACATAGTATCGCAGAGAACTCCACCTGAGATTTATTGCTTGGACAGTCACCACGAAAATATAAATAATGAATCTCTTTAATACCCACGAGCCATGGTGTCTATTTCAGCAATAATGACTGTCATAGGGTTCTTACTACCTTAGATGGATTGTACGGACTGTGTAATGATAAACGACAGCCCATAAATGCTAACAATAAGATATGGCTCACTTAATTGCTGAACTTCTCCACAAATAGAATTGATAGTAAAACTCCTCTCTGATCCCCACGATTGGCCAAACGAGCCCAGTGCCAACAACCTTCCAGATCTTAATTTCAATATGATCCAGCTGAGGGCTTGAAAAGGAACGGCTCTTGGCACTACACATGCAAAAGAAAAAAATTCCACGCTAAAGATATTTCCACGCTGCACAGAAAATTTCCTCTGCTGATACAAAAATATTTCCACGCTGAACCAAAAATTATCCCACGCTGATACTAAAAATATTTCCACGCTAAGACAAAAATTATCCCACGCCTACTCTTCAGTCTAGCTGCGCACGTTTTCTCCTTCACGTTTTTCTCTTCACCCATTTTTTTTTTTATAAAGGAGAATATATACACCTTTTTGGTGGCCTCTTTCCATAAAATAAGGAATTTTTTAATTATTATTTTATTTTAAATCACCCCTTTTTTTTTTTTTTTGTATATCACCTTACCCCATTTGTAATGAAATTATGTTTTATAAAGAACTTTCTTCAAACCTAATTAGGGACACCTTAAGAATGATATATATATTTTTTATTTATTATCCCTTTTGACTGGGATGACTTTATTTCAAGTGGCTTGGGTCATCAACATAAAGGGCTTTTTCCCATCTTAAAAGTATTCTTCAAAAATGTCCATGGACTCCATCTCCATGATCATAAGAAGAACCATATATCATCAACAACCTCCAGCGCTAATGACAACTTTCCATTAAGCCACTAGGGCTTCCATGCACATGTCATGTGCAAGGGCATCATCTAGGGTTATCAACATCTTTAGCAACTGCTATGACATCAAAACTATGTTGGCATCAATGACAATTTCATCAACAGGTAGATGTTAACAAAATTAAATCCATGATGGATTGGCCAATTTCCAAAACCTTGAAGAATTTCGGAGGATTATTAGGTTTGACAGGGTACTATCACAAGTTTGTTCAGAACTATGGAAGAATCACATCACCTCTAATAGTATTATTGAAGAAGGAAGCATTTTCATGGACTACAAAGGAAATTCAGGCATTTGAAGAACTTAAAGAGGAAATGTGAAAAGATCATGTTTTGGCCACACTAGACATCACAAAATCCTTCATTGTGGAATGTGATGCCTTAGGAAATGGAATCGGTGTTGTTCTAATGCAGCAAGGATGATCCCTTACTTTCAAAAGTTGACCAATCAAGGGAAATAGGTTACAAAACCCCATTTATGAGAAGTAATTCTTGACAATACTACATGCACTTCTACAATGGCGTCCTTACCTAATAGGTAGGCACTTCAAGGTTAAAACAGATCACGATATTCTTAAATACTTATTGGAACATAGATTGTCTTTAGAAGAACAACAAAAAATAGTAACCAAGATGTTGGGATATGATTTTGAAATCATCTATAAAATAGGGAACCAAAATGTGGTCGAATATGCACTCTCTAGAAAAGATGAGGATGTTGAGGAATTACTTTTTGTGATTTCGATTATACAACCTGATTAGGTAGTAGTAGCAAGGGAAGAATGAAAGAATGACCTATCTGTTTGGACACTCATTCAAAAGCTACAAAAGGATCCTAGTGTATCTAATACTTTTGTGTGAAAAAATGAATCACTATGCCAATAAGGGTCACTTAACTATATGCAAGAACTCCCAAATCAAACAAAAGGTCCTTTTCGAATTACACACCTCTCCTATAGGTGGTCGCTCAGAATTCCTAAAAATGTACCACAAGGTCAAGAAGGAATTCTTTTGGGAAGGTCTTAAATATGATGTTCAAATGTTTGTGGTAGAATTCTTGGTTTTCCAACAAAATAAGTTTGAAACAGTTAATACCCCAGGTATTTTACAACCATTAGAAATACCTTGTCAACGCTGGGAGGAAGTATCAATGGATTTCATCATAGGAATACCCAAGTTAGAAGGGAAGAATGTTATTATGGTGGTTATTGATAGACTCACAAAATATGCACACTTTTGTGCACTCTCTCACCCTTTTAAGGCAAGTACAATTGCTATAGCCTTCATGGAAACAATTCAAAAGTTACATGGAAACCCAATGATTATTGTAAGTGATAGAGATCCAATTTTCACTGGAAAATTTGGACTAAATTATTTTCTTGTTTGGGCACCCAGTTGGCTCACAGTTCTTCTTATCATCCTCAATTCAATGGGTGAACTGAAATAGTGAACAAATGTTTAGAAGGCTATCTTCATTGCTTTGCATATGATAAATAAACACAGTGGGTGAAATGGTTATTTTGGAAGAATGGTGGTACAATCCTTTCTTCCATATGTCATAAAAATGGCTCCATTTAAGGAACTTTATGGGTGCCATCCTCCATATATCACATCTACCTTAAAAAGAAAATCTAAATTTCAAGCCGTGTAAGATCACCTAGAGCATCAACAAGAAGTTCTCTAGCTACTGAAGGACAACCTACCTATGTCAAAAAACATGATGAAACAACAAGTAGATCAATGTCGCAGTGAAAGGAGGTTTGAAGAAGGGGATTGGGTATTTCTGAGGCTGCAACCTTACAAATAGATGCCCCTCAAGAAACTAAATAAAGAAAATAAATTAGCACCCAAGTACTATGTATGGCTTACAAATTGGAGCTCCCTTCATCTTCAAGGGTACACCTAGTTTTATATGTTTCTTGGTTATAGAAGGTAATAGGAAACATGATCCCAATTCAAACTAACTAGTCGAAGCTTGATGAAGAAGAAAAAGTCATATTGGATTCTAAACAAATAATTGAAACAAGGACCACAAAAATACAAAATCAGGCTATTACATGAATACCTCATTAAGTGGAAGAACTTACCAATTGAGAATTTGACATGGGAAGATGAGTCTTTCATACAAAAGCAACCACAACTAATGAAGCATTGAGGGAAAGAATTGTCTAAAGGGGAGGGGCATGTTAAGCCCTAAATGTTGGCACATTAACTCCTACATTATGTCTCATTACATATTATTGATGTTGGCTTGGGTCTATTAGTGGTACATGTCATTAGTATTATTATATTAGTTATGTCGGCTTGGGTCCATTAGTTATAATTGTACCTCTTTGTCTCCTATGTATAGGAAGGATACATTTTTATTTGAATAATCTCATATTGTGTTGTCTTTTGTACTTAGTACATTGTGTAAAGAGGCTACCCCCTTGAAGAGGCTTGCTTTCCATCTATTTTCTTCACTATTAAGGCGCATATTACTCTTTCTGGTCTACTTATGCTCTTTTCTTGCTCTTTCTGCGACTTGGTTGCATAACATTGTTCTTCTTGTAAAAGTTAAAATTAATAGGTGAAAAATAACATATGTACCAATTTATCATGTAGCTTTACGTGATTCTCATACTAATAATTACTGCAGGGTTAGTAATAATGAAATATCTAAAACTCATTTGCATGTAAAGGGTTCAAATAATAGCTAACACACAAATAACCTATTATGCTTAAGGTGTATGCCAACATTGAAGACTATACTTGATATTTACAATGAATCGGTCTAATAGGTTTCAAGTTAAATCAGTTTGAACTTGCTTGATCTATATAGTTGCAATCTTATAATGCAATTGCGCTCTCTGCTCCAATTGTTCTCTTTGTTTCTATATTTTTTTATCTATCCAAAGGGGGAGTTCGATTGTTTTTTTGCACCTAGCTTTGGTGTAGCAATTATTTTCTGATTTATCCTCTTCTTTCAAGGTTTTCATATTTGGACCTTGAATCCATTTCATATGATGGGAGTTGTTGGATTATTGGGTGTTTCTCTTCTATGTGCTATTCATGGTGCTATCGTGGAAAATATTTTTTTTGAATATGGTGATGGTGCAAATACATCCATGCTTTCAACCTGACTTAAGCTTAAGATGCTTATTCCACGGTCACTGCTAACTGCTTTTGGTAATAGATTTTTGGGGTTGTTTATTCCAATAAACATTTGCTACATTTCTTCATGTTATTTATGCTAGATACCATGTTATGGATGAGTTCCATTGGGGTAGTTGGCCTATATCTAAGTTTACATTCATATGATTTTGTTTTCGAGGAGATCCATGCAACAAAAGAGATTGAATATGATAATTTCTATAGAAAAAACTATTCTCTTGAATGAAGGTATTTGTGCTTGGATGGTGACTTAAGATCAGAATCATGAAAACCTTATATTCCTTTAGGAAGTCCTACCATGTGAAATTCTCTTTAATGGAACTATAGCTTTAGTTGGCCATGATTAAGAAACCACCGGTTTTGCTTGGTGGGCCTATAAAGATCAACTTATCAATTTGTTTGGTAAATTGCTTGGGGATGACATGGCTCATGCCAGATTAATTGTATTATGAGCCAGAGCAATGAATTGGTTTGAAGT
Organism: Pseudotsuga menziesii; assembly: GCA_001517045.1. NCBI lineage: Eukaryota > Viridiplantae > Streptophyta > Pinopsida > Pinales > Pinaceae > Pseudotsuga > Pseudotsuga menziesii. The sequence continues at coordinate 51,700 of LPNX010226671.1, forward strand.
GGCTCATTTCATACCAGAAAAGCCTATGTATAAACAAAGATTGATTACTTCCCCATCTAGTTAGTCTAAGATGGGGAGTCGTTTTCAGTGGGGAAATAGTGGACACTTTTCCATATTTTTTTATCTAGGGTACTTCACTTAATTTATTTTATGGATTTATTTTTTGGTGGTATTTATCATGCACTCATAGGACCCAAAAATTTAAAAGATTCTTTTCCATTATTTGGTTATGTATGGAAATATAGAAACAAAATGACCATAATTTTGGATATTCACCTAATCTTTCTAGGTGTTGATGCTTTTATTCTAGTGCTTAAGGATTTTTATTTTGCAGGTGTATATGATACTTGGGATCCAAATAGTGGAGATGTAAGAAAAAGTGTGAACCTAACTTTTAACCCAAGTGTTATATTTGGTTATTTATTGAAATCTCCTTTCAGAGGAGAAGGATGGATTGTTAATGTGGAAAATCTAGAAGACATAATTGAAGGACATGTATGGTTAGGTTTCATTTGTATATTTAGTGGTATATGAAATATATTAACCAAACCTTTTGCATGGGTTTGTCATGCATTCGATGTTCAAAAAACATTATTTGTCCTATAATTTAGCGGCTCTATATGTCTTTGGATTTAGTGCTTATTGTTTCATTTGGTTCAACAACAACTTATCAATGTGAATTCTATGGGCCCACTGACCCATAATCCCCTCAAGCTCAAGAATTTACTTTTCTAGTTAGAGACCAACATCTTGGAGCTAGTGTGGGGTTTTCCCAAGGACCTAGTAGTTTAAGTAAATGCCTTATGAATTATGCGATTGGAGAAAATATCTTTGGGGGGTAACTGATACATTTATCAGATCTTTGTGCTCCATGGTTGGAACCCCTAAGGTTCCCTAATGGTTTGGACTTGAGAAAGTTGAGAAAAGATACACAACCTTGGTAGAAATGGCACTCGCTAAAATATATGACTCATGTTCCTTTAAGTTCTTCAAATTATGTGGGTGGTATAGCTATCCAAATCAATGTGGTGAATTATGTCTCTCCCCAAAGTTGGTGAGCCACCTCCCATTCATTCTAGGAATTTTATTCTTCATAGCTCATTTTTGGCATATGGGAAGGGCTCGTGCAACTGTAACATGATCATTTGAGAAATGAATTTATTGTGTTTTTCAACTTTCCCTTCAATGAATCCTGCTAACATCCCTCTCCCATATCGGCTATATCCAACTAAGTTACTCTCTCTCTCTCTCTCTCTCTCTGTACTATATTGAACTAAAAACTATGATTGTTGAAAAAACAACAAGAGAGAGATGGATTCGAACCCTCGGTAGTTTTTTTACTATACCGGTTTTTAAGACCGGAGCCATGAACCACTCAACCATCTATTATACCCCTTTGAATAATATCTAACTATAACCATAAGTTTAGGATGATAACAACCATGCCTATGACATATGATGATTTCTCTTTATCACCTAGAATGGAAAAAATAAACTATTTTTTCTCTCCTCTCACAATCAAATATACAATTGAAAATCTCGATCAATTTATGGTCAAATCCTTTCAATACTGTATTTGATCAAATTTGAAAATTGGGGATTAGATGGTATAGTGTACCAATATGTTGGGACCTTGTAAGACAACAATCATGACTATTTATTTCTAAGTTGGTTGTGTTTGCATTAATTACTATTTCATTTTTCCTAGTGATTGGTGTACTTGTCTCACTTGCCTCCCCCAATGGCTAGTAAATTAGTAAAATTGTTGTATTTTTAGGTGTATCATTATGGATTGGAGCAATCATTTTTGTAGGTATCCTTAATTATTTCATATTTTAGATATGTTCTATATGTTTTATGCTCAAACTTCATCCCTTCTCGGAATGTTGTATAACTCTTTTGAAGGACATTTTCCTTCATGCCCAAGGAGCTAGGGTTTTCCATAATTGAATGAATAATTGGACCATTAAGAAATGGTATAAACTTATGAATGGGATTGGACATACATGAATTTTCCATATTATGTTACAATTACACACACACACATGAGAAGATGCAAGTTCAATCCCAGCTACTTGTCATATCCGTCACATAGAATACAAAAATGAATAGTTCATATATTGATCATATATTTCCCTCACTTTTCACTTAATTACAAAATGATCGAGAAAGTAATCCTTTCTCAAATGAGGGAGCAATAAATTTTCAAACCAAAATACTTCTTATGTTATGGTTTGACAGAGATGCGATTTGAACCCATGACCTCAAATTTATGAGCCTTGTGAGATACCGCATTAGTCTACTATGCACCATTGATTGATATCATAAATATAATAGCTACACCAAACAATTATGGGATATACTCCCTATTCTTATATAGGGATAGGGGTTTGATAGGGGTGCTTTTTTGGTATCACAATAAACTTCAAAGACTTTTTATTTTTATTTTTTGACCAACTTGATTTTTTTATCCTGGGCAATAAACATGCTTGGGATATCTCATGAAGTACGTGTCTAGACAATCCAAAGTCTCGATAGTTGGTTGTAGGTCTTCCAGTTGAAGAACAACATTAATAGAGGCATGTAAGTACATTGTTACATGGTGAAGATTTGCAATTTTCTCTAAATTTCCCATTTGTCATGCAATGATGAAATTTTGTTGTCTTCCTCCAAAGATTGACGAATCAAATGATATTTCCATTCTAGTGCTTATCTCGTTGTCTCTCTCTGAATGAGACTATTTGAGAAAGAATAGTTCAGTTGGTATTATTACCTACCAGAAATCAAAATATAGATAGAATTTTAGATGGAAAAATATTATGTTGATTACTTTTTCTCTATGGGGTATTGTCATTGATACAATAATATCCGATTCACATATGAAATTGATGAATACGAATTAATCAAATTTACCTAATGTAGAGGCAATTAAAAAAAGATGAGTAAGTGAATATATAAATTGCATAAAAGTGAACTAGTCCAACTAATCATGCTTGAACAATGGAAATATCCATTGGATTGTCCCTCGTTCGAACTAAATTAGCCTAAGATCTACGTTAATCGGCCTAAGATCTACGTTAATCGGCCCATGCAAGAGTTTCCATCAGTTCCTGCCAATATCCATGCTAGGAAATTAGGAACATAAATCTAGTAGTCCAAATAAGATGCCCGAATAAAAAACATCCATGCCTGAATAGATAAAGTGTTCATACCGAAATGATTGTATCCACGAATAAATTGTGAAGAATTTAACCATAGATAATCTCTTATCCATCCCATTAAATAGGTGGAAGACTCATTAAATTGTGTGACATTACCCTTCCATAATGTTATATGCTTGCAATGCAAATAGAAATTTACCCATCCAATAATATTCAATATCTTGAAAACTACTAAATAAAAATCAACCTAGGATGAGATATCACAAGTGCCACCCCATCCCAAACCTACACAAGTAAACTATAACCAAAGTATTTCTTATCTAGCATTAGCCTCTAATCGCGCATCCAAAGCACCTTCAACTAGCATCAATGTAGTTGTGTTTCACATCCCCACCCCTCATCCCGACGATGGAGAGGACACAAAAAAAACTGCTGCTGCTGTCAAATAGGAAATCTAGCCCCATGAACATAACTGTTAAAAATGCATTGAACATAAAATACATAAACAGATGCGTTGTACATGTAAATACACAACGGAAGAAAACACATTCATTCAAGCATTTAACATGTTCGTATTAATTCATAAATTAAATAGTTGCAGAGATTAAGCACAAGAATTCTTATCTTGAAAAGAAGCTTGCACGCAACTGGCTATGTCGCAGCAACATTCCACCCAACCATAGGCCAGTGTGCTCATCAATCTCTCAGCAATAATGCCACCCCCGAGCTGGGCATGATTACCACAAGGAACTAGGGAGTAATAGGCTTACAAATAGAAAGACCATGCACCCACAGTCAAGCCAACACACCGTTGGGTTTCACAGACTCTTAAGCCCGACCAATAAACAATTGGGTTTCACGGCTACTAAGGAAATAAGCCATTAGCACATGGGTTCCTGTTGGAGGAGCTAGTTGGTGAGCCGACTAGTTGAGTTAACCGACTAATCGGATATTAGATCGACCTCCAAAGGTCGCGTCAGTTGACTGAACTAACAAGTAGTTACTCATAACTGTTTTGTAATCATATATATAATAGGTTGTTGAGCCAAGTTAAGAACTTGGTTCAGCTTTTGTATATGCATGGACCCTCATGTGATTCTATAATATAATCTGTTATTCCATTACCTATTCTTGTCTCTTGTTTCTGTATGTTTATATGATTCTTATGTGTATTATTGGTAACCTTATGTGATCTATAAGATTACAGGTTCCATTGCCGGGACTACATATATGAACGACATGACCATACATAGATGATATCAGAGCAAGAGATTAAGAATTGGTGGGAGCGTAAGATTTCAAATTACTTACAAAACTATGTGAGAAGAAACATATTGACCATTGCTTAGGCGAAGGAGAAATTCTTCACCGAAACACATGAGAAGTTTGTAGAGTCAATACCTTAGCTGTTGAAAAAACTTATGGATAAGAAAGCTGGAAGCAACTAAAGAACAAGAACTATTGGAGAAACTGATTCAAGGCGGACGAACAAACCTTTCGGAGTGGTTTGTAAAGATCACAAACGAATTCTACGAAGAACAAGCCATGGAGGAAAGAGTCTCAGTCGAAAGTATCGAGAGAAGGTTTTATACGGACATCACTGAGCAATTTATTTTCTCTTTACTGACCCTTTTGTTCAAATTCTTGATCGAGAAGGGAGTGGGCCATATCGTAGAACCTCGTCTATCACTAAGCGAATCACCACCAAATTTTAACTGGGCGGAGAAACATAAGAAGTGGGAAAATTTCATTTCCGAAAGGGAGTGGGAGTACTTCCTAAGCAAATAGACAGAACTATCCGAGCTTTCTAAAGCGTCGGGTAGGATATGGGGGGGTAGTTGGTCATGTGTCGGGGTAGAGTAAAAATGATTCTAGTTGACTGAAGAAAATACCATTACCAGTAATGAAAAGTCAACCTAAGAAGGAAATCGAATGAATAGTGACACACAAAGGTACGCCAAACTTGCAGATGTTAGAAAGAGAGAAGAGGCAGAAAATAAGGGAAGAGAGAAGAGAGCAATCTAGAGCGTTGCAAAGAGGAATGACCACTAGCGTGATGGAACACAGAAGAAATCCTCCAGAGTTTGCTTATGAATGATAAGAAGAAGGCGTGGATGAGGAAGTATCACCCATGGAAGAAGATTTGTGGATAGAGCAGCGAGAAGCTCTCCAACTAGAAATTCCCCAGGAGGTAAGACCTTTGTCTCCAACAAATCCGAGTACCCGAATGCAGGCCATTGCCAAAGAAGACCTGCAACTAAGAGCTGGTGAGTTTGTTATATGGATCCGACTAGTCGACAAAGTAAATGATGGTAATCATTTAGTACTTCGTCGACCGGAGGAAGGAAATTGGGTAACACTTCATGCATACCCTTCCAACCGAAGTATCCACTTGCTCTACCCGACACATGAAGGAGCACCCCCCTTGCCAAACACAGCTTTACAAGAAACAAAATAGTCGATCTTGAGAGCACACCAGTGCAACTAGACATCGACAGAAGAAGTCGACTTGAACCAACTACTTGTGGGAGAGGAAACGATAAACAAAATGACCGACGGGAACAAAAGTTCCATTGACAACAACTATGAACAAAGAGATACACAGAGTATCCCACTACCCCCACCCCCACCTCCACCACCGCCACCTCCCACAGGAGACATTGACACCGACATGGGTCATGGATCAGCACATATCCCCCTCTATGAGGGTGACGGAGATCCCAGATGACATTGGTTCGTCTGTGAGTCAATATGGGAGGCCAATAAAGTTACAAGCGAAGAACGACATATGGTGCAATTTATTGGTGCTTTACAAAAAAGAGCACTAACTTGGTATATGACTTATATCGAGAGAACTCCTCGAGCATCCAAAGCAGACATTAAGGCACAATTCTTGTCTTTCTTTAAAACACCAGATGCAAAGCATCTGGCAGTAGAAAATTTGGAGACGACATCTCAGAAACCAGCAGAGTCCGTCCGAGACTATGATAAGAGATGGAATGACCTCTTTAGCCAACTAGACTATGTAATTGATGAACAATTATTAATTCAACGGTTTCTTGCAGGCCTTTCACAGAAAATCCGGCGGCATATAAGCTTGGAGACATTTAAAACATATGAAGAGGCACTTACCAAAGCTCTGTAGGTAGATATGGATGAGTATTTCCCATCATATCCCATTGATACTAGGCTGGAGGAACAACTAGAAATCATGCAGAAATCTTTAAAAGAGGTGAACCTAAAAAATCAGGATGTCTGGTGCACAAAATGCTCCATGGCCGGACACACTAAAGAGAATTGTCGACAAGACATAAGTTGACAAGATGGTTGTTTTGTTCAAAGAAAATGCTTCTGTGACATTTGCCAAGAACATGGAGAGCATACAATGAAATATTTCCCATATAACATGAAGAATGGAAAAGCATCTCGGTGCCCAATCTATGAGGTAAAGAGTCACGCAACGACCGACCGCCACTTGAATCTGAAGAATCGACATAACTATCAAGCAATCTACCAAACGAATGCCATCGCGTAGAATAATGATAACATTCCAAGGAGTAATGATCAAAACAAGATGAATAATCAAAGATATGAAGGCCGCCGATACGAGCACTGGTTTGACAATCGTCATGGAGGATTTGGAGGTTGAGGACGATTTTTTGGAAATCGTGACAATCGACCACGACAACCCATCCAGTGATTTACATGTTATAAAGAAGGACACCTCTACGTAGACTGTCCATACAAGGATATAACTGATCTAAATTTTTGTACTAGCTCTGGTGTGGGCGATCACTCACTAGAGGATTGTCCTACCATGCTTGACAATATTAATAAAAAGAAAAATGTTAATGTCTTGTCGTGTGTTCAGAAACATGATGTAATGCATACAAAGAACCTACATATAGTAACTCGACAAGGGACGAAAATTGAAAATGATAACCCACGTATAAGTAAAATCAAAGAAAAAAATGATTGCCCTAATCTGACAAAACAAAAACAACTGTATAACGATGCATCAAACATGTTTCAGGAATTTGCTAGACAGGAAGCAGTCAATGATAGACAACAAAACACACTTAAATAACTATTCAGTTTAGTACAGAATGATAAATCGGTGTCTCAATTCATTGACTTATTATATAATATGACGCACAAAAATAATACAGAGAGACAAACTAAAAATATATGCAGTTTGAACAAAAAAGAAAAGAGTGATGCTGACCCACTTGTCGACCTTGAGATTGAAGGATATCATGTTTGACAAATCATTCTAGACTTCGGTTCACAAGTAAATATTCTGACACGAGATACATGGGAACAATTGGGTAGACCTCAACTAAATGAGTCAGGCATATACCTCAAATTAGCCGACCTAGGACTGATCGAACCCATTGGGGTTTGGCAAAATGTTGATACAACAATAAAAGGCATATCGACTAAGATTGACTTCGAAATTATTGACCCTAAGGAAGGATCCAACTCCTTCCCATCTCTGGTAGGTCGACCATGGGGAAGAAAAATGAAAGCATCAATATCTTTAGACAAGGAAAGAATAAAATTAAAAGGGAATGGACAGAAAGTTATTATCCCCATTCATCCTTCCCAAGGAAAACCTTGGACCGAACCTATTGATGAAGAAGTCGACATTCGACAACTATAACAAATACACAATAATGAAGACTATACCGAACCTAATATTTATGGCGAACTTCATCTAGGGAACCAAGACTCGGTTGGATATAACTCAGATACAGAATTATACGATTGGGATATTGAAAATTATGAAACACAAGCAAGAGGTTGCTGGACCATCCAAGCTATCCAGAAGAAACAAATCTGATAATCCTTTTCTATATCAACCATTCCAAAAATATTTGAGAAAAGAATAAGGGAATACCCCTCATTAGCACAAATAAAAACAGATAATAAAAAAATTCTTCAGTATAAAGAAAGAGAATCACCAGTTCTCCATGTAGAACAAGTCTCTAAGAATCTAGGTGAATATGGCCGACTTTAAAGTCTGGTCGAAACGTTTACAGGACAAGATGCTTGATGGTAGGACACCCATCAGTCGAGACTGCAAACACGGACAACAACTTCGACTTTCTTTGTAGAAAGATTCGAAGGAAGGAAGCTAACAAAGCATGCACAAATACCTGTCTTCATCCAAGGACAAGATCCAAAAAATCATATAAGAATATTTGAAACAAAGTGGAGAAGACTTGGTTACAAAGACGAACGTATATGGCCACACCTGTTTCCCTCGACATTAGATGACCTACCTAACAAGTGGTCTAAAATGGAAGAAGCACGAGGCAAAACATTCTTATGGAATGAACTTAGAGAAAATTTCATTAAGGACTTTAGCTTTATACTAGAAGACACAAAACTAGTCGAAGCTACAAAACAGATAAAAACATTTATACAACTGACTACTAATGATTCAACACAAAATAGAAGTTGACCAAATACAACATGCTATAGCATTCGATACAACAAAATACCACAGTGGACAATACTCCAATTAGAAAATGAACACACAGATGGGAAGAGCTTTCAATGGAAGATTGATCACCCAGAAATGATCAAACCAGTTAAAATGATATTCAAAATTGAGTCGACCAAAAAAATGACACCTACCAAATGATAGCAGCAGACTTTCTAGCAACATTTCATAGTTCAAAGAAGGTAGTCGACAGATTAATGAAAGTAAATCACTAGAATGGATGGATGCAAAAGTAAAAACTAAAGAAATTGACATTTCTAATGATAATAGACCGAAAATGGAAAATATTGGAGACTATTGGAGTGAAGAACAAACCACGGAGATCGTCGACTTATTAAAATAATTTCAAGATGTATTTGCATGAGACTACAAAGACTTAAAATGATTAGTAGCAGAAATGGGTGAGATGAAGATTGACATCAAAACTGATGCCTGACCTGTCAAGAAAAGGCCTTATAAGTTGGCACATAAATATTAGGAAATAGTTAAAAAGGAGATCGACAATATGCTTACAGGAAGAATAATTTACCCCATTGACCAGTTGAAATGGGAAATCCCAATGGGTTTCCAACCGAAAAAGCACGACCCGACAAAACTATGAATTTGTGTCGATTTTCATGAATTAAACAAGGTTACCTTAACAGATCCATTCCCGACTCCATATGTTGATGAAATCCTAAACGAAGTCATAGGGCATGAATGCTATTCATTTACGGATGGATTCTTAGGGTATAATTAGGTGCCAATAGCCAAAGAAGATCAGAAAAAGACAACCTTTGTCTATGAATTTGGCTCATTTTCCTACAGAGTCATGACATTTGGGCTAAAAAATGCACATGCAGTGTTTTCAAGAATAGTTGTCAAGAAATTTCAAGAATACATCTACAAAAAAATGGCAGTATACTTCGACAAATGGACGATCTATGCTATGCTAAAAGACCACTATAAATGGTTAAGGATTATGATGGAATGCTACCGATATATTCATTTATCTTTCAATATAAAGAAATGCATATTATTAACCCCTATAGGAATCCTATTAGGGCATATTGTATGCAAGGAAGGTGTCAAAGTCAAATTTGCAAAGATAAAAATTATCCTCAACTTAAAACCACTAGTGAACCTAAAACAAGTCAGAGTACTGTTAGGATATACAGGTTACTATAGAAAATTCATTCAGCACTACTCTGATATGACATACCCTCTGGAAGAACTGTTAAGAGAAGATCAAGAGTTTAACTGGACAGAAGAGTGTGATACGTCCTTCAACACACTAAAAAAAAAACTAGTCGAAGCACCCATTCTTCGATTCCCAAACTGGTCGATCAAATTTCATGTGCACATTGATGCCTCAGGCTTAGTAATAGGAGCAATTTTGACACAACTTAGTGGATATGGCATGGATTACCCAATCATATACAGTAGTAGAAAATTAAACAAAGATGAACGCAACTACTCCATGACAGAAAGGGAGGCATTAGGTATGGTCTTTGCTCTTCAAAAGTATCGACACTACCTACTAGCTAACCCCTTCATATTCTATACAGATCATCAAGCATTAAAATACCTTGTCAATAAACCTTTGCACCATGGGAGAATATGTCATTGGCTATTTCTATTTCAAGAATTTGAATTCGAAGTCGTTGTTCTAACAGGAAAGCTAAATGTCAGTCCTGACCACTTTTCGAGAATTGACATGGGGGAGGAGCCAACAAGAGTCAAAGATGACCTTCCATATGCACACTTATTCCGAATAGAAGCTGTTCCTGCAGAATTAGAGGAAATAACGTAATTTGTAGAGCATGGTCAAGCACCAGAAGGCATGAACACTAAGAAAAAACAAATTTTATCCATGAAAGCATCCCCATACACCTTAATCAACAGATTCCTATACAAAATAGGCTTGGACGAAGTACTCCGTTGATGTGTGTTAGAACATGAACGATAAAACATTATGCATGAAGCACATTATGGACCAACGGGAGGACACTTTCAGGTGGATACAACTGCAAAGAAAATCCAACAATCAAGGCTATGGCGGTCAACGCTATACAAAGACTGTAAAAACTTTGTGAGCAAATGTGATCGCTGCCAACGTCTAGGTCAATCGCTACCTAGTACAAAAATGCCTTTAATATGAGTAAACCCAAGCCTTAAATTCAAAATCTGGGCTATCAATTTTATAGGTCCATTTCCAGTCCCAACAAAAAGGACAGGCGCAAGGTATATCATAACAACAGTTGAATATGTCACTAAATGGGCAGAAGCAGAACCTGTCGACACTTGTTCTAGTGAAGTAGCTGCTAAATTCATATATAAAAACATTATCACTAGGTTTGGCTGTCCTATAACCTTAATCAATGACCAAGGATCACATTCCATCAATAAAACAATTACAACATTGACATAACATTTCAAAATTGACCATCGATGAAGCACAACCTATCACCCTCAGTTGAATGGAGCAATAGAAGCATTCAACAAAACACTGACAAAGGGTCTAACAAAAATCTGCAATACCGACAAAGACGACTGGGATGAGAAAATCCATGTGGTACTATGGGCATACAAAACAACATATAAACATTCGACTGACCAAACACCCTTTCGACTAGTCTACGACCAAGAAGCAATCGTTACTTTACATTTTCGACAGCAGACACTGGTAATAGCCGACATCTTACATATCGATATCGAAGAAGCAAGAAAGGATCAACTAATGCAATTAGCCAAACTAAAAGAACACCGCTGCTTGCTATACAACACCAATAAATTCAGAAGCAACAACAGAAGGATTGGCACGATCAAAACATCAAAAATAAGAATTTGTCGGTCAGAGATCTTGCACTAATATACAACAGTCGAGTGAAAGGAAAACCTAGAAATTTACACACAGAATGAATGGGACCTTACATTGTCGAAGAAATCAATGCCAATGGATCAGTTCGACTGAGAACATTACAATGCACAGTATTTCGAAAACTGGTAAACATTGCCTAACTAAAATGATACCAAAACTAACAAAAAAATGGTTTTATAACTGTTATAAAAATCTATAAAAAGCAAAAACCTAAAACCCCAAAAAGAATCAAGGAAAATCAAAATGAACTTCGACAGGCGTAGTAGACGATTCGAAAATAATTGACAATTTTACCATCGACATACCACAGATCGACTATACATTCATCATCAACAAGAGGGTCAAAACGTCAAATCAACCCATCATGACTACAGTCAGAGGGAGCACCAAAAGTAAAACATATTAAATCATCCTTCATTAGAGCGTCCTTTACCATCAAATCCTCCATTAATAAAACCATCGACAAGATCGCCATCCGCTTCGCTTATAAATACTACACCAGTCGAGAATCACATACTGTTTCATCAAGATCTAGAGCGACAGAATTACCAGACCTCCTTGAGCAAATCAACTAACAAGAAAGCCGAACAGACAACCAACAAAATGGCCCCAAAAGAAACCAGAGCCATGAAAGCAAAAGTAAAAGAGTTGGAATCCACTGTAAGTCCACTAGTGAAATAATTAAAAAACATTAAAAACGTGGAAGTGTAGGAAGTCTCATGGGAAAAACAATGGGAAAAAATCAAAGAATGGGCTTACTAGGGTAAGTAAAAAATGATAAAGGAGGCGTAGAAGGTAAATCATAGCACCATTATGAACTTTCTGAATCCACCGCTCATGGAAAGTTTTGGAGGAATGAAGGAAACTATTGTCAGATTCATAATCAGCCGGTACCATAATGGGAAGTTTTACTTCGACACACCGGTGGAAATATCAGCTGAAACCATTTACAAGCTCACTGGGCTGTCCAACAAAGGCGACACTGTTCCTGTAGGCATCAAGGAAGGATTAGTTGAAAGACTAATGGGAACACCGATAGGGAAGAACTCAAAGGGGTTAATAATCGGGCAAGTCCAAGCCACCACACCCAAAATAGTGGCCAAAATCGTGTCCACCGTCCTGACTGTCACAGGACGTGGTTGCGACTTGAAGCTCAACATGATGGAAGTAGTTGACTGCATAGTAAGCACTGGAAAGGTATACCGTTGGGCCCAATACATGGCCAACATACTCAAATCCATCTATGAGAAGTGCCAGGAATCAGGTGTAATGATCAGATTCCCATCACTCTTAATATGGATAGCTATGTATCACCTATGTCTAGTCAGGCATAAATACTTCTTGGAGCCAAGCAGGTTTCATATGTGGCACTTTAAGCCATTTTCAATGGCTGGAACCCCATTAGAACAGGAAGAATGCAAAGTATTCCAAGAACACTAGTTTCAAAACCTGAAAATCTGAACAACCAGATGGAGGGTGCCTCAAAACATCCAAAGATGTCTGCCTCCTACAGCACATATCCAACTAGAACTAGACCACACAACAATATGGCATTAACAAGGGTCTACAACAAAGGCAAATCCACTCGACTACTATCCAACAGTGAAGGACATCTTCACAGAGTTGGCCAGGTAGTCAAAAACCGACATCACCATACCAGATGCTTCAAAAGAAAGTAATCAAGTCATTATAGAGCCATTGATTGACCAGGAGAAGGAGGAAGACTATGAAGTCAACCTTCATATTAGTACTTTCACCTCAGGGGAAACTACGACAGAGGGGAAAAAACCCTTCCAAATTGAAAATACACCGATTGAATAGCAGGCGGTCACACTGGTAAAACAAAACATTATTGTCTTGACTCAACAACAGGAGAATGGAGAAGAATAGATAGAGGAAGATAGTCAATCAGACAACCGAGAGTATGCTATGACAAAAGAAAATTTGAGGAAAATAGCAACCTCAAGGAAAAATAAAGGAACTCAGGGAAAAGGGAAGGGGAAGCGCAAACTCATCTTATCAGAGGAGTCAGAAGATGAGGAAGAACTATTAGCTACTGCTACCGACATCCTGGAGGATGCTGCAATGAAAAAGGTATCTGTCGAGACCCAATTCAAGTAGTTTATCGAATCAAGAGCAAAACAAGGCATGCTGAAGAAGGTAAGAACTGCTACCCCACCCGTAATATATCCTATAGATTTAACCCCAGACTCACCAAGACCCTCTCCCACTAGAATAATGCCAAAGTCAATCGTGGCCATATCACCAAGCTACAAAGATATAATCCCTGGAACCCTTAAGGAAAAAAATGATAAATATGTTGAACTTCAACGATTTATCAATAATTTGCCAAATCTATTCCTTAAAGCCCAGTAGATCAACACCACCCATAAACTTGTCGAGTCAAGCTCTTCTTGACAAAGCCTCATTCCACAAACTTCATCACCACCATCAGTCATAGGACTTATCAAATCATCATACATTTGCAACCCTGACCTGACATCCATCGTAGTCGCAACCCACATTTCATCATTTACACCAACCTTCCAAAACCTCCTAGTCAATGAGGCAGAGAGGGGACTACTTGCCCTTGAAGGTAATCAAGAAGCATTAGATGCCGAAATCGACAACCTCATGGAAGATGAATGAATAGAAAATCCCGTCGACCTTCAAACAGAAGTCGAAGACTCCATACCGACAAATCTTTCGACCACCCCTCTAACTCCAGACCATTCACCATCACCACCACCACCAGAACTAGAATCTCATCCCAATCCAGAATCACCATATTCACCACCATTAGAAGCATAAACAACCTCAAACCCCACCCCAGAAACCCAACAAGATAATCCTACCACAACAGAAGTTCAGTCGACTTGGAATCCACTGACTGAAGAACACCAAACACCACAGCAGCTTCCAACCTCAGTACTGACAGGATCAAAAGTGGTCCATAAGTCCAAGCACAAAAGCAAGAGAAAAGAGAAAAAGGAAAAAGAAGAACAACATAAACAATAGACACTGACAACTATCCGACCTTCATCAACTGGGATCGACTTCTACAGTCAAAACACCAAAGCTAAGAGATGGAGAGTTGGATCGACTCCTGGAAGCACTCAATAAAGAAGCCTCAACAAGAAATCAAGCAAGATAAGAAATAATTGAAAAAATGAAAACAGAACAAGTCGAATTCCTGACTAAATGCAATACTTTGACACAAGCAGTGATACCAGGGACGACAGAGACCGACACCTACAAACCATTGGAAATAGCATACCAATTATTTGAAAGTGTCGTGTTGAACCTATAGACATAGCTACAGATCAAGAGAAACGAGCAAAAGGAAGAAACTTCTGTACTACTAAGGCAGCAGTACACAACATTTTCTGAGGCACACAAGGTACTGCAGGACCACTTGGAAGAGTCTGTCACCACGAAATAAGTCCTATGGAGTTGGTACACCTACTATGGACAGGTATTCTAGCAGACTCTACAGACTCGCGAGCACATCCAGAACTTATAAAAACAATAAGGTCTGGACGACACCATGAGAAGAACAATCCAGGACCAGATCATATTAGAAACAACAAAGCTAGAAAAGCTAGAAAAACAAGTGCATCAATGGACGAACCAAGAACTCCCAAGCATTAGCACACTCGACAAGATCTACCCACAGATGAAAAGATTGTTAGATACAACAGATGAAAAGGCTCAGTCATTGGGATCTAACTTGGAAAAAATCACGAGAAGATGTTGACTCTGTCAAGCCTCACAACCTTGACCATCAATATCCAAAACGCTCTACGCAGTTGGGCAGAGTTTCAATAGCAACTGGCCATCAAGGCAGAAGTTTGTGTTCAGAAACGATCGTCCATTCATTTACACAGCTCGTGAGGACAAAGAAAATACGATAACTATTTCAGACAACAAATTTTTGAGTACCTCCCTTATTTCTTCAGGACGAAGAAATATTTTGTTCCTGGGGGAGATGTTGGAGGAGCTAGTCGGTGAGCCGACTAGTCGAGTTAACTGACTAATTGAATATTAGGTCGGCCTCCAAAGGTAGTGTCGGTTGACTGAACCGATAAGTAGTTACTCATAACTGTTTTGTAATCATATATATAACAGGATGAGATTACAACAATTCCTCGGACTTACTAAGCCAAGCCAACCCAAGCATTCACTTCACAGCAGAATACAATTGCTGAGTATGGACATGAACGTCCTAGAAGCCAAAACGAAAAGGAAACAAGGGTAAAACAACCCTCTGATAGCAAATTTGATTTCAGATACGCCTATGGCTTCATGCAGGTAAAAACGACTGCCATAAACCCCAAAATTGTGGTTTTATTTCCCCAACCGCTGAGCATAACCAAAAACGGGTTTGCAACCAAGAACAAATTGGGTAAATTGGGGAAAAAAACCCTGGGAGCCAATTTTTTTTTCACAAAACGTTTATGGGTGTTGTACAGGCTAAGACGACCCCCATCCACACCCAAATTGTGTGTCTCCTTTGCCCATTCACTGCACAACTCCAAAAATGAAAATTTGGGTATGGAAAAATAAGGAAACAATAGCAAAACGTGGAGGTAAATGCACATCAAGCTCCTGCTGTGTGAGGAAGAAAAAAATGCCTCTTAGAACCCCCAAATTGTTAATCCTTGCTAAACATTCACTTAGAAAGACCCAAACGAATTTCTGGGCATGTAGAAATGGAGAAAAATGCAGAAAAATGGGATGAGAATGCCCCAGCTTTCTCAAGCTGCGTGAGAGAGAAAATGCAAGGGTGATTAATGGCTTCAACCTCCTTTTCCAAGTATTTACTTGGCCCATAAGTCAAAATTCATTTTCCCAAAAATGAGTGGCTTCCCCAATACGAATTTGACTCCCATACTCTTCCCATCCCCATGCAATAACTTCCTCAACAAACTTCTAGATGACTGGGCACAAAAGGACAAAATGGGTAGCTGACCACTTTATGGGTTTTCCTTTAGACATTTGGATTTTCCCCATAGGCTCAAAGGTTTGAATACCCCCCCTCCTTATTCCTTGTGAAATCACACCCCCATCTCTTTAACGTTGTTGCGCATAGGTAGTTGTGGTATTTTTATTAATTTGCATTTTACATGATGTCTCAAACATATTGTGCATCGCTAGCACATAAACCATCGACATCTATTTTAATTGCCGATACATAAAATACTAAATCCATGGTGGGGCCTTTGCCTTGAGCTCCACACCATGATCAAATAAAATATTTACATCATGTGCAATTCAATACCATGGGGTCAAAACCGGGGTGTTACATTGTGTGCAAGCCTAGAGCAATAACATGATGAATAAAAAAGTCTCCATTACCAATTGTTAAGAACAATGAATTCTTATTATCATTAATAACATTCAACCAACCGAGTAACCAAATTCTCTTACATGCATCGAATACTAAACCACTTGTTGAAGATAAGAGTACATCGAAACCATATAAGGTCTTACCATGAGAAGATTATATATAATGAGTAAATATGGGCTCAATATATATATGAACATAGAGTCCCAAGATATGGAAACCTAATAATAAACTAACCCACCTAAGATGATATATTATAGTTTCCTTTTGCTCCAACATTCTTGCCAATACATTATCCTTATTCTATTCTAGATTATAATCCATAATGAGGAATATAGCCCCATGAGTAAAGGCTCTTGTCATAATGAACCCAACAATGTATTGATGATTAGTATATAATGCTACTTGGGTGGTGAAGTATTGTGCTATGTCGAATGCTTAAGTGGGTAATGAATACATGTGTTGAGCTACCAAGGAGGTGATAATTCCCAAAGAACCTAAAGAAAGACCCAATTGAAAATGAAAATAATTATGGATTGTGTTATAAAGACCCTTATGTCCGCGTTCTAATAGGCCTCTTCGAGGAGCATGTGCCTCCAAAATATATTCCATACTGTGACCAATCACAAAATTTGTTCTATACATCTGACCAACAATTGAAAAACAAATGAAATAGATAACTTATGATGAGCGATATTAATCAACCATACATTTTTGAGTTTATGGATGAAATCCTCTAAGAATATTTAGAACAATAGTTCCCACCCCTTGGTAGGTAGCAAATAAGTGACTATTCAAATCATGATTTTGAGCTTAAAGATTCCATTGAACTATGCAAAGTGGTCCTAAAAATTGGGGATGTGGTTTGATACATTCAAAAAATGATCTCATCTAACATGCTTGCCCCTTGATTCAAAAATAATGACATCAACTAAATTCCTTGTCCATGCTAGAGAATTGACTTTGAAGAGTATTGACAAATGATGATTGAGACGGGATTGACATTTTTGAACCATGAAACACCTTGGATCCATTTAAGTTGTATATGTAACCTACTGTTGAGGCCTGGAAAATCGCAGGTAATAACAGTTAGGGATTCTCCCTAGTAAACGTTCCCAACTAGCCCGTTACTATTTGGGATGGGGAATCCATTCAGTTTATGGTCCGACTATCGTAGGTCAAGTAACAAAAATAAAGGGTTTTACCGGTTACGGCCCGGTCCACCATGTGTATTTTTAGTTTTTTGTATTTAAGTATGAGATGCAAGTGCTTATCTAAAAACGCAGATTGATAGAGAATACAAGGAGCAGTCACAATGTGATGCGCAGGTTCTTACCTCTCGTCTTAACTCTCTCGCATCTAAACCACACATAGCCAAAAAAAACTAAAACTAACTATCTAACCTATCCCTAGGGAGCAAGATTATTATTCATCAACGAGTAATGTATTTTGTGCATGCATTAAGAAAAATCATAGATAGTTGTTACTTATTTCAAAACACATGAACATTTATAGATATATGAACAACCAAATAGCTAATTGTTTATGAACAACATTCATTACTCATAGTGGAAATTTCATAGAATAAACTAGAGCGCATTCATAACAAGAACATAGGTTCAAAGAGTTAGAACGATCTCACAGTTAATGGATAATAGCTGAAAACAAAATAGTTCACATTCAACAAATCCATAGCACAACATTTGAAACCTTCCACAAAGCTTTCTCCAACATGAAACTTGTAATTTCTTTATGCAAAAGGAAATAGTTCTTCTTACATCATACTCTCACAAATCTATCTGGGAAAAAGTCCCTCACTCTATCTAACTCTCCTATACTTATACTACAAGCAAAACTCTTGGGCTGCCCCTCGGTGACCTTTGGGCTCCCCCAAACCGTTCAGTCCCATGATTTTGTCTTTTAGTGAGTGCTCATGATTTATACAATATGTTACATTTCAGATTAATATTTTAAGAGCACTTTATAAAAAGGGGCCAGCTTGGTAACTGATTAACTTTTCCCAAGCCTGGGTCTCTGCTGCTATCAATCTGTTTGAGATCTCAGACCCTTACTTTCTTCTCCTCTTTCTTCATCTCTGCTTGTTCATTTTCTTTCTCCTCCTTCCTTGCTTCCTCCTTTCTTTTGCTTTGTCTTCTAGACATATCTTCTCTACAGCAGCAACTACCCTATCATGAATAACCAGTTCTTAGATCACTTAGCGTTTGAAAAAGTAATGCAAATTGTATTAAAACATACATCTTATAAAGTGAACTATCAAAAATATTAATGCATGAAGAGAAAAAATGATAATGCAATGAAAATATTGCCCTTTCGTATCTTGAACTCTGCTAAATCTACTGTCCAAACTAAAATTGCAAGCCCGAAAAACAAACTCTTTACTCAATCCAGGCTGCCTCTGGATCAATTTGACATCCTACGATGAAAGCATGAGAGTTGACAAAGTAACCACCATCGAAAAATAGGGTAAAAGCACACGAGAAAGGCGGTAAAACCCTCACCAGTGGGAAAAATACTAAGCAGTCGGATGGTTAGTGCACTAAGGAGCTGCAATAGTGGAAGAGATAAGGACTATGACTTCCGCGACAAAAGGACATCATTGGTGATCGAAAGAATGAGGAACTAGCTAGAAATACATCGACAGATAAATCAACTAAAAATTGGGAAGATAGTGCAAATGATCGCCGCAACAGTGGATGCCAAACTGACTACGGACCCCTCAAATCACGAAACCGTTAGCAATCGGAACAACTAAAGATCATGCATCGGCAAAGCAAAGGGCTAGTCCTCCAATCAAATGTCAAAAACAGTTCCGAATAGGGAAAATAAAACAAATCATTTTAAAAACAAACACTCACGGAATCAGCAAAGGTATGGGCTTCCATCGGGATGCTTGCAATCTACCATCCGAAACAACGGCAATGCAAAGGACTAATGCTCCGATTGTGAGAAAACAGAAAGCACCGATAGTCAAAAGTTTTGAAAAAATAATCAAAGGAGATAAAAACCATCGACGAAAAACATGACTGTCCATGGGGACATTTGTAATTTACCTTCTACAACGATGGCTGCGTAAAGAACTACTGCCCCGATTCACTGCTCAAATGACCTTCGACAACAATAAAGGAAATCAATCCATAAGTCAAAAACTTCAAACTTCACAGTCAAAAGCATTTGTAGACAAAAAATAATCATTCATCTTCCGAAAGTGGTAAACAATTGAACTCAATTCAAACTCAGGAAAATCCAAAAATGTAGCAAAGGAACAACCGAGTTCAGGAAACCAATAAAACCAGGCAAAATAAAATCAACAAGGAGGGTCCAAAATTTTAAAAATTTGGGAAGAAAGTTGCAGCTACAACAATTGGCAACTATCTGGTGAACCCGGATCTCTGGAAAACTTCTTCTTTGAGCAACAGACTGTTTTGACAATAAATACTAGCATGCTGAATTCCTCTAGATGTCTGGATTTCCCAAATGACAAATTTATGTACTTTAATCATTTATATCAATCCAATTTAGGGATCATGGGAACCAAGATTTAAAAGTCCAGATAACTCTTTTGAGGCCAGGAATATGAGTTTAATTTTTTTCCTCTGTCTTCGGGTAGCTTCCAGCTTGGACACCACAGGATTGTAGCATATGGTAAATAGAAATATTCATTTGTTCCTCATTCCCATGCCATTTTGCATTTTTTGTGCTTTTGAACTTTTGTCCTTTCTTTTGAGTCCTCCTGCATGCCTTTCTTTCTGAATTTTTTATTCAGGCTCCTCTATCCATAGCGTCCTTTTGTGTGAGAGATGTATTTAATTTTTAGCTCATGGACGGAGAAGAGCTTTGGCAATTTTGTACTCATTTAGTTTAGTACTTTGTTTTGATACATATTGCTTTCTCAGGAGATTATTTTGACTCTTATTTGCCTTTTGGCTTTCAATTCTTGGCATGGGATTATTTATATAATATACTGTTTACCTTGCTTCCTTTCCATGGGTCTTTTGCTGTCACCCCCTAAGACATTTTTTTAAATGTAAGATGGATGGAGCCTCGAAATAGTATTCCAGACCTTTTGATCCTGAGTTATTTTACAGGGATTAAGTAGGACTTCAACGTGTTCATAGCCATTTAGGAAAACTGCTAAACTAGAAGAAATTCTTTCAGATAAAACAAAAGTACACAGTCTTATAGTCAAGGATTGTAGTTAATCCAGAAATCTGATGCTCTCCATGCAACCAAAAGTTTGCTTATTTTATTTAAATCCATCAAAATCTAAAAAACAACAAAAATAAGGTAAATAAAAAATAAACAACTAAATCAGTTTATTTATGTACAAAACAAAAACAAAAATCAGGAAAAATAAGGTTTGAGAACTAAACCATTAACTGGTAAGTTCTCTTCCCACCCCTGTAAATCTTGCAATTTGTAGGTTGAGGGGCCAAGTTTTGCTGTAATCTGAAAAGGGCCCACCCATAACTATTGAAACTTCATGTGTTTCCCCTTTTCATCATGCAGGTGATCCCACTTAAGAACCAGGTCTCCCACTTCAAATTCCTTTTTTCCATCTTTATGTTTATCAAACCACTGTTTCACTACTACCTGTTGATGATTAAAACGTTCTTTGGCCCTAGATCTAGACTCTTCTGCCTTCAAAAGATTATAGATTCTAATTTGCAGGATTTCGTTATCTGTGCCTCTAGACTCTCAGGCTATTATGGAAGATGGTAGCATAATGTTAGGAGGAAGGATAACTTCTTTTCCATAAACAAGGGTATATGGTGACACACCTAAGGAATTCTTGGGTGTGATCCTATCAGCCCAAAGAGCATTCAGTAATGCTAAATGCCAACTTCTCTGGTTTTCTATCAGAGTCTTTTTTAAGATCCTAATCAGATTCTTGTTTGTAGATTCTGCCAAACCATCCCCTTATGGGTAGTAGTTTGGAGAATAGTGCAACTTAATTCCTCTTTCATGAGCTAAAGCAGTTAATCTAATAGAAGAAAAATAAGTAGCATTATCGAAAACCAGGAAATTGGAACCCCAAACCTGGTCATAATATGATCTTGTAAGAAATCCATGACCGCATCTTCATTCACTTTACGTAATGGAATTGCCTCGACCCATCTAGTGAAGTAGTCAGTTGCCGTCAAAATATATTTGTGTTACAAGGAAGAATTTGGTTTTATCTCGCCAATGATATCAATCCCCCATTTCTCAAATGGTTATGTTATCACCACATGCTTCAATGGTCCTGCTGCTTTGGCTTGTCTTCCTCCACACCTCTGGCAGATATCACACTTTCTGACATGGGCGTGCACGTCCTTAAACAGTGTGGGCCAATAGTATCTAGCTTTGAGAATCTTATGGGCTGTCATATCTCCAGAAAAATGACCTCCAGTAGGTCCATCATGTAACTCTGTTACGTCCTTTTTTGCATCTTCTTTTTCTAAGCATCTGAGAAGGAATCCATCATAATTCTTCCTGAATAAAATTCCATCAATGATCTGATATGCATTTGATTTAAGGGGCAACGCTCTTTGCTGTTTGGCATTCCAATTTTCTGGCAACAATCCGTTCCTGAAGGTAATGAACAGGGTCTCGGTACTAGGAATCTGGAGCTATGAAAAGAGGACATACATCCATCATATGTAATTCCGCTTCATTTTCCCAATTGTTTTCTTCATTGTTTTTACCTTTAGCCATTATTTTACACAATCCTTTCCCTTTAACTATGGATGCTGGTGTGAATTCGAGGTCATATTCTTGTAAAGCTGTTACCCAGTTGCCTCTTCTTTCACCTAATTCTTTTTGTACGAAAAGAGACCTTACAGCTGGGTGCGGAACTATTACCTTCGTCCGATTCTTAAGTATGTATGGCCTGAATTGTTTTACTACTTTGAAGACTGCATAAGCTTGTTTATCGATAGTTGGGTAATTCAAATCAGCTCCCTGCAGACCAGTGCTCATAAATGATATGTGGTACTCATCTCCCCCATCTTCCTTCTGAGTAAGCATCGCTGCCAATGAATCGTCAGATGTGAAAGTGTACAAAATAAAATATTTTTCAAAGTTTGGAATTTTGAGAGATGGTGCGTGAGCAATAGATGTCTTTATTTTACTGAATGCATTCTTCTCTACATCAGTCCACTTGAATTGTACAGTTTGTTTCACCATTTGCTGCAAAGGTTTAACAATTTGAGCGAAATTTGGTACAAACTTTCGTATGAAATTTATTGTCCCCATGAATTATTGCATACCTTTTTTGTTATGGGGTAAAGGGATATGTTCTATGGCTTTGCTATTTTCTGGGTCTATGGAGATCCCCTTTTTAGAAACGACGTGACCCAGTAGCTTTCCTTCTATAACTGCAAACACACATTTCCTTGGATTCAGTGAGATACCATATTTTCGACAACGCTCAAAAATTTGTTTTAGATGGAATGAGTGTTCTTCTCTCTTCTTTGAAAATATCGTAACATCGTCGAGATATACTACAACACTACGGCCAATTATACCGCGGAAAGCTATATCCATAGCCCTCTGGAAAGTATCTCCAGCGTTGATGAGTGAAAAGGGCATCCTTCTGTAAGCAAAAGTTCCCCATTTTGTTCTGAATGTAGTTTTTAGTCTGTCTTCTTTAGCTACTAACACTTGATTATAGCCAGAGAATCCATCTAATAATGAAAATAACTCAGAACCCAAAACCATCTGCAATATCTGCTCCATGGGTGGGACTGGATAGTTGTCTTTATCCAAAGCACGATTTAGGTTTCTGAAATCCACACATAGCCTGATCTCTCCAGATTTCTTCCTTACTAGTACCAAATTTGAAACCCATTCCGAGTGTCTGACTTTGAATATAATTTTGGCATCCAATAATTTTTTCACTTCACTCTAAATTAAAGGCTCCAGTTTTGGATTCATCTTCCTCAAAGGTTGCTGATAAGGCTTGACTCCAGATCTAATAAGAATGACATGTTGTATAATCTTGGTGTCATATGTTTTAAGCTCTTCATATGTCCAGGAAAATACATATTTGTATTGTTTGAACAAACTAATGAACTTATTTATTTCACCTGGGGAACAACACTTTCCCAAATTTACATATTTGGGTTTAACTTCAGATCCCAAATTTATCAGCTCAAATTGCAAAGACGAGCTATGAGTCTTGACATTTGTTAGTCTTTTGAATTTGCTGTTTAAATCAAACATCCACTTTAAGGTCCTGACCCCTTTAGGAATGAAGTTATTGAACTTTAACTCAGCTTGGTGTTCTTTGTCATCGATAATTGCCCCTTTGAAAGTTTCATCATTCATCAAACATTCCAAGATTTGTTGATCATCATAAAAAAACTCGTAGATTAGTAATCATGTTTGGAACCGAAGGCCTGAAAAGTAATTTAATAGAACACTTGTTATTTGAAGGTACAAGCCTTGCATTTGAGGTAGCTAACAAGTCAGTTGCTGCATTCTTAAGTCTAGGAATGGATACAATATTAAATGCATAAAAATTTGTCAGCAAATCCCACACTTCATTCTGATAAGCTTTTAAATGAGGTGAGATGTAATGTATCTGTTTTCGAATTTGCTTTACAATTATTTCAGAATCCCCATACACTTTCAGATTTTCTACTTTTAATTCAATTGCTTTTCTTAGTCCCTGAACTAATGCTTCTTATTTGGCTGTGTTATTGGTACATTCAAACCCTAATCTACATGAAAGACAATGTTTATTTTTCTTTGGATCAATCAAGACACAGCCAACTCCTGATCCTTCCAAAGTTTTAAATCCATAAAAAAAAAGTGTCCAAAAACTATCTACTTCTACTATACTTGAATAAAAAACTACATCTGAAACTAAGTATACTATTTTACAGTCAAATTCATCAGCCCATGAAAATTGAAGGAGTTCATCTTGTGTGTCTGGTGTACCGCTAGATTCTTCTGCTTGGTAATTTCCTGGTTCAAGCTCAATAAAGTAATTGCCCAACACAGAATTCACTGGTTCATTCTTGCCCTCCAACTGAGTAACATTGTGCTTCATATGGGGCTCTCTTAATAATTTTATTTGATTGGGACTTCCCTTATAAGGCAACCACATATGTGACCAATCTAATGCAAAATATCCATTTAGCTTTGCTGACCAATCCCGACTCAAAACAAGTCCATAAGCCTCAGGTATGTCTGCTACTACAATATCGATGAATTGACATACCTTTTCATTGGAAGATAGTCAAATCAAAACATCCTCCATTTCCCCTATTACCTTCATAGTTGTTCTATCTAACTGAATGACCTGCCAAGTAGATGGTTTAGGTTGTCCATTTATCTTCTTACAGACTGAAAGTGGCATAACATTGACTGATGCCCCTGAGTCTACTAAACAATTGTGCACGTTATGGTTGAAAATTTCAAAAGTTAGGAGAAATGGTGGGGATTTTCATTTAGACTTACCTCCCACACTTGCTTCACCAATTTCTTCTTCTTCAGATTGATTGTTGGTGGGAAGCTTTTCCTCTGGTACTTCAAGTGCCTTTAACAATTTTTCTTTCTGTTGAGGCATATTACACATTTCAAACAATGAGATATTTTCCTTAGCCCTTTTAATATCTTCCACAATATTATATTCCATCTTATGTTCTTCGAAATTCTTCTTTACATTATCATTTATTTCTTCGATGGGCTTAACAGGCATGTTAATTTTCTTTGGATTTTGATTCGTAATGGTGAATTCAGGTATTTTATCAGCTGTGGTGCTCTTTTGAATTTTCTTTACATTCTTCTGAAGTCTCTTGATTTTTGGGAGTACTGATCTATCCTCTTTTATCAAACCTTGAATTCTTGTTGTCACGTTTGTTTCCGATATCTCCTCCTGTTTCATATAGCCTTCTTCTTCGGTATCAAACATCGAGACACAGTCCCATAAAACCAGGGCATCCTCTTCTTGTTTTTCTGTGGATTTATTTCCCTTTTCCTCTTCATCATCAACTTCTGTTAGTTTAGAGTCCAATAGCTGATTCATTACTAACGTCATCGAATTGATCCATTAAGGGAATTTTTTTTCAGAATAAGGTTGCTGATGAAAGGTGCAAAAATTATCCATACCCACCTCAGTTAAATTCATTGATGCAGGGCTATGTGGAGGAGGTTTAGATTGATTGTTGTCCTCTCTCCTTTTATAGTAAGGCTTATAAGATTTCTGAGCTTCTTTTTCCTTTTCCAAATCTATTATTCTGTTAGATAGTTTCTGCATCATTTTCAACATTCCTTCAAAGTCATGTGACTGCTCCTCCTTAGGCTTAGACAGTAATAAGGCTTTCTTACCAAAAGTTTTTTCTTCCGACTACTCAGGATAATCTTCTATGCTCTATTTTTTAGCTTCTACTCTCTCGGCTTCTTCATAAGTTTCTGACAATGTAGGTTTGACTTGCATCTTGGGAAACATGGCCAAGTCAGGCCCTAAAGCTGAAGTATAGTATTCGATCAAAACCTTATAAGACGGTTTATCAGTTGCATAAAAATTCTTAAGATAAGCAGCAAACCTTTGGGTGAAACTATGCACTTTTTCTTTTATTTCTTTCTTTAAAGTGCACAACCCTTTCATTAGAGCTGCATGAATTTTCTGGGCTGCATATTTACTTCTGAATATCCTTTCAAATGTGTCCCAGTCTGGGATTGAGTTTGCAGGCAGAGCAAAATACCATGAGGCTGTTGCTCCTTTCAGGGTATGCGGAAACAATTTGCAGACTACATCTTCATGTTCTCCAACCCTTAGTCCTTCTATATCCAAGTAAAAGCTTTGCAAATGATCATCTACCAAAATCTTTTCACTTGGGTCAAACTTGGGCAGCATTTTCTCAAAACCCTGAGGTAAGTCATGTAAAGGGGGTGCTAGGTTTAAAGGTGACCTAGCCCTCCAAGCAGGTGGTGGATTCAGTGGGTTGGGTGGCTGATTTGCATTCACGTTTGCCATGAGTCTGGGTGGAGAATGAGGTGGCGAGTGAACAAGGGTATGAATAGGTGAACAGTAAGGTGTATCTGGGCCCACTTGATTCAAAGGCTGAACAACTTCCTGTAAGGCTGTTTCTACCAGTTCTTCAAAATCTCCAACCAACACTGCGTCTTCCAATATAGGATGGCCTTTCTTCTTATATTCTCTTCTGGGCAAGGCAGGAATAATTGGTAATCCTCCAATCTTCTTCACATATGCCCTAGTATGTCTTCTCAGATCATTAAATACTTCGTTATCGACAAAATACAAATGCTCTTTACCCTTCTCTTCAGGAATTGGATTGGGAAACAAACTGCTTTCAGAACTGTCACCGGTGGAACAATCTCGAGGAAATGGGTTTCCTCGGCCAACCATGCATTGGCGGCCCTCCTTCTAGCACCAAAAACTGTTGAGGCCATGAAAAATCGCAAGTAACAACAGTTAGGGATTCTCCCCAGTAAAGATTCCCAACTAGCCCGTTACTATTTGGGATGGGGAATCCGTCCGGTTTACGGTCCGACTACCATAGGTCAAGTAACAAAAATAAAGGGTTTTACCAGTTACGGCCTGGTCCACCGTGTGTATTTTAGTTTTTTGTATTTAAGTATGAGATGCAAGTGCCTATCTAAAAATGCATATTGATAGAGAATACGAGGAGCAGTCACAATGTGATGCGCAGGTTCTTACCTCTCGTCTTAAGTCTCTCGCATCTAAACCACACACATCCAGAAAAAACTAAAATTAACTATCTAACCTATCCCTAGGGAGAAAGATTATTATTCATCAATGAGTAATGTATTTTGTGCATGCATTAAGAAAAATCATAGATAGTTGTTACTTATTTCAAAACACATGAACATTTATAGATATATGAACAACCAGATAGCTAATTGTTTATGAACAACATTCATTACTCATAGTGGAAATTTCATAGAATAAACTAGAGCGCATTCATAACAAGAACATAGGTTCAAAGAGTTAGAACGATCTCACAGTTAATAGATAACAGCTGAAAAGGAAATAGTTCACATTCAACAAATCCATAGCACAACATTTGAAACCTTCCACACAGCTTTCTCCAACAAGAAACTTGTAATTTCTTTATGCAAAAGGAAATAGTTCTTCTTACATTATACTCTCACAAATCTATCTGGGAAAAATTCCCTCACTCTATCTAACTCTCCTATACTTATACTACAAGCAAAACTCTTGGGCTGCCCCTCAGTGGCCTTTGGGCTCCCCCAAACCGTTCAGTCCCATGATTTTGTCTTTTAGTGAGTGCTCATGATTTATACAATATGTTACATTTCAGATTAAGATTTTAAGAGCACTTTATAAAACTTTTCCCAAGCCTGGGCCTCTGCTGCTATCGATCTGTTTGAGATCTCAGACCCTTACTTTCTTCTCCTCTTTCTTCATCTCCGCTTCTTCATTTTTTTTCTCCTCCTTCCTTGCTGCCTTCTTTCTTCTGCTTTGTCTTCTAGACATATCTTCTCTACAGTAGCAATTACCCTGTCATGAATAACCAGTTCTTAGATCACTTAGCGTTTGAAAAAGTAATGCAAAATGTATTAAAACATACATCTTGTAAAGTGAACTGATCAAAAATATTAATGCATGAAGAGAAAAAATGATAATGCAATGAAAATCCTTCCCTTTTGTATCTTGAACTCCGCTAAATCTACTGTCCAAACTAAAATTGCAAGCCCGAAAAACAAACTCTTTACTCAATCCAGGCTGCCTCTGGACCAATTCGACATCCTCCGATGAAAGCATAAGAGCTAACAAAGTAACCGCCATCGAAAAATAGGGTAAAAGCACACAAGAAAGGCGGGAAAACCCTCACCGACGGGAAAAATACTAAGCAGTCGGATGGTTAGGGCACTAAGGAGCCACAACGGTGGAAGACATAAGGACTACGGCTTCCGCAACAAAATGACATCATCGACTATCGAAAGAACAAGGAACTAGCTAGAAATACATTGACAGATAAATCGACTAAAAATTGGGAAGATAGTGCGAACAATCGCCACAATGGCGGATGCCAAATTGACTACGGACCCCGCAAATCACGGAACCGTCGGCGATCGAAACAACTAAAGATCATGCATTGGCAAAGCAAAGGGCTAGTCCTCCGATCAAATGCCAAAAAAAGTTCCGAATAGTGAAAAGAAAACAAATCATTTAAAAACAAAAACTCATAGAATCAGCAAAGATATGGGCTTCCGTTGGGATGCTTGGAATCTACCATCCGAAATGGTGGCAACGCAAAGGACTAATGCTCCGATCATGAGAAAACAGAAAACGCTGATAGTCAAAAGTTTTGAAAAAATAATCAAAGGAGATAAAAACCATCGACGAAAAACATGACTGTCCATCGGGACATTCGTAATTTACCTTCCGCAACGACGGCTGCATAAAGAACTAGTGCCCCAATTCACTATTCAAATGACCTCCGACAGCGATAAAGGAAATCAATCCATAAGTCAAAAACTTTAAACTTCACAGTCAAAAGCATTTGTAGACAAAAAACATTCATTCATCTTCCGAAAGTGGTAAACAATTGAACTCAATTCAAACTCAGGAAAATCCAAAATTGTAGCAAAGGAACAACTGAGTACATGAAACCAATAAAACTAGGTAAGATAAAATCAACAAGGAGGTTCCAAAATTTTAAAAATTTGGGAAGAAAGTTGCAGCTGCAACACCTACCCATTATTAAAAAATGGCAGAAACAATAGCAATAAAATATCTCTAGCATACAAATTTTCGTTCGTGTGTGAGCCAATTGGATATTGCCACTGATAAACATCGAAATAAGTAATATTGATCGGATTGGGAACACCTCCTTGGGTAAAGGATTCTATAGTTGTTTTACCAAAACGAGGATTCCAAATTACATGAGAAATGGGCCTTACATGTAAGGGATTGTGTAGCCATGCTTCAGAATTGCCTTGCCAAGCCACATAGACAAATTACCAAAGTTTCACAAAAGTATTATTTCCAAATAAAGAAAGTGAGAAGCAAATTTTTTTATGATAAAGGGGTCCTTTGGTAATATCACCATGACTCTTGAATTCATGTGCGGTCATAATATCGACCCAAATATGATGAGTATTGGGTCCTGGGCAAAGCCTTAGCTGAAATTTGGAAATATTGATGCCAAAATGCTTTTGCAATCCTCCTAACCATTATCCCTATGTAATAATTATTGCTAGGAAGAATGCCTATGTTGTGACAATTCCACCTAGAAGGTAATGAGCTACTCCTACAACACATCCATGTACAATTGATCCGAAAACAAGATCTTTGCTACTCTATGACGTTAACATGAATTGCATAAAGAGCATGAATGAAGCTCACAAATCCATAAGAAGAGAACCAAACAGCATAGACAATACGCACATAAAGATAACAAGTTGATAACGGAGTTCATCCTGGATGGACTACGTCTCCGGGCCTGCTTCTCAATAGGAGGGCCGATCTATAATCTCAGCATGAAGGCAAAATACATGGCAATGATACAATGATACCTTGGTGATAATGGCCAGGAAGAGAACTGCTGCCCAAAACACAACAAGACTGCTTCCAGCAACTCCGAAGCCTGAAGACGGTGTAAAACGAGTATAAACACTCGTACCTTCTTCCTGCAGAGCTACGCAATCTCCCTTCTCTCCTTTAGCTACAAAGTCTCCACTCCAAAGCATGCCCTCTAAATGGAAATTAAGTGGGTTTATATAGGCTTGGCTTGCCCCACTCCACATTCTCCTCATGATTCTTTAGTTACAACAAATTTTGCCCAAGAAGGCATATGGTTCCAACTCCCCACACTTGGTTAGGCTATTCTTAAATTATGTAGTTGACATGGTTACAACTATGCCAACCACATTTTATATTTTTAGAATGTTACAATAAAATTCTTTTCCCCCAAAACCACATGGTTCATTGAACCCACAATATGTTTTTTTTTTAAAACAAAATTTGTTATAACGTAACTTGTTTTTAGACCCACTTATAACCCCTTTTATATAGTGCAGTTTAAAGACATGTGTTGAAATAGAGCGCAGGCTCCCGTGCTAGTCGGAGCTCTCGGTCACGTTGGATGAAGAACCAGGGTTGGCGCTAAGCCTCGGCCCCTTTGGGGCTCGAAATGCCAAAGCACACTTTAAATAAATTTATTTCCATACCTTAGACATGGAACACCTTGTGGGCTAACGGTAAGGCGGAGCACTTATGCAGGAGAGGTCACAGGGTCGAACCCTGTGGAGGCCACAAACATTTTGAAAGTTCTATTGCCCAATCTCGTTCTGCCACGTGGAATCCAGTGATTGGTTCACCTTTACCACTGTACTGTCACTTGGCTGCTGACTGGACATGTCATACTACTGGCTAGACGAGCCATACTGCCATGTTGTTTGCCAATTCAGATTTCGTACGTGCCACGTGTCGTCTTTCGGTTGGTCCGTACACCTTCCATGTCATTTTGTCCGTACCGTACGGATGCCACGTGTCACCTTGTCAGTGGTGCCATGTCATCATGTTTGTAAAGTACGGATGCCACATGTCACCCTGTCAGTGGTGCCACATCATCTTGTTTGTACAGTACGGATTTCACATGTCACCTTGTTAGTGGTGCCACGTGGCACCTCTTTTTGCCAATTTTGCCTGTTGACCTCATAGAACAGAACGCGATAAATTTCTCATACGGAGTCCGTTTGAGGTGAAATGAACGCTGTTAGAATCGTCTCGACGAGCCCTTCGATCTGGCGCTAGTTTTGCTGAGATTGGAGGACTTTGAAATTTTGACCTTCCTGGATCCTCCTGGATCAACAATGCTCAACGCTCTGGGATGTATGGTAGGAGAAACCTTCATTTTGCTATGGGCCTAAATGATAGATTCAATGAGGTCTTTTCAGTACTCACGACCACTAAATAAGAACGATAAACTAAAGGCCTAAACAAAATGAGCACCTAAAAATAAAAGATAATATGCAGATAATGAAGAACCATATAAGATTGCATCACTTGAGAGGCTTGTGCCCATTGAAAGTCACATAGCCACTTATTAATCATAATGGAATTCTATGCAAAGTTTCCCCCCCTACATGAGTTACCACTCCCTGATCACTTATACTGCCCCAAACATCGAATTGCATTTTCTAGATGAGATGAAATATTATTATTAAAATTGCAGTGCACATCCATAATAAACCAGAGTAAACCTGATCCTAAGCAGATACTTGACATGTTCCTCCTTTCCCAGGTCCATCATAAGGAAAGTAAAAACCAAGATTTGCTTTACTATGTATTAAACATGAATTGCATGCAAATAGAACACCTTTAAGTAGGATTAAAACAATCACATGTATAATATATGCATGAATGTGTTGTACCAAAAAAACATGTGATTCCTAATGGAATTGGTACAACAAATCCACTTTAGAACCTATGGTCACCCAATCACCACCTCCCTAGGTTAAGCAAATACTTGTTATTGCACTAGGAACTGTTAAACTAGGTGCTGAAGCATAAATGTTTTGTATCCATCAAACAAAGATAATTTGTAATCATATAATAATATATGAGAACATATATTGAGGATGTCCTATAGTGCTCATAGTATCATTATGAATATATATACCAAAACTATCAACATCTATGAATATATATACCTAGTTGAGGTGTGATACATCTGGTTCACGATGTCTAAGAATGTCATCTAATAAATTTTTGTATTGAGTAGTTGCCCATAGGTGAAGCCTAGGTGTGATAGACTATAGACAATTTGTATCTAAAATCTGGGGATATTTTTAGAATTAAATCTGGCTTAAGACTGTTTTTGGGTTGCTGGATTCTTGGAAAGAAAAAAGAAAAAGCAAATCGAATTTAGCTTACTCTCAATTAGATATACTAAACAATTGAGTTGATTGATGGCGCATATTCATTTGGATCTGTGACTAATAAATCAGTGTGGACGTGGGTGCACCTAACATGGATCCCTACGTCATCCAGTGCGGAACTCAGCAGTTCAAAAGCACCGTTGCATCCAGTGAGTCAGGATATTACTATGTTTTCAGCACTCTGTGTTTACATGTGTATCATTTACATTTAGTAGTTAATTAGTCATGATCTATCCCAATTTTGTATTTATTTAGGGTTGGAGCAATTTTTTAAGATGTAAAGTGGATCTGTTTCAATTGTTCATTTACGAGCGTAGATGTATTTTAACCTTCGTTGGAATATGACAACCAGTGGTTTACATGACTAATTTTGTTGTGACAACATTTTTAAATTTTTTGCAATAGTTTCTTGCAGCTTGTAACTATGCAATAAGCATCTCTCCCAACAACACAACCAGTAATGAAAACTTCCTGAATAGTCTAGGCCCAATCCTGAGATTGTGATTTTGGGACAACAGAGTCTTAACACCTCTGGGCCTTGTACTGATTAGGGATTTCTTTGGGTGCTAGTAAACTGGATATTGTGCAGACTTGAATGAGACTGGAAGCAGACATGAATATACTAATATTAGGAAATCTGAGGTTGCAGGTCAAGGTAGTAATCCCAAGTGGAATGAGCAACTTGTTTTCACTGTAACGGAGGGGGTTACTAATCTCACCTTAAAAATAATGGACAGTGAAAAGTTAAACGAGGATGACTTCGTTCGAGAAGCAAGGTGCGTTATGATCTTGCAACCATTTTCTTAGAAATCTTAATCTTCAATCGCTTAACAACGTCTCTTTGCTTCTTATTATTTCACTGGAGGGAGTATTCATGGAAGGACTCCTACCCCCGACTCCCTACAATGTTGTCCTTCCAGACAAAACCTACTGTGGAGAGATAAAAGTGGGCCTCACATTCACTGCAAAGGTAAAGATGAATCCTCCTCATATACAGAACCTTTCTTTGAATTGTATTAGATTTTGTCATGGTTGCTTGGAAATCTGTGCAAGGCTGGTGATTTGCATTTGTAGAAACGAGAAGAAGAAGATGATTTCTACAAGGAAGCAGAGGAGGATACCGGAGGGTAGAAGAAAGCTCCAACTAGCTATTGCTTTGAAGTTTTACGTGCAACCTGTCACTCCAAATAGAAATCCTTGAAACAAAAATAGGAAATAACGTCCAAATTCTAAATTCTCTCTCTTGGACTAGTTTCATGTTTATTTTATAATTTCATGTACCAACAAGACACATTAGATGATGATATCCAATTTAATGATTAAGTAAATTCAATGTCAAAAATAAATGTTGGCCACAAAAACAATTTAATTTTTTTTTTCCTTGGAAAAAAAGCATAATTTCATTACTTCCTTAGAAAACAAAATTACATTTTGTAGATACACTACTTGTGTATTCAGTAGGTACCATAGAGGTCCAAAAACAAAGAGATCAAAATAAGGAACAAAAAGCACTCAAGTTCAAGCCTCAATGACCTTCCATTGACTCAGTGTCAATCTAAACCTAATATGAGGGAGATGTCCTAATATTCCTACCTAACAAAACAATAAAAAATAAAAAAACCCATGGTTTAGGAGGGCCTTTCAAATGGTTTTGAAACCATGTGCAAGGCCTCCTAAACAACGCATGGTTTTATTGTACATGGTTTAGGAGGGCCTTGCAAATGGTTTTAAAACGACGTGGAATTTCTCCTAAACAACCCATGGTCTTAGGAGGGCCTTGCACATGGTTTTAAAACCATGTATGGGGTAGATGTTGTAATGTTCATTCTTAACAAAATAAAAAATAATAAAAAATATTATATGTCTCCATAAATAATATTAAATATTAATAATAAAAATATTATATGTCGACCTCAAATAAAAATGTGTTTTTTTGTTTGAATCAAATCAATGGCTATATATAGGACACACCAAAGAAAAAGATTTGATCCCTCTCTATGTTTGATAGAGCCTGGGATTTGGATCTATGCTCATAAATATTTATCTTACCGCTAAATGGTACATATTCAATATATAGACTTTGTATATCACACATCTAACACTCAAATGTATATATTTAATGTATATAAACTTTGCATATGAATTTTTTCTAACACATCATGAACATACCTTAAAAAATAACTAATAGAAAAAGTTAAAATTTTTTTATAAAAAATTATCAATATTAAAAGCTACCAAACACATCTTTACAAAATTAACAAAATTAAGCCAAAAAAATTCACCATATTAAATACAAGCTACCAAACATCTCTACAAAAATTACTCATATGCAAAAGAGAAGAGAGCATCATATTAAAAGCTATCAACTAATTACTAAAAAAAAGAGGAGAGCATCATATTAAAAGCTATCAACTAATTACTAAAACTAAACATGCATGATATTGAAAGCTACCAAACAGATATTAATATGCAAAAGCCATAAATGCATGATATTGAAAGTTATCAAAACTTATTAAGAAAGTGAAGACCTACAAGGAAAGTGAAGATTTTTCTATGTGTAACTAAACATGCATGATATAGAAAGCTACCAAATAGATATTAATATGCAAAATCCATGAATGCATGATATTGAAAGTTATCAAAAACTTATTAAGAAAGTGAATATTTTTCTATTTGTAACTAAACAGGCATGATATTGAAAGCCACCAAACATATATTAATATACAAAAGCCATGAATACATGATATTGAAAGTGATCAAAACTTATTAAGAGAGTGGAGACTTATCAAGAAAGTGAAGATTTTTCTATTTGTAACACGCTAAAAGTTCAAAATATTTTTTTCTTTTATGTTAAAAATTTAAAATTGATTTTGTTTTATGTACTTTATAAAAATAAAGGTGATATTTTTCTCCATAATCTTAAAAATGAAGTGTTTCTTTTATCTAGTATGCATAATATAGAAAATCTCTGCTATAACTTTTTTCGTCCATTAACAAGTTCTCTATTGAACTCTCAACTAAAAAGAGTAATGGTAGAACTAATCCTTGGTATGATCAAGATTGTAAAGATGCAAGAAAAGAAATTACGCAAACTACTAGAGATTTGATAAAAATGGACAAGATATATCACTACAAAACCTTAATTAAAAGAAAAAAAAGAATTATCTAAGTAAAAGGCATGAAATTCTCCTACACCTCTCCAAGGTGGCTCCTAAGAAATTGTGGAGGAAAATTCTAACTCATAAAACGAAAGAAGACAATAAAATTGCTTTAAAAGATTGGAATTCCTATCTTAAAATGATTTATGAATCCTCAGATATCAAAGATAACACTCAAACCCTTCTAAAATTAAAAGAAGTTTTCTCATTATAAGACATAGATTTCGGGGTCAAGCGTTCAACAAATGGAAAAACCAAAGACATTGAAGGCTACCAAGCAAAAATCTTAAGAATTTGAGGACTTGTCCTCATCCCGCACATCCACAAACTCTTTGATCTAGCGGTCAAGCAATGGTTTCCTACACCTAGGACTCAAAGCCTCATTATTCCTATTTTCAAAATTGGTGATAAAAATGCCCCCTCTAATTATTAGACTATTATGATTAGCCTTCTCTTAGGTAAGTTATATGGTATTATCTTAAAAAAGAAGATCAATGAATGGCTAGAAATGGAAGGGTAGGCGGGCTAAAGGCCAAGCAGGTTTTAGAAGGAATAATTCAACCATGGACCACCTCGTTACACTTAGGATCATTGTAGAGGAATGTCGTCATAATAAGTCTAACCTATTTTGTTGCTTTGTGGATTTTAGAAAAGTTTTTGATACAGTGCCTAGAAATAACCCGTGGAATAGGCTAGAGGAGCTTAAGGTTCCTTTTGAGTCGAGAGCTGTCGCGATGAGGTTATACAAAAAGGTCATTTCCAATTTTAAGAATAATGAGGCGTGGAAAACATATATAAATTGTAATATTGGAGTTAAACAAGGTTCCCCCCTCTCCCCTACCCTTTTTGGCATTTACATTGATAAGCTAGAAAAGTGTTTAGAAGAAGTAGGTTGTGCCAATACAATCTTAGCTGGGATAGTTATCATCCTCCTACTTTATGATGATGATATTGTTCTTATGGCAAGGTGTCTTTCTGATCTCGATAAGAAATTAAGAATTCTAAACTATTTTTTCTCTAACATGCGTATGACTGTTAACAATGACAAGCCAAAAATCATGATTATAAAATCTAAGAAAGACACTTATGCAAATTTTATTTATGATAATAGAAATCTAGAGGAAGTGAATTCTTACAAGTATATGGGAATTGATATTCATCACAAGCTCATTTGGAACTATAGCATTGAGAAAAGGTTTAATGGAGGGTGGAAAGCTTATTTTGGTCTTGAAAATAGCTTTAAATCATCCAATCTAGTCAACCTTGTTATCTTGAAACTCTTGTCAACCCTGATATCTTGTATGGTTGTGAAGTATGGGGGTGCAACATTTCTAGAGAATCTTGGAGGAAGGTTGAGCAAATCCAGAAGCGGCTTATAACTTATAAACTCAAAATTAAAAGCAATACGCCTCATCCTATTCTCCTCATAGTAGTGGGCCTTTCCCCCATCGAGTGCATGACTATGACTAGGTACCTTATGTACAAGCATAAGCTAAATAACATGGGAAACGAGAGAATTCCTAAAATTGCTTTAAACTCAAGTCAAAACCAACTATGCCTCAAACGGTGTTGGTGTAAAAATACCATGATTTGGTTAAATCATTGGGGCATTGATGAAAGCAACATTTTGCAGAACATTGATAATGTGGCAAAAATATTATTACTTCTAAGTTTAAAGAGAAATTATGGTGTGAGGAAAATTTAACAGTTAAGAGAAAATTAAGATATTATAAGAAGGTCATTAATCCTAACTTGGAAGATCAGAAGTATCTCTCTGTAGTAACTAACTCACAAAAGAAAATTAATATAGCCAAGATTCTAGAACGAACTCTCATGAACTCCATAGCGAAACATGACGTTGGTCTATTCCTAAAACTTCATCTAGGCGGAAAAGGTTTTCCATCTGTGTGAGTCTATGAGCGTTGAGGATGAAAATCACTTTCTCTTAGAGTGTCTTTCTTACACCCACATTAGATATGAGTTTCATACTATTTGCTACAATACAAACCTTTATAACCTCCTACTTGCCAAAACTATAGAGAGCTTGGAAAGCTTCTTGGCAAGCTATTTGAGCACATGTACAAGATTTAAAAGTAAACCAAGTATTACCTTCTTAATGTCAGATAGACCAAAGTTGGTCTCAGTGGACGTTAATCATTATCATTATCATCTCTCTCTATATTGATTTTGTAATTTATTTATTTGTTTTTTTTAAAATTTTAAGAGTAATTTTTAATATATTGCAAATATGATTATATATATAAATTTTATTTGAGATAATATACTTTTAGATTTTGGAATTTGTAATGTAACATTATCGAAAATAAAAAATATTAATATCTTAGAAGATAAAGTTGGAACTCATAACCTCCGCCAACCATGATCTCCCCCAACCAAGATCTCCTCCAACCAAGAGAATGTGCAGACGTCTTATTGATTAAACTAACCTTTAAAGCTTACCTAAGATCTATGAAACACCGTAAAGATCTACTTTCAATTATTTTTTTAATTAATTTTATTTTAGATGATTAGGAAGGAAAAGAACTTAACACCTAAATTAAATTTTGCTTATGGTTTTTTTCTTTTATAGTTTGTTATACTAATTAATTAATTAATAAAACTAATTTTCTCTCTCTATATTATAATATGAAATAGAATAAATGTAAATTTAAGTATTTTAATTTACCAATAATATATATATTAAAAAACTTAAATTTTACATTAATTCTATTTCATATTTTATAATTTAAAAAAATTCAAAGTTTGAAAAACAATTTATTGAAACATTTTTTTTATAATTCAATTTTATCATAAAAATTCATAATAATATTTTTTTTTATACAATCAAATGATGTTAGTGAGTTACTTTTTAATTACCAAAGAATCTCTCGTATTAAAAATGATATTTTTATATATCAAACCACGTGATAAAGTTACTTTAGTTGCAAATGTAAACCATTGTAAAATGGAAGGGACTTTATAAAGTGATCTTTTTATATATTAAATCACGTTATAAAGTTACTTTAGGTGCAAATGTAAACCATTATAAAATGAAAGGTACGTTTTAAAGTTACTTTTTTTTCAGCAAAAAAGACAATATTTTATATAAATATTTGAAAAAGGCCAAAAATGGAACACAGGATAAAAAAAAAACCAACACTAAATTAAAGACATCCAACCAATTCCTTGCAATCACCAGAAGGTCTACCAACCATTTAAGAAAAAAAGATGAAACCAACTTCGTTATGTAAAGTCAGCTTAGATAAAGCATCCGCCTATACGTTTTAAAGTTACTTTAAGTGCACATAGACACCGTTATAAAATGAAAAGGTTGATTTCATTTTTTATTTTTCTAATTTTGTTAATGAATCAAATCATATAAAGATACGTTTCAATTACCAAAATAATCTATATCATTAATAAAAATGATGCAAATGTAAATCATTATAAAATGGAAGGCAGGTTTTAAAGTTACTTTAAGTGCACATGGACACCGTTATAAAATAAAAGGGTTGATTTTTATTTATTTTTAAATCTGGTTGATGAATCAAATCATATAAAGATACTTTTTAATTACCAAATGATATTTTTATAGAATCAAATCACGTTATAAAGTCACTTTAAGTGTAAATGTATAATTTTTTTTAACAAGAAAGATTAATCATTTTTATATTATCAAAGGATGCTAAATAACTTTTAATAGCTCAAAAATCTACATATGTACTCCAACCTCCTCACAATCCTCTAAATAAATATAGAGACATAAACAACAGATTTCAGAGAATTACAGGCCAAAAACCAAATCTAGTCCTCTATGAACAAGATCCACAATAAGAGGTGGATCCCATGCCCGGAATATAAAATAATACCCAAGAGTAGCACCAAAACTCAATATATTGAAAGCCCCCCAAACTATCAAAAAGTTATCACTACAAGTGAACCAAAACAAAACAAAAAGTACTACAAAAGGTGTTTAATCATAGATCTTGAAAGTATCCTAAAAATTAGCGCATCTTCCATGAATTCTTGAAGAGACAAATGAACAATGGACAACTTCAAAGCATCTTTCGATAGCCCATATGCAATCTTTTTATGTCCCAGTAAATATGCTGACAACTGAAGGACTCAAAGTAAAAACGAAGTGCTTTAGTTCTGGAACACCAATAATCAAGTTCTAAAACTCTCAACTCTGCAACATCGTTGATCCAATCAATGATAGTCTTGGAGTCGCCATAGACTTTCAGCTCTGGTAAACCCATCCCCTGTGCAATGTATAGGAGCCCCCAAAGGGCAAGAAGTTTAGCTCTCGTGTTTGTGATCTCACCACAACCAAACCTGAGATGAAAAAAATGTGATTAACTGATGAATAAAACTACCCCAACACCACCAATGTCCTGTGCTACATCCCCATCGAAGAGACTTGTAGCTGCTTGTACCATCGGTCCATCTCGTATTCTTCTGCTCCTTCGAACACAAGGAGTCATAGGATAATAAGCTAAGAGCCTAAGATTGACCAACACCTCACTCTGCACCAAAGATTTAATACCACGAAAAAATGGTATTATTCCTTGTCAGCCAAATAGACCAGTAACAAATGAGAGGAAGGTATACAGGGTTTAGACGAGCTCTTATCCACCCAAAAATATTCCCCTGAAGGGTAAGATCCTCCCAACAAAACACCAATCCTAAAGATGCAATAACAATTCTTTGTACCGCTTTATTGAAGCCATAGTCCACCAAAAGATGTGCAATCGATTCAGTCGCACACCAGCATAATTGACAGATACTAGGACCTACCCAACCTTGTTTAAGGAGATTGTCCCATATACTCACCTTGTCATTTATACGCATCCAACTCTAAAGTGGTAACTTCCATCGCTAAAGTTCCTTCCTCTACCAATCATCACAAGTAGTCAACATCGAATCCACAATGAACTGGTATGCCAACTTCGCCGAAATCTTGCCAGTCGTCGAGTTGTAAGTCCAAACTAGCATAGATCCAAATCCTAGGCTCTATCAAGCGTCGAGAGGGATCAAATCTTTGGAGGTGCAAACCTCTTCTTACATATTGCACTCAACTATCAGCTTAGTATTAATATTTAATACTTTATTGCCGACATGTAATATTTTATATTATTTTTTATTTTGTTAGGAAAGAACTCCCCCATACATGGTTTTAAAACCATGTGCAAGGCCCCCCTAAAACCATGGGTTGTTTAGGAGGCCTTGCACATGGTCTTAAAACCATTTGCAACAACCTCCTAAACCATGTACAATAAAACCATGGGTTGTTTAGGTGGCCTTGCACATGGTTTTAAAACCATTTGGAAGGCCCTCCTAAACCATGTACAATAAAACCATGAGTTGTTTAGGAGGCCTTGCACATGGTTTTAAAACCATGTGCACGACCAACATTTATTTTGTGGATAATTCATTTTTTATTTTTTATTATTTTGTTAAGTAGGAACATTACAACATCTCCCCCATATTGTGTTGTTTTTTTTATGGACAATTTTTTTGGCCGATAATTATTATTATTTTTTATTGTTTTGTTAGGTAGGAACATTACAACATCTCCCCCATATTAGGTTGTTTTTATGGCCGACATTTATTTTGGAGGATAATTTTTATCTTTATTTTTATGGATGACATTTCAAAGAGTAACGTTACAAGATCTCCCCCATACTGGGTTGTAAAGCGCCTCTCGACACAACAAGGCGATCATCATCAATAGAGAGATGCAATCCCAAGTGATCCAAGGATTCAGTATATCGGTCCCACTCAGGTTTCCAAGCTCCCCTAAGTTCCAAATCCTCAGTGGTCAGCCAGTATGCACCAAAATTAGTCCACCCATTAGGTTTACGAGCCTGATCCAACATAGAAATACCATAATCCCGAAGATAGATGATAATGGATCCCGACAATATAAAGGTGTCCTCCATCCCTATCACAGGATCAATACCAACTTTCATAGCTCTGCCATTGCCCACTTTCTATCTCAGTGACTTACAGATCCATCCCAAAACCCTTAAAAAACCATTCCATATAATCAAAGAGTTATTCAATGAGTATTCACCCTTCCTGGTCCAATCAGTCATTGATAGATTTTGTAAATATTTCATCCTTAGTACCTTGTTCCATAAACCAGTCCCATTCATGGCTAGCCACATACTCTTCATCCTCAAATCAATGTTAAACCATTCTAAGTTTTTCACATTCCAACCCCCACAGGCATACGGTCTAGACCTCTGCTCCCAATTAAATAGATGCAAAACTTTTCTCATACAATTGCAACCCCAAAGAAAGTTGAACATAAGCTTTCTAACAGTCCTCAAAATAGTGTTTGGTAGTTTCACAAGTGAGTACCAATAGACTGGTAATGCACACAAAACATAATTAAGCAGAATGAGTCATTCCCCCAAAGTCATGAATATTTAAGACCGACTGTTGATCTTACATTCAATTTTTTTAATAATCCATCTCCAGTCCTTAACCAGATAATTAAGTGGCTTCACCCAATACCCCAAATATCTAAAACCCGTCTCAATCCTCTCCATCTTATAGGGGAAGAGCATATGAACATTATCAAACACAACAGATGTCAACTTATTAAACAGAAAAGAAGAATTTGTGACATCGATCATCATACCTAAGGCCGCAGTGAAAATATCAAGAATGACTCTGAAATGACTCCATTCTTCAAACGATCCACACCCAAAAA
Source organism: Pseudotsuga menziesii (assembly GCA_001517045.1). Lineage (NCBI taxonomy): Eukaryota > Viridiplantae > Streptophyta > Pinopsida > Pinales > Pinaceae > Pseudotsuga > Pseudotsuga menziesii. Next base: position 94,359 of record LPNX010226671.1, read on the forward strand.
TAACTACATCGTCCACAAAGAGGATATGGGTGAGAGCCACATTAAAGGAGAAGGAAATACCTCTAATCTTACCCAATTTTTTGTCCTCATTAATGATTAAACTCAAACCTTCGACAATCAACAGAAAGAGAATAAGTGATAATGGGTAGCCTTGACGAAGCCCTCGGCTCAAATTGAAAAAATGAGTGGACGAGCCATTGGTGAGCACACCATAATTAGTTTAAGTCACAAACACCATGATCTAGCTCACATTATCCGCTTGCAACCTAATTTGCAGGACGCTAAGTCTAATTAAGGTCTAATTAACCATGTCATATGCCTTCGCTAGATCCATCTTAAAGATTAATGCTTCCATCTTCCTAACCTTTATAGAGTGTAGTACCTCCTGAGCAATCCCCATTGCTTCTGAAATCTGTCTATTCCATAGAAAACCAAATTGCTCCTCAGAGATGACATTAGCAAGAAGTGGCTTCATCCTATCAGAGAGAATCATCGTGATAACCTTGTAGATTAGGTTACATAGATAAATAGGCCAAAAATCCATGAAAGTCTTAGGTTTCTCACACTTAGGAATCAAGGTAATAAAGGTCGCATTCAGAGATTTTGGAACATATCCCTCCACTTGGCTCTGTTCAATTGCAAACAACAAATCATCTCCCACCATATCTAAGAAAGATAGGAAAAATTCAACCGACCACCCATTCGGTCTAGGACTTTTGTCCTTAGCAAACCCAAGAAACACCACTTCAACCTCCTCTAGTGTAACAACCCTCCCAATCATGTCAACCCTTCTAAAGTGAAGGGGTTGAAATGTTCTTTTTGGATGACGACCAAAACAATGTAACTTTAAAATTGATTTGCTGTAATAATACATCAACCTTGATTTGCCACCCTTAGTGTCAAGGCCTTGATTTGGCCTTCACGTAGGACAAATAACTAAGCAAGGTATTGATTCATAAATCTTGGTTCGTTGCAATGCAAAGTATGAGATTTGCTACAAAACAAACAAGATGGGTGGTAAGGCCCTAAGTTCTTATTACTTAGATAGGAATTTAGATATTATCTCATATTATGGGTTTTTTTGAGAAGATCAATAATATTAACATGAGTATAACATGTGTACAACCAATATTCATTTCATGGTCATCCTATATTGTTATGCTTAAATGCATATTGATTAAGATTTAAATAAGCTATACTTAAGTGGTGGTTAAAGAAAGTAGTAGCAATAATGATTTATTATTATTATTAAATAGTATTTGTTTTATGTTTATATTAATCAATTTAATGTTGATTTGGTAATTAGTTTAATGTTTAGTTTTTGTTTAACAACTAACCATCTCCACAAAACTAAGTGGCTAGCTATACCTATTGATGTTCACCAACCACTTTACTTTATGTGAAAAACCCATAAAATCCATAAATAATTTTTTTTGCTTTACTATTTGTTCTTTCCAACTTGTCACCACATGACTTGAATGGCCGTAACATATTTATATTCATCTGCATGTGAGTTTAACTTGACTTGTTTAACATTTGAATGACAGGTTATGTCCTCCATTGGTGTTGTCTCTAATGTGGCGACGACTCGGCCACAACCTTGCCAAGGTGATGTTTTTAGTCCTTAAGTTTATTATTAAAGGTTTGGTTGTTTAGGACCTAAGCCTAAAGCTAAGGCTTAGTCATAGCTATCATTATTAGTTTACCCTTGTGTTAAACTCACCCCTCATATGGGTACTCTTTGGCAAAAGTGGTTGCATAAATATTTAAAGGCTTGATTATGTGTTAAACTATAAAGGGAAGCTTGTAATGACTTAAGTCATAAACTATGGTTTTGATGGCCCTAACCCGTGGGATTTACACATCAAATAGTGATAGTTTGTAACATAAGGTTTTCTATGTATTATGTGTGTATGATGGAGGGAAGCACATGTGTATTCCAACAAAGTAATTTTTAATGGCTTGTAATAAAGTTTTAATGCATTGGCCCTGGATGCAAGTTAATAGCGCAACCATGCAGATTCAATGACATGGCTTGATCACATGCATGGTGGCCAGAGATGGATCTCGACCCTCCACTTGTCATGATCTGATACAAGGGTTTTTCATAGGGTTTAATGTGTCTTTATGTTGTTGTGAATGTTTTACTGCATTCATTTGGTCTGTTTGAGTTTCATTGATGTTGCTCAATCGCTCCATGGCTACGCCACAATACTCCTTGCCCTTCGTGGTCTGTTAATGAAAGTTTTGTTTTTGATATGTATTCCTGAGTTTGCTTGGAGGTTTTATTAATGGATTAATGGTGAAATGTGGCCACCATTACAACCTCGACCTTCTTGGTTCATCGTGAGGTTAAGAAGGGAATCCAATCGCCTTCTTTTGAGTTTTAGCAAAAGCTTTGCAACTTGCCGAGTTTTAAACAGGTAAGGAAGAAAATTCTTCCATCATTACTCTGTGATGCAGGCGCATGAGGACCGAGCACTTAAACCAAAGGTTTTTCAATGTGATGGATTGGTCACATGCTAAAGCTCAAGCATTAACAATTTGTTCCTAAAATTTTGGACATTTAGTTAGATAATGGTTAGAGGATTTTAAATAAAGACTTGAATTAAAAAAAATAGTTAGTGGTAGGTTCTTTGCTTCTTGGAAGTGAGGATTGGTTTTTAATTGGGGGGATTTCATTTTGGGAAGTTTAGTTTTTTATGGGGAAAAATGAAAGAATGAAAATATTCTCGTAAACACTGGTGGAAATGTCTCTCTCTGTGTAATAGAAATTGACTGTAATAATAATTACATTTGCAGATTGTTTAAACATTTTGGAGTCGATGACATTTGGAAATTTAATGTAATTGGGATCTTGTATGCACATTTGTGGGTGAACTTGAGAAAATTGGTAAAATTACCGAACATTGTAAGTGAATTCAGTCTTATTCCTAATTACTTCATGATTCGACAAACATATTCAGTTGTGTAACCATGAAAAGGCTGTAGATTGTTATGTTTTCATTTTTTTTGGTGATCGAACCTGGAGGGCTTTCATGTATAACCGTGTTTTTTTTTCCAAACGTATCTTGTGTTCAGTATCTATTATCAGCGTTGGAGAGAATCATTAATCCTTTCTATTGTCATTATGAATTGCTTGATAAAGACCTGCAGAGAATAAACGTCAAAATATTTACATCCTGGAAGGAAGAAAAGCAGAGTATCGTTTTAGCTAAGTAGCAATTGCTTTAGGAATAATTGAGATGGTGTTTAATTTTGAGTTTGATCTGAATCGATTTGAAATTCTGGAGAAACGTTTTGGTTATTGAAATATATTAACTGTGTTTTGAGTAAGAGAAGAATCATTACCCATTCTTTACTAGCATCGTGTATGGTGTGTGTATGGTTCTGTTAATATCTGAGTTTGATTCCTTGGAGCCCTTTATTGCCATCAATTTTTGGTATCAGAGCAATAACGTTGTGGTTGCTTATAGTATACAAGGATGAACAAAAAAGTAGGAAGAGGACGAGGTCAAAGCGGCAGACCTAGGGAAAATGAAGAACTCCGAGAAGAGATAAGGAGACTGCAATCTCGATTAGAAGCCATGGAAATGGGAAGACAACGGAATCATGAAGGTGGAGATATTAGTGAGCCTGACTAGGTACCTAACGAAGAAGAAGTAGTACTTGCTGAATTTAGATTGTTGAGGGCAGTATTGGGCTCAAGTTTAAGGCCAAAGCCTAAACTCTCCATATATGATGGTAGTTTTAAGGCTGAGAACCTGATAGACTAGATCAGTGAGATGGACGAGTATTTTGACTACGAAGAGATTGATGAAAACAAAAGAGTTAAATTTGCAGTGACAAGGTTGAAAGGTCACGCTGCATTATGGTGGGACAATGTGCAGGTTGAAAGAATAAAGAAGGACAAACCAATGATCAAGAGTTGGGATAGAATGGTGGAAAAAATGAAGGGTAAGTTCTTTCCAAAGGATTATCAGCTAACTCTCTACAGACATGTGCAAAATCTCAAGAAAAAGATGATGATAGTGAGGGAGTACAACGAAGAGTTTTATCAGGTGAACTTGAGAGCAGGTCATGTAGAAGATACCCCAGAGAAGACAACAAGGTGTATCAATGGTTTGAGGCTAGATATCCAAGATGAAATTAGCATACTTTCTCCAAAAACAATAGAGGAGGCATACCAGTGTTCTTTGAAAGCAGAAGAAAATATAGTAATAAAGAAAAACTCTAGCAGAGGACGTGGTTTTTATAGAGGGAGAGGACAATTAACTAGAAAAGAGAAGATTCCAACACAAAATAATGATGAATACAATTCAAATCAGCATGGACAGTTAGAGAAAGAAGGTGGTAGCAGAGGATGAATACCTTACCAAAGAGGTAGAGGTAGAGGAAGAGCCAGAGAGATTGTCTACCGATGTTATAGATGTAAAAATTTGGCTCATCAATCTTTTGAATGTCCTGAGAATGAAAATACGGGACAATGAGGTCCATATATAGCTCAAAACAAACCAGTCGAGGAACAAGCACCTGAGGTGGAAAATGTGCCAGAGACCAGAGAGGTGTTGATGATGCACAAAATCCTGTTGAAGCCAGCAAAGGAGACTGCTGAACCAATTCAAAGGAAATCCTTATTCAAGACAATGTGCAAGTAAAAAGGTAAATGCTGCAAATTGGTGATTGATAGCGAACGCACAAACAATTTAGTATACCAAGAAATGGTGGACAAATTGGGTTTGAAAAAGGTTAAGCATCCCACACCTTATAAGGTGTCGTGGTTGCAAAAAGGAAACCAATTGTTGGTACAAGAGCAGAGTGAAGTTGAGTTTCATATTTGTAAGTATAAGGACAAGGTACTTTGTGACATAATTCCAATGGATGCTTGTCACATTCTTTTGGGTCGCCCATGGTAGTTTGACAAGAAAGTGATACATGCTGGAGAAATAAATTATTATAAATTCAAAAAGGATGGCATCAAGCACACTCTTTTACCATTGAAAGAGGAAATTATAGCTGAAACAAACAGCCCACAAGTACTGCTGTTAGGTGGAAAGGACTTTCTACAACAAATGAAAGAAGAAGAGGTAAATTTGGTTTGCAAGCCAAAGGTAGTACTTCTGCATAATGAAATTGTAGATTTACCTATCGAAGTCTAGGAGTTGTTGCATGAGTATCATGATATTGTAGTTAATGATTTTTCAAATGAGTTGCCACCCAAAAGAAGCATCAGTCATCACATAGACTTGATACCGGGAGCAAGCTTTCCAAACAAGGCTAAGTACCGAATGACACCCAAAGAGAATGAAGAAGTGAGGAATCACGTCCAAGAACTGTTGGACAAAGGACTAATAAGAGAAAGTTTGAGTCTGTGCCCTATGCCTACAATACTAACTCCAAAGAAGGGTGGATAATGGAGACTATGTATGGACTCCAGAGAAATCAACAAGATCACTATTTGTTACAGGTTTTCGTTGCCACAGATGGATGACATGATGGACTGCTTGAGTGGAGCAGTTTATTTTCAAAACTTGATTTGAAAAGTGGTTATCATCAAATCTAGATCAGAGAAGGGGATGAGTGGCAGAAAACTTTCAAGACCAATGATGGATTGTATGAGTGGTTGGTCATGCCATTTGGTCTCTCAAATGCACCTACTACCTTTATGCAACCGATGAACGAAGCCTTGAAGGAATTCATTGGTAAGTTTGTCATTGTTTATTTGGAAGATATTTTAATTTTTAGTCAAACTAGAGAAGAGCACTTGAGAGATTTGAAGTATGTTTTAGAAAGATTGCAGCAAGAAAAGTTATTGATTAACATGAAGAAGTGTTCATATATGAAGAACGAGCTTGTATATCTAGGTTTTGTTATTTCTAAGGATGGCTTGAAAATGGACCCGAAAAAGATAGAGGCAATTGTAAATTGGTCCTCACCTAAAAATATTTTTGATGTAAGAAGTTTTCATGGTTTAGCCAGTTTTTACAGGAAAGTTATCAGGAATTTTAGTGGTATTTGTGCACCAATTATTGACACTATTAAGAAGGATAGGCAACCATTTTATTGGACAACAACAACAACAAAAAATCAATTATTGAAGAAAAAGATCATTGAGAAGTCGATGTTGAAGTTTCCAGACTTCAATCAGCCATTTCAAGTAAGATGTGATTCCAGTGGGACATCCATTGGAGCTGTACTAAGTCAAGAAGATAAGCCCGTTGCATATTTTAGTGAAAAGTTAAATGAGTCAAAATAGAAATACTCTTCTTATGACAAAGAATTCTATGCAATGATTCAATCTTTGAAGCATTGGAGGCATTACTTGATGCCTACCGAGTTTGTTATATTTTTTGATAATTTTTCCTTACAATATATTATGCAGCAACATAAGTTAAATCATAAACACGCAAATTAGGTGGAGTTCCTTCAAATTTTTACTTTTGTTTTCAAGCACATCAGTGGGAAGGAAAATAAAGTTTCCAATGCTTTAAGTAGGAGATGCTTAATCATGCATGAGAGTCAAATACATATTTTGGGCTTTGATTATTTGAAATACTTGTATGACATTGATGCTGATTTTAAAGAATCTTTTGTAGCATGTAAAAATTCAGTCAATAGGGACAGCAGTCCATGGAAAGAGTTTATGTTGCAGGATCGATTATTGTTCAAGAAAAATCAATGATATGTTCCAAATTGCTCAATGAGGGAAAACTTGGTTCAAGAAAAACATAATGGTGGGTTGGACGGACACTTTGGTGTTGATAAAACACCTGGGCAGTCGAGTCACTTTAATTTTTGGCCTAAGATGAAGGCAGATGTACAAAGGTATGTGAACAAGTGCATGATATGTCAACATGTGAAGGGAAGGAGTAAAAATGTTGGATTGTACATGCCTTTACCTATTCCCAACAGACCTTGGGATTCGGTAAGTATGTATTTTGTTTTGGGTTTATCGAGAACTCAATGAGGTAATGATTCAATCCTTGTAGTAGTGGATATATTTACAAAGATGGCTCATTTCATTCCATGTTACAAAACTAGTGATGCTACCCATTTAGCTAATTTGTTTTTTAATGAGATTGCTCAATTGCATGGATTTCCAAAGAGTATAATTTCTGATAGGGACACAAGATTCAGAGGAAATTTCTGGAGGACTTTGTGGAAGAAACTTGGCACTAAGTTAAATTTTAGCTCAGCATATCATCCACAGTCTGATGGACAGATGAAGGTTGTTAACAGGAGTTTGGGTAACTTGTTGAGGATTTTAGTAGGTGATTGACCCAAGCAATGGGATCATGTATTATCCCAAGCTGAGTTTGCCTATAATGACTCACCAAATAGAAGTGATGGGAAAGAATCCATTTTAGATTGCGTATGGCATGCATCCAAGAGGAATTTGTGAACTAAGAAATTTAGGAAATCTTGAACATAGGAGTGTCGATGGAGAGGATTTTGCAACAACCATGAGTGAGTTGCATGAGTAAGTAAAGAAGAGATTATAGGACACATGCTACAAGTATAAGCAACGAGCAGATTTGCACAGGAAAGAGGTGAACTTTGAAGTGGGAGATATGGTCCTAGGCCATCTAAGAAAGGAGAGGTTTGCAAAGGGAGATTACAACAAGTTGAAAATGAAGAAGATAGGACCTTGTAAGGTTCTTCACAAGTTTTCGGTAAATGCTTATGAGCTGGAGCTACCTCTGAGCATTGGCATTTCACCCATTTTTAATGTAGCAGATTTGTATTCCTACACAGCTGATGATTCAACTCAAACTTCTGGGAATCTTGACCACGATGAAGGCAAGGAACAACAGTTGCTGAAACAAATGCCTTTGGAAACTAGTTTAGAAGTTGCACATTTATTGGATACACGTGTTACCAAGAAGACCAGGAAGAAAGAATATTTATAATATCGGGTAAAGTGGAAAGACCGTCCAATGGAGGATTCCACTTGGATGGATGAAGCAACACTACAGAAAGCAGGTCATTACGTAGAAGATCTTATGAGGATTCCAATAATAAATAATTAACAATTGTTTTGGTGTATTACTTACACCTCCCCTTAAAGGGTAACACCGTACTTGATGTTTATTAATTCTTAGTCTCATTACTCCATTATTTCATCTTGAAATAGAGTTGGATATTCCTCCCACACATTAATTTCTAGTTCCCAAGTGGATTCCTCTGGACTAAGGTGCTTCCATTGCACCTTGATTTATCCGATGGTACGATTCTAGAGTAAATGTTCTCTCTTGTCGAGAATATGTTCTAGTTCCACTTGAAACTCTCCTCTGGGTTTCACCTGTATAACATTCCATTCTATCACATGAGTAGAATCATGAACGCATTTCTTTAAAATTGAAACATTAAAAACATTATGTACTTTTATTGTAGGAGGTAATGCTAGCTAGTATGCCACCGGTCCAACCTTTTCCAAAATTTCAAATGGCCCACAATACCTGGGATCCAATTTTGGGTATTTTCCCAATATTAGGGAGATTTTCTTAGGTTTTACCTTTACATAAACATGTTCTTCTACCTAGAACTCTCATGGAGTTCTTTTTAAGTCATCATAAATCTTTTTCCTATCTTGGGAAACCTTCAAATTATGTTGTACATGTTTCACTATTAGTTTCATATCTTTTAGTAAATTAGGTCCTAAAATTAATCTGTCAACTAGACCGCTCCAAGAAATTGGAGTGTTACGCTTTTGGCCATACATAATTTCAAATGGACTTAATCCAACTGAAACTTGGAAATGGTTATTAAACACAAATTCTACTAAGTGCAAGTAATATTCCCACTTACCTGGTTTATCCATTATGTACATTCTAAGCATGTCTTCTAAGATTTGATTTACTCTTTTAGTTTGTCTGTCGGTCTGCGGATGATATGTGGTGCTAAAATTTAGTTGTGTGCCTAATCCTTTAGATAAAGCTTTCCAAAATTTTCCTATGAATTTTTCATCTCTATCTAAGATGACTACCTTAGGTACAATGTGCAACCTGAATATTTCTTTCATAAATATATCAACAATGTTAACAGCTTTAAAAGTAGACTTTATCAGAATAAAGTGAGATGCCTTACTTAGTTTATCTACTACGACCATGATTGAGTCACGTTGTCTGAAATTCTTAGGAAAGCAGTTATAAAATCCATGTTGATAACTTCCCATTTCCATTCTGGAATGGGTAATGGATGTAATAATCCTACTGAATGTTGGTGTTCGGCCTTTACCTGTTCACATTCAATGCAACGGGTTAAATATTCCGTGACTTCCCTTTCCATATTAGGCCAAAAGAAATCCTTTCTTGTCATGGTAATAATTTTCTGATATCTAGGATGTCATGAATAAGGTCTTTTATGTAATTCGTGCATGATAGTTAATTTAATATATGTTGAATTTGGTATGTATAATATACATTTGTGTAGTAATAACCCTCTTCCATTCAGGCAAAGATCTGTTGTTACTCGATTTATTTGATTTTCTGCAGCCATTTCCTTTAGTTTTTTATATTCTTTGTCAAATTGTTTTGCATTTAAAATTTTATTTTCTATATCTTATTTATAGATGCTGCATACAACAAGTTTATATGACGACTAAGGGCTCCTGCAACTTTATTATCTTTTCCTTTTATATGTTTTATTTCAAAATCATATTCACTTAGAAATGATAGCCACCTAGCTTGTCTAGCGTTAAGCTTTTGTTGATCAAATAAGTATTTTAGAATTATATTATCTGACATTAATAAGAATATTCTTCCGCTGAGATAGTGTTGCCTCATTTTTAATGCATATATGATAGCAACTAATTCTAGGTCATGAGTACCATAATTCTTCTCATGTTCTTTTAACTTCCTAGACTCATAGGCTACAACATAGTTTTCTTGAATTAGTACTTTGCCTAGACCTTCCTTACATGTGTTTGCACATACAAAAAAATATTTAAAAGGATCAACAATCTTTAAAATAGGGGCTGTGGTTAACAAGTGTTTTAATTTATTAAAACTCTTAGTACATTTTCGCTCCATTCAAATTTCTTTCCTTTCTTTTGTAATGAAGTTATAGGGTATGTTATATTAGAAAATCCTTCAATGAATTTTCGGTAGTAGCTAGTAATCCCCATGAATTATCTTATATGACCAGTTACATTCCTTGGAACATGCCATTAAGTGATAGCCTTAATATTATCGAGATCGACTGATATCCCATCCTTAAACACCACATGTCCTACATACTGAATTCTGTCTTTAAAGAAATCACACTTTCTAAACTTAGCAAATAGTTGTTGTTCCCTTAATACTTGTAAGATTATTTTCAAGTACTCTTCATGCTCTTGTTTATTTTTAGAGTAGACTAATATGTCGTTGATAAAGATGACTATGAATTTATCTAAGTATTTACTTAATATACTATTCATTAAACACATGAAAGTTGCTGGGGCATTAGTTAACCCAAAGGGAATTACGACAAAATCATAACGGCTGTATCTGGTTCTAAAATCAATTTTAAAAATGTCTTCATCCTTGATCTGTACCTGATGGTATCCGAATCTTAAATATATTATTGAAAAGAATGTTTCCCCTCGAAACTAATCAAATAGATCGTCAATCCGAGGCAAAGGATACCAATTTTTAATTGTCATTTTGTTTAATTGTCTATAATCTATACACATTCTTAGAGTTCCATACTTTGTATTTACAAATAAAACCATTGCTCCTCAAAGGGAAACACTAGGTCGAATGTACTTTTTATCGATTAGTTCTTGTATTTGTGATTTTAATTCAGTAAGATCTACTATATTCATATGATAAGGATCCTTTGATGTTGGTACCTCCCCCGGTACCAAATCAATCGTAAATTCTATATCCATTTTCAGAGGTAGTCCAAGAATCTCTTCTAGAAATATGTCTCTAAAATATTTTAAAGTTGGTATATCCTCTATTTTAAGTTGATTTTCTTTCTCATTGTCTGCAAAAAATTTGCATCCCTTACGCACATACCTTTTCATTTGTAAGGAAAATATTTCTCTTATGGTAACCTTCTTGGAAATTCCTTTTACAACAATGGTATTACCTTTATCATCCAAGCATGAAAATGTTTTATAATAGTAGTTTAAAATAACTCTATGTTTCTCTAACCAATCCATTCCTATCATCAAATCATAAGACCCTAAAGGTAATATATTTAAATCAGCATGTATTTTTAAGTCATTTATAATAAATTCATAGTTTTAATGAAACTAGTGACCTTTCGCCTTGTGCCTATAGCAAGTTGTACTAGCCAAGATTTTTCAAACTTATCTTGCTGTAACTTATATAGTTCTACAATTCTAGGTGATACATAACTTAGGCTTGCACCTGGATTAATCAATATAGAAATGGGTTTGTCTTTTTATCATACCTTCTATTTTGACCATAGATGTTTGATGTTTCGCATGTTGGTTCTCCAATGCTGCATTGATTTTGGGCATGCTTCTTGCTATATCCCCCAATGTAGTAGCTTCTTAGATTGAATGGATGTTATTAAACTTTTTCTTTCTTATGGGCCAATATTTAAAGTAATGTTGTTCACCACATTCCCAACATTTTAATGGTTCCCTCTGTGCAGTATTTTTATTAAAGTAAGTGGGTGTTTCCTTTCTTCTGTTGCGACATAATTCCGCGGTCTAAATTTTTTATAATTATTCCCTTGGTATCCACGATAGTTATTCCTAGTGTTATTATATAACTTGGTTCCTTTCTTTTTCGGTTCAAAGTTATCACCTCTTTTATTTTTCCAGTTAGGTATGTTTTCCCATTTGTTTTTATTTTGATCATACCAGAAGTTTGCTTTTCTCACTGCTTCTTCCAGAGTTTTTGGATCATCATATTCAATCCTCTCTTTAAACACAAGAGATAAATAGCTGAGGAAACACTGTATTTTTGTTTTCTCATCAATGATATAAGGAACATAACGTAATAAGCTTAAGAATTTGCTGCACAGTTCTTTCATGGTCATGGCACCTAATCTTAATTCATAAAATTCTTTAGTTTTTTCTTCGTAATACTGTTATGATAAATATTTTTGTTTAAAATATTTCTAAAAGGTTTTCCATGTTACATAACATTCTTTTATTCCCTTTACTTTCTTTATGTCTTGCCACCAGATATCAACTTTTCCTATTAAGCTATAAATTGTCATTTTTGCTTTCAGTTCCTAAGAATAGTTATAAATTTGGAAAGACTTTTTTCATTCTAGATAACCAAGCTTATGCTTCTTCTCCTTTTTTCGATTTCTCCGTTAAACATAGGAGGTTTAATCTTTTTGAATTCTCCAAAAATTTCTTCATGTGGTTTGTATTTCTTTTTCCTCTAGTTGCTATCACTACTTTCACTAGAATCTTTATATTTTGCAATCTTATGCTTAGATGATTCTTTGCTTGAAGATTCAGTCTCATGTTTAGAGAATTCCAGTTTTCTTACCTTACGTTTGTAAGGTGTAATTCTTGCCATGTTAAGTTCGGGTTCTTTATTTTTCTCTTTTTCATTACTGTGCAGGTTAGACAACATAATATTATTTAACTCTTCTTCTGCTTTTAAAATTCGTTCGTTGATACTTCCTTAACTCGTTTTAGTTCCACCATGTTTGTTGTAGTTCAGATGGGTTATCATTCCTAATTTCATTTAGATTTACCCATATTTCCCCGTCTCTAATGTTACCTTATTAATTGTTTATTGGATCCTTAGGGTGTGATTCCTCTTCAACAAACATTCCCACATCTGCCATGATTCCTGCAAAAACAAGGTTATATTTTCTCTTCCCCGCTCGCAAGAGAGTCAAACCATAACAAATAAAGTTAGTTTTATGTTTTTATCAGTTTGAGTATTGGGATTGTTCAGGCCAAGTGTCATAAACATGCTTTGATGCCATTCTGTCACAAACCCGTAAAATCCATACATAATATTTTTTTCTTTACTATTTATTATTTCCAGCTTGTCGCCACATGAATTTATTAGTCGTAACATATTTATATTTGTCATTACAGGTTTTTATTCATATGCATGTGAGTTTAACTCAACTTGTTTAGCGTTTGAATGACATGTTATGTCCTTCGTTGGCGTTTTCTCCAATGTAGCGACAACTGGGTCGCAGCCTCGCCAAGGTGACGTTTTTAGTCCTTAAGTTTATTATTAAAGGTTTGGTTGTTTAGGACCTAAGCCTAAACCTAAGGCTTATTCCTAGCTACCATTATTAGTTTACCCTTGTGTTAAACCCACCCCTCATATGGGTACTCTTTGGAAAAGTGGTTACATAAATATTTAAAGGCTTGATTATGTGTTAAACTATAAAGGGAAGCTTGCAATGGCTTAAGCCATAGGCTATGGTTTTGATGGCCCTAACCCGCGGGCTTTACACATCAAAGAGTGATAGTTTATAAAATAAGGTTTTCTATGTATTATGTGTGTATGATGGAGGGAGGCACAAGTGGATACCAGCGAAGTAAGTCTTAATGGATTGTAATAAAGTTTTAATGCACTGGCCATAGCCGCAAGTTGAAAACGCAACCAGGCACATTCAATGACATGGCTTGATCACATGCATGGTGGCTAGAGATGGGTCTCAAAACTCCACTTATCATGATTTGATACAAGGGTTTTTCATAGGGTTTAATGTGTCTTTATGCTGTCGTGAAGGTTTTACTGCATTCATTTGGTTTGTTTGAGTTTTCTTGATGTTGCTCGGGCACTCCATGGCTACGTTGCAACAGTCCTTGCCCTTCATGGTTTGTTAATTAAAGTTTTTCTGTTGGTATGTATTCCTCAGTTTGATTGGAGGTTTTATCAGTGGATTAATGGTGAAATGTGGTCATCATTACAACCTCTTCCTTCTTGGTTCGTCGTGAGGTTAAGAAGGGAATCCAGTCACCTTCGTTTGAGTTTTAGTAGAGGCTTTGCAGCCAACCAAGTTTTAAATAGGCAAGGAAGAAAATTCTTCCATCATTACTCTATAATTTCGATTTTTAAGGGTTTAATAGTAGACCATAGCTTAAATTAAAGTATTATGTTGTTGTGTAGGTAGAGGAGGAAAAAGGGAAGGTAGGAGGAGCCAACCCTTGGCCCTCTACACGACTTAATAGGGTAAATTCTTTTTCGGTTGAGCTGTTTAACAAATTCATTCATTATTATTATGTTGGGGTTTATGTTAACTCTATCAATTTGTTGATAGTTGAAGGCAAGGAAAATGTAGAAGATTCAGGTAAACTTACTTCATCCTCATGGCCCAACCTCGAAATGCAGGTAAAAATCACAAACGCGTCCTTTTTAACTTTCAACAGTTTATAGTTTATAAAACATGGTTTTAACACAACTTGTATGTGGATGTAGATAACTAAGCTTGGGTCTGGAGAGAACAGAGAGAGGGTCCCCTCCTCTCAGGCCTCCTACTTCTTTGTCCATAGGTGAGGTATTTCCTCAAACTCTGTTAAATAAGAAGGATGCATTTTTTTTAAATTCTGGTCATTAGAGTTATACTAACGCTACCAAGTTTTGTGCATGTAAATACCAACGCGACTTGGCTTGTGTAATGTACCTATGGATTGTCTATCAGTCATAAGGTAAGACTCTTGATAGGTTCGGGGTTAAGTTGGTTTTCCCATTCAATTTGGTTTGTAGTCTAAGGAAGGATAGGGCTTTTATAGCATCTACAAAGATAAGTGTCGTTTTTAATAAACACAACCTGTATTGGGTCTGTACTTAGATACGTTGGTTGGTTTACCGATAAGGCTTCACAACATATCATACTCAGAAAGTATTTGATTTTACATTGGTTGTTCTATTGAATAAAATGGTTCTCGACCAATATGTTTAAGGCTCGATTTGTAAAATTGATTGACTGTGATTATTAATTGGAAGCTTTGTTTTCAAATAAAACGATTGTTGCCTATACTTAGATATTGCGACTCTGTTACGGTTTTAACTCTTTATCCTGATCGATCTATTATTGGGTATGGATTTCCACAAACATAGACGATACTTTGTATTGATTAGGTTATTAATCATGTAGATGCAATTTGTCATTTCTAAATCTTACTGTGAATTTTTATTAAGATATTGATTTGAAAAATGATTTGTCCTGCGTTTTAGCTAGATTTGATTATTTGTTGTGTTTAGAGCTCAGATTTATGAGTTGGGCATTGATGATTATCTTGTAAATGATTACTTGTTTGAATGACTACGATCTCTTCATATGTGTATATTTGTCCTAAATAGGGTATGAATACCTAGAAAGATCAAATACTTTAAACTTAATTATATTCTTTAAACTTATGGTTGGGATTTATCAGTTTGTTGTTTTGTTTTTTATTAACTAAAATGTTATTGATTTTAGTTTATTTTGGGTTCAAATCTACGAGTTGGGGGATCGTTTCCTTATCTCTTGTTAAATGAGTAATTGGCTTACTTATGGATCCTTCTTTAGTTCCTTTTATTAGTTAAGATATTTAGATCTGGACCAGACTAGTATAACCATTCTCCTATATGTATAACCATTGTATTACATATTAATTATTGATTCATGAATATAATCATATTATACCAATTTTGTCTCTATCTGTGTATAATTTTGCCATGAGTAATTGATCAGTCTATGATAAATTCTTCTCTCTATTTTGCAACCTTCTCTTCTCATTTGAATTCATGCAGGCTGATGATCCTATGCTTTATTTAATTTAACATTGCCACCTACTAATCTCTTCATGAGCTATCATGCAACCTTGTTGTTTCCTGCTAGTCATATCATGCTGGAGCATTGGTTCAACATTAGTTTCCAGTTGTGCATAGGTTTATTTTGTCTCTGAGTTAAGCATTTTCTCAAACAATTCAAATTCAGATCTGACTTCTCTTTCACTGCATACAAATCTATCTACCAAGTTCGATAGGTATCCATTGCCACAAAACACTTGTTATACATGTGGAAAGGAATGGTACATTCAATTGAGGTACTTGTTGCCTACAATTAGTTTAGGGTTGACCACAAAATATGTACTATTTTAACTCAAGTTTAAAAATATTAGATTAAATAGATTTAATTTATATATCTCACATGGCTAGATAAATTGAATTCTTATTACAAGCCTTGCTTTTCCCAATGTGCTTGAGATGAATATTGTAATAAATATTTTGTTGGGATGAGGAGGAGAATCTTGTCATGTGTCAACAAGCCTAATTATTCTACCCTCGCACTTGCAACATTCTTCTATTCATTGCATAAATGTTTATCGTCATCATGAGTCCACAACCATAAGTTGCAGAGATTCCATCATCACTCTAAAGTTGGCGTGGTGAAGCTTGAGAGATTGACTATCCAAAAGAAAATATACCTACTTCAGTCAATCAGTATATGAATTTAAATCCATATCTCTTGAACAAAGATCCTAGAATAATTTTTATCTCAAAGGAGATCCAATACTAAATATGAATAATTTTTATATTAAAATTAAATTCAACACTAAATATTGGATTTGATAGCTTAATGTAGTGGTAAAGGAATCTATATTCTTGAGGCTTCCAATACAAATCTAATTTCATAGCTTGATGCATTGGCCAAAACAAACATATTCTTAATGTCATGGCCTGAAGATGTTAAGTGAAGATGCAATAGAACATGTATTGATGTTAATCCTTAAAAGGGTGTTGGTGTCAAGTGGAATCTAACACTTTTATCACACAAATATTCCCAACCATATAGGGTAATATCTCAGTATACCAACTCAAGCGACAATATTGCTTGACCTCAACATAACTTAAGGCGAGGGGCTATAAGTCAATGAGGTTAATACTAACAGATCTCTAATATTTACCCTCAGATACTGCATGAACTCTACCACTTAGTTAGCTACCAGACGTTACTTTAGACCTATGAAACATATAATGACTACACATTCTGGAAATAAAGCCTACTTACACTATTCTGTTTTTATAATTCAAGGTTTAATTTAAATTAAAAAATTACATACATACATACATACATACATACATACATACATACATATATATATATATATACATATATATATATATATGCATATGTATATATATATATACATATGTATATGTATATATATATATATATATATGTATATATATACATATGTATATATATACATATGTATATGTATATATATACATATATATATACATATATATGTATATATATACATATATATGTATATATATACATATATACATGTATATATGTACATGTACATGTACATGTACATGTACATGTACATGTACATGTACATGTACATGTACATGTACATGTA
>LPNX010226671.1:111753-162594 GCA_001517045.1 Pseudotsuga menziesii
TATATCTATATATATATCTACTTATACATATATATGTATATATCTACATATACATATACATACATACATACATACATACATACATACATACATACATATATATATATATATAACAAAACGTAAAGCTATAACCATAATTAAAATTAAAAAAATAAACTTAAGTTGCGTCTTGCATGAGTCCCATGCATCCTCATCTTTCCTCACAATATAAATGAAAATATTGTTAATTTTTTAGAGGCTTAAGGGAGGACAAAACCCTGTCTCCTCGTATTTCATTTCATTTCATTTCATTTCATTTCTGCATATTTCTTTGGTATGGTCTCTTTCCTAACTAACTCCCTTTATTCCTCCTCAGTTTCAAGCCATCCCCATCATCTGTTGTGTAACACCCCAATTTCATGTTAGAGGTTTTCGAGTATCTTAGGTGGATTTTAGGTTTTTTTTTTGCAGGTTGTTTATGACTCTAACTTGGCTTCTTGATCTCTCATTCATAACTCTCCTCTATTGCTTTCTTTTTCTCATTTGTAGGTTAGTATTTTTTTCTCTTCTCTGTTTTCATATTTGTTTTTCTTTTGTAGTTATTATTTAAGAGTTGTTTGTTTTTACGGAATGAGGGGCCAACCCTAAGGCTCAAACAACCCCTCCCCCCTTTTTTTGTGGCCATGGTTTCCATGGTTGTGTAGGTTACTTCCATGACCACCATGACTAATGAAAAATGAGGGTTTGATCTCTAAGGGCTAGCCATGGCCTGTAGCTTGGTGGCCGATGTGGCCATGGAATCCATGGCTCTTGGACTTGGGGACTATGTGCAAATGGAATCCCATGGATGATCCTTAGGGCTATATCATGACTACCATGCCATGGTAATGCTGACCAAGATGGCCATTGAATCCATGGGCCATGGTGTCACAACCACAACTGCAACACCTTTTTCTAGGGTCCGCTGTGGTGTGCGGCACCGCCTGGAAGCGTCTCAGGGGCATGGCCAGCCTGAGCGCACTCCAGCGGACTACGCCTAACCCCAAACCTATGGAAATACTTATGCTAACATTCATCTCCATACTTAGCCATTTTTACAACAATGCACTTCCTACAGTACAAGTAAGCCAAATACAACAAAGAGATAAATGTATGTGGGTGGCTCGCCCTGAACCTGACGGAGCCTAATACTCATGTATAATATGACAAGACTTGTTACAATGACGGAGGATGCCACAAACTGGAAACTCATCCAAGATATCGCCAAAACTAGCTACGCTCACATGATCCCACTAAATCCAACCATCTAGCTGTCACCACCGCATACGCACATCCACCTCCTTGCTAAGACCATGCCAAGTCTCATCCACAAGATGCATCCAACCAACGCAACCTGCTGTAGCTCACTTTTGCATTTTTCCAACTACTGAACACCTCTGCTGAGCCACCTTTCCAAGCTACCACTTGACCTGCTAAAGTCAGCCTCCTCGCTGCACTACGACTTAGCCAAATTGGCTAATTGCTGAGATGCAAAACACACCCGTCATGGATTCCTCTGCTGCTATCGCTACTCTCTGAATGATCCTATGCCAAGGGCTGCCACCACCTATGGATCCTTCCTGACTCTTCACGATGGGAGCGTTCTCCTGAACGCCCAACATTGTTGCACCACTCTGACTTAGGTGTTTTTCCAAACAACCCATAGACTCGTCCATGAGCCTCTGCTCCATCCATCTGAAATGTCCATCACCGTCTCATCTAGAAATATACCAGAGATTGCCTCCTTGTAGATGCACTTCCAAACGCACTGTTGAACACCCCTCTGCAGACGCTCAACTAGAACGTGCCTTCTTGGGCACACTGGTTTGGAGCGCTTCCACTGAATGCACCCATGGACGCATGTTTGAACGCCCATCAATACTTGCTGAAACACACTTTGCTGAGCACTTCGTCAACACTTTCCAAAACACACCTCTCCATGGGTGCTCCGTTAGCACTTTTCGAAATGCACCTCTTCTTGGGCGCTCCATCAGAACTTGGTGAAATGCACCTCTTCTTGGGCGTTCCATCAACACTTGCTGAAAATGCACTTCATGTGAAATTGAGCACTACCTTCCAAACACTCTATGGAAACGAACATGATTCCTGGAACGTGCCTCCACCAAAGACGCCTTCCTGTGGAATGCTCATTTGAGCGCACCTTGGCACTTCTGCCAATGCCTTGTCAACCTGCCAAAACACACATGAGCGTGCACCTTCAACACCTTTTCCAAAACCATTGTTCTTTGTGAATGTGCCTTTATGGAGCGCTAACCACCTTAACACTCCCAGACGCCCTTGTTGACACCCTGTGAAGACACTTCAAAAACACATCTTCAGAAACCTTGCTGAGTGCTTAAATTTGTCGAGTGCTCCACCTTGTCAAGCATTCTACCTTGTCGAGCGCTCAAGTTGGGTGCTCTTGAGTGCCCCTACGGACGCTCCCAGTGAGCGCTCCTGTAGACGCTCTTGGTGAGCGCTCTTGTAGACGCTCGTCTTGAGTGCTCCTGTGGATGCTCCCAGTGAGCGCTCATGTGGATGCTCCTGCGGGTGCTCATGCGGACGCGCCTCTCTTAAGCGCAGAGCGCCTCCCCAAAGGGAGTGCCAATCCAAAGTGACCCTTTCTTGCCACCTTCCACTTGATGACTTTTGGATTCCTCTGTTAGCCTTTTATATCCTTAGGCACCTTCTTATGTGGACCGATGCACTCCTTAGCTGGCACCTTGGCCCACTTAGCACCTTTAACCACCATGGGTGCCATTTTGACCAACGCCCCCAGCCAACAACCCACCAAGCTGCCAAATGGTGCCCATGACCTCCGCGAAGTCCAACACTTAGTCATTTTCTTAACCAAGTGCCCACCTTCATTTGGCCCAACGGGTGTTTCACCCAAGTGGCGAGGAACCCTACCTTCACTATCGACATGGCCGTGACATTCTCCCCCACTTAAATTGTTGCCGCCCTCAGCAATGCCGTCACGGATGTTCAATGTTCATGACGCTGTCGCAGCTACCACTACCTGCCATAACCTGTCCAAGTTGTTGCATCAACCAAATCGTTTTAGCTCTATGACCTCGTCATGCGTCTGTCCATGTATACCCCCATAAGAGAGCTAGCTGGGTCATGACTCCCTACCAATTGGTCTTTTATGAGATGAACTGCAAGCTCGGTTAGCAACACCTCCACTCTTCAGTCCTCCCTACAACCTTGCTGAACATAAGGAAAAGTTGAACACCTCACCTCAAAACTTGCCTAAGGCACCTTGCCTTAAGCGAAGACAAAAATGCCTCACCTCGATTTCATCCTTCGTAGCCTCTATCTATAGAACCTGCTATCTTGGAAAAGAAACACTTAGCCTACTAAGTGCACCTCCTTGAACACCCTGTAGAGCGCACAACCTAACGCCCCTCCTTGGCGCACTTTCTGAGCACACTGCTGAGCGCACCACTGAGCGCACTGCTTGGGTGCCCCTGTTAACTGCACTTCTGAGCGCACCTCCTTATGCTTTCTGAGCGCACTATCTGGGAACACCTCTGAGCGCATTGACTGGGAACACTGCTAAGCGCACTCCATGAACACTCATCTCCTGCAACCAAGTCATGATGCTTCACCACACCACACCAGAAAACACCTTGCCTTTCGTTCTCACAAGCCATCAATGACTCATGCTGCGTGCTGCCCTTCCATCCTGCAACACGTTTCCTCCATCCGCACCATCTGTCATCTCGACACTTTTGAAGGTTCTTGCCAAGGCACTTGACGTAGCCAATTCTTGCGAAATTGCTGTCGTCTACCAACAATGTTCCGCATGCATAGCACACGCCGTTAATGTGCCAGCAAACTACCTCAATGAAAGCACCTTCACCGCAGAACCAACTCCAAGACAACATGTCCTCAAGAAATGGTGAAGATCCAACTGCACTGCAAAAACGACTCTGAGACCACCATCTTTTCGTCCAACTGCAAATTTGATAAGCCACCTTTTCCAAGTGGTGACGAACTTCTCTGTCATGAAAAACCCGCTCTGAAGAGCGAACCCTGCTTGAGAAACAAGTCTCATACCACCTGTTATAGCCACAACTGCAACACCTTTTTATAGGGTCCGTTGTGGTGTGTGGCACCTCCTCAAAGCGTCTCAGGGGCATGGCCAACCTGAGTGCACTCCAGCGGACTACACCTAACCCCAAACCTGCGGAAATGCTTCTGCTAACATTCATCTCCATACTTAGCCATTTTTACAATAATGCACTTCCTACAGTACAAGTAATCCAAATACAAAAAAGAGATAAATGTATGTGGGCAGCCCACCCTGAACCTAACGGAGCCTAATACCCATGTATAATATGACAAGACTTGTTAAAACGACAGAGGATGCCACAAACCGACAACTCATCCAAGAGATCATCAAAATCGGCTACGCTCACATGATACAACTAAATCCAACCATCTAGCTGTCACCGCCGCATAAACACATCCACCTCCTCTCTAAGACCATGCCAAGTCTCATCCACAAGCTGCATCCAACCAATGCAACCTGCTGTAGCTCACTATTGCGTTCCGCCAACTGCCGAATACCTCTGCTGAGATACCTTGCCAAGCTACCGCTTGACCTGTTGAAGTCAGCCTCCTCGCCGCACTATGACTTAGCCAATTTGGCTAACTACTGAGATGCATAACACACCTGTCATGGATGTCTCTGTTGCCATTGCTACTCCTTGAAAGATCCTATGCCACCTGCAGATCCTTCCTGACTCTTCACGACGGGAGCGTTCTCCTGAGCGTCCAATGCTGCTGCAGCACTTTGACTTAGGCGTTGTTCCAAACACCCCATAGAATCGTCCATGAGCCTCTGCTCCATCCATCTGAAACATCCATCACCATCTCATCTAGAAATATACCGCAAATTGCCTCCTTGTGGACGCACTACTGAACACTCCTCCATAGACGCTCAACTGGAACGTGCCTTCTTGGGCACACTGGTTTGGAGCGCTTCTACTGAATGCACCCCTGGATGCATGTCTGAAAGCCCATCAATACTTACCGAAACACACCTTGCTGAGCGCCCCGCCAACACTTGCCAAAACACACCTCTCCATGGGCGCTCTGTCAACACTTGCCAGAACGCACCTCTTTCTGAGCGCTCCATCAGAACTTGCATAAACACACCTATTCCTAGGCACTCCGTCAACACTTGTCGAAAACGCACTTCATGTGCAACTGACCGTTGCCTTCCAAACACTCTATAGAAACGAACATGCTTCCTGGAACGTGCCTCCAACAAAGACACCTTCCTGCGGAACGCTCATCTGAGCGCACCTTGGTGCTTCTGCCGACGCCTTGTCAACCTGCCAAAACACACGTGAGCTTGCACCTTCAACACCTTTGCCAAAACCATTGTTCTTGCCGAATGCGTTTCTGCAGAGCGCTAGCCACCTTAATGCTCCCGGACGCCCTTGTTGACGCCCTGTGAAGACACTTCAAAAAAGTGTCTTTAGAAACCTTGCTGAATGCTTAACTTTGCCGAGCGCTCCACCTTGTCAAGCGCTTAACCTTGCCGAGCGTTATACCTTGTCGAACGCTCAAGTTGGGTGCTCCTGTGGGCGCTCCTACGGATGCTCCAATTGAGTGCTCCTGCGGACGCTCCTAGCAAGCACTCCTACGGACGCTCCTGTGAGCGCTCCTGCAAACGCTCCTATGGACGCTCGTCTTGAGTGCTCTGTAGACGTTCTTGTGGACGTGCCTCTCTTGAGCGTAGAGCTCCTCCCCAAAGGAAGCGCCACTCCAAAGTGACCCTTTCTTGCCACCTTCCACTTGATGACTTTTGGCTTCCTTCGTTAGCCTTTTATATCCTTAGGCACCTTTTTATGTGGACCGCCGCACGCCTTAGCCGACACCTTGGCCCATTTAGCACCTTTAGTCACCATGGGGGCCGTTTTGACCGACACCCCCACCCAACAACCCACCAAGCTACCAAATGGTGCCCATGACCCTCGCGAAGTCCAACAATTAGTCATTTTCTTGACCAAGTGCCCACCTTCGTTTGGCCCAACGGGCATTTCACCTTAGTGGCGAGGAACCCCACCTTCGCTGCCAACATGGTCATGACACATGGCTCTACGATTGTGGCCATGGGTAGCCCATGTGCCCAAGTGAATTTTTTTTTTTCGTTATATTTTTTAATGATCTTAGGAAGAAATAAATTAAACCCTTTAAAAAATTATTTATAATAAATACTTAAGAAAAATTTATTTATTTATTTTAAATAATAGAATATAAACCTTAATTTTTTTTTGAAAGTCTAGGATTTTTTAGCCTCATTATAATTATCTTTCCTATGTTGGTAACAAATATTTGTCTTGAGGGTAAGTAACAATTAGTTTTTCCATAGGTGTTGTAAGGTGGGCTCATGCAAAAGGAAAGGTGTTCCTCATTACCCCTTCTATGGAGGTTACAAGTCTCATTTAAATTTGTAAAGAAGCCCCTCATAGGCTTGCTTATTGTTTTCCTTTTATTAGTTAAGTATGGAACTTGGTTCTACTTTTATATTTTACATTTTCCACTCAAGTTTTAGACAACGTTTCTACCTTTCTAATAGGTCTATATTTCCATTCATATTTTTTATTTAGTTTACATTATGTTTTGAAATTTCTCTTATTATTATAAATTTCTCACTTGTGTACCATTACCCTAAAAGGACTTCAACATTTTGCAGTCTTGACCAACTAAGGCCACTAGCTTTCTTCTCAAGTTAAGTTATAGAGTTTTAATGCAATTCATAATGTCAAGAATCTAGAAACAATCTAGTCAAGACCAATATGCTTGATAGATTTAAATTAGAAATGTTGATTTTAATAATTAGTTTTTTGATATCATTATTCCTTTTTTGGCATACACTATTACATTACGTTTCTATAAAATTTCTTCTATACAGATACATATGTATGCAATTCTTTACAAGAAAGATACAAGGAGGTCAAGTGGTGTGAACCAGCACTTGCTAACAAGCTAATGATGGGCCATATACATTATAGTTCCATTATTCAGGCTTATGGTTTAATTCAAGGATTTCTCACGACCTTTGTTGCTACCGCCAACTGATTTGGTCGTTCACCGCCTTCACTGCCACTTGGATATTTCCCATCGCTTTCATTGTCCGCCACCACCAATTGATTTGGCCGCTCATGGCCTCTGGTAAAGTTTTTTGTTTTCATAAAAAAGGATTACATTTCTTGTCAAATTGAAGACCAATCATATTTTTCTTTGGGTTGCTTTATGAACAAGTTACTCACAACTGCTTACTTTTGGTCACTATCTGAACAACCTATTCTCGATGAACAACCTTTTTTTTCACACTTAAAAAAAAAATTATATATATTTTTAAAGCTGTGTCATAGTTACATAGTTTATCAAAAAATCTCTAGTTCTTTTCACTGTTCATATTGTCCTATATTTCGCCCACCCATGTTTACAAAATATATAAGTCAGTATCATCTAGCCTGCTATTTACAACAGAAAATTAATGTCCTATAGAACTCTTTCAAGTGCAACTATAGTATGCTCAAAATTCCTTGGTCAATCCTGTCTCCTTCCAGAAACAGTGCCCAAGTAATGTTATTCATATCCTCCCTTAAGGCGAGTTTAGATAATCCATCAACTTCAGTGTTTTGCTCTCGATATATATGCCTGAGAGTAATTCACTGAAAAGTAGAAATGATATCTTTGTCCTTCTTACCCAATGCTGAAGCTCCATTGTGTGCAGAGAATAGACATATTTTGCCCATTCTATAATAACTTTCGAGTCTCCCAGGATTGTGATATCCAAAATGTTCATTTTCTTGGCAAAATAGAGGAGTCCCCAGAGTGCCAGGAGCTCGGCCTTAGTATTAGTTCCTTTTCTAGCCCCCATCCACAGTCTATAATATAGATTATTTCTTATTCTAATTACCATACCTGCCCCACAAAGGCCATCTTGTTGAGCGCCATCAAAAAATCCAATTACTCCAAGTTGTTCCTCCCACGGTATGTGACAAACTCGAATGATCTTCTTCTTCTGTAGAGGTCCTTAAGCATGTAGCCAGCTTAAAGCCTTCAATCCTGCCCTGTCAGGATCAGCAACCACATCCTGAAATATACATCTGTTACGCTCTCTCCACACTGCCCAGAGAATAGCAAGGATCACATCTATCTCGAGATCAGATTTTTCCATCCAATGTTGTATGTTTTCAGCAAAGCAATTTTTATCCCAAGTGATCTGAAATGTTAGATGTGTTCCCATTCCGACCCACACATTCTGAAAGAAGACACAATATTCTCAATCACATGATTTCAACTGCTTTTGAATTTTCCATTAAGTGCAATATGTAAGTCATAGGCTAGCTTAAAGCAAATCGAAACTAACAATATTGCACATAAATATTAACATTGTATAAACGATTTCAACACATGTATAACTATAAATGGGCATTCTAAGGACTGTTGCATTGGAACTCATGTGCAACCTGCCACTCGGCCGAAGGTTTCGATGCCACTAGCAGATGTGGAATGAGATCTTAGTTTCCCCATTCCTTTGGATAAGGAGTCAACTACTTCTTTTGTGGGAAAGTTTGCCCAATCTGTATCGCTCCTGCTTAATTTCATTTCGGTGGTTGAGATTCTTGAGTCTTTGTCCTTATTGCACAAGGAAGGGGGGGCGACCTTAACTCCTTCTGCTTCTAGGGATCCCAAGGGGTTCGGGGGGTCTCTTGAGGGGGGTGGCTCTCCTGTTCACCTTGGCCACTCTTATGTAGCCAACCCTACTACGTTGGAACCGATTTCTTCTACATTTACTGAAGTTTTCCCTGTCCCTCCTTTATCTGGCTTGCATTTCCCTCCCTTGAGATGGAGTTCGGAGTCTGCTCTTGACATTCCCCTTTCCACTTCCCCTTTGTCTGATTCTACGAAGAAATCTTTTCCTTCTGAGCTGATTTCAGATCCGTCCCTGCGTGGGGAGTTCTATTCGTCGCTACCCATCTTTTCATCCGAGGAAACTGCGGGATCTGATTTCCTTTCAATCCCCTCGTTTCGGGCAGCGAATTTCTCTATTCGCAAAGGAAATCCTTCTTGGAAGTTTAGAGAGAGCTGCAAAACTGTCAAAGACACTATCTGGGCCTCCTCAGGTGTCAATCCTAGGGTTGTGCCTTTGTCTGAGAGGGGTCTTCCCCCTATACCTACCCATGTTGTTCCTACTTATCTTGATCGTCCCTCTTCCCCTTGAACCCTTAGAGATCTGGCCTTGAACCCTGTTTTTCAATGATTTTTACGTCTATCAATGTTAGAGGGCTTTGCAGCGACCCGAAATGGTTTGCACTTAAGAGACTAGTTTACTTGAACCATGTAGATATAGTGCTACTTCAATAAACAAAGATTGGGGTGCTTGATTCTTGTGATTTCTTCCTGTGTATGAACCTGGGATGGAGAGTCTCGACCCTTGATGCAGATGGTCTCTCGTGGGGCACTTTGGTGGCAAGGAACCCCATGGTGGCTAATTTGAAATCTTATTTAACTTGTGCAGGTATTTTATTAGCCGGTCACTTGAAAGGATGTGAAATGTTGATTCATATTTTAAATATATATGGACCTTGTAGGGATAGAATGGTGTTTTGGGACAGGGTCTCAAAAACGGGCCTTTTACAGATCCCCAATCTGATTCTTGCTAGGGACTTTAATCTTACTCTACCGGATTGTGAAGTATGGGGTGCTGGTAGCTTGGCGGATCCACTTTCAGATTATTTTTCTAAACTTTTCAATGATGCACGATTGTTGGATGTCACTCTAGTGGTTATGACTCCTACCTGGTCAAATGATCGCAGTGGAGATGGGGGATTGTGAAGCATCTGGACCATTATCTCTGTTAGCCAAAACCGAGTCGACTAAACTTGAGTTTACCGCTCAGTTATTAAAAATAAAAATTTTCACGTCGACCTCTTTTTCTTTTTCTTTTACTTGTCGAGTGAAACTTGTCTAACTCTCGACTAGACAAGTTTATAAACTTTGGTCGGCCTTTTAGGTCCGACTAATTTACCTCGACAAGTTCTTACATGTCGGTTCTACCGAAAGTTGCTATGACCACTTGTCGGTAACTTTATTTTCGACCACTAGTCGGTGGACCTCTTCGACCACCGACCACTAGTTGGCTTACTCAATCGACCTTGTCAGTTCACTTACTTTGGTATGGTTTTAGTCGAAATATACAGAGTATGTTTCTTAGTCTAAAAGACTTAAAAAATAAAAAATGCTTTTTACCTGTGAGTAAGATGAAGTAAAAATAGACACGTTAACAATCCAACATAACTTATAAAACATATACCCAAATATTTAGGAAGACTTGAGTCAACCAATGTGCCATAAAACCTGGAACTTTCACGGAGTGAGAAATTTATGGGTTTTGGTTCTTTCACTCAACCGTAATTGTAAAAGACATTTACAGAAGTAAATCTGGAAAGAATGTGTGGCCAAATAAACATGCATTCAACCATAAACTATTTCATATATATAACTTGTGCAGAAATAACAAAGATAATACAAACTTGTCGGCTCACCGACTGATCCTTTTACAGAGCTTCGACTCTTTGACATAATCACATACACAGAAGCTTGAGCTTCAACTTCTCTTTCTCTCTTCTTCTCACCCTAAGTTCCTTTGTCTCTCTATTGTGTCTAACCTTATTTACAATTTTCTTCTTCTATTTATAGGCAACCTGAAAATTGCTTCTACATGAATCGGCTGACTCACCATTAAAGACTGTAATAACTATCTACCCAACAACTTACCTTCAGAAATTAATTCTACTGGTTTACATTGTCGAATCATGGAATCTTCCCTCTTGTCAAACTGATCGACAAGATCTTGACTAACACTGACTTTGAATCAGATACGGATCTGCCAGTAACTAATATTTCCAACAATCTCATGTACGAGGAATTGGGGGATCAATTTGGAATATCAGGTCATGGTCTGTGGCGTCTGGTTTCTCTTACCACTATGAGATACTCCTACAAATTGATTTTGATAAATCCTTTTGCAGCTATCCTTTTAAATTTAACCCTTCATGGTTGAAGGATGAAGACTTTAACCAGTTTATCTGATATAATTGGGCTTCATACACAACGTCGGTGTCATGTAACCTCGGACCAATGCTGAGGCTTTTATGGATGCTTGATAAGTTAAAGATTGTTGTCATCAGCTGGGAGCGGGAGAAGAAAAAGGAATGGAATCAAGTTCTAATTGATGTCGAGACCGAGATTCAGCTTCTTAATGGAGAAGTGGACGGGAATTACTTTTCTATGTAAATAATTCAGCATCTTAGCACGATCGAGTCGAATCGACATTCTATTCTCTTTCATAGAGAAGAAACTATGCGCCAAAAGAGAAGATCCTGGTGGATAAAGGCAGGGGATAACAACACGCGGTTCTTCCACAATTTTTCCAATAAGAGGTGGCTCACTAATTCTATTTGGGAGGCCAAAGCAGAAGAAGGAAACACGGTGCATGAAACCAAAGGTATTCAATTGGCGACGAATGTCTTCTTGAAGGATCAATTCTCTGCAATGAACAATCTGGAATTCACGAACCAACTCGAAGCCATTAGACTATACCCTCATTTTTTGATAAGGATGATTGTGACGCTATTGGTAGAATTGTGACTAAGGAATTGGTGCTTGAAACCTTCTTGTCCTTTAAGAAAGATAAAATGCCAGGACCCGACAGGTGGATCGTAGATTTTTTCTTCCATTTCTTTTATTTATTGGGCAATCAAGTAACCGCGGCGGTGGAGGACACATGACTTTTAGGGATCATTCCAGAGGCTCTCAACACTACTTATATTACTCTCATCCCTAAGGTGGACAAAACGAATGGTTTTCATGACTACCATCCAACTGCTTTATGTAATCTTCTGTATAAGTTGGTGGCTAAGATTATTGCCGAGAGAATCAAGCTTGCTCTCAGCTGGTCGGTGTCCATGGAGCAATTTGAAGTCCTGCCAGGGCGCCAAATCCTT
The DNA here is from genome assembly GCA_001517045.1 of Pseudotsuga menziesii. Lineage (NCBI taxonomy): Eukaryota > Viridiplantae > Streptophyta > Pinopsida > Pinales > Pinaceae > Pseudotsuga > Pseudotsuga menziesii. Next base: position 123,810 of record LPNX010226671.1, read on the forward strand.
GATGCGGTTGGCTTGGTGCAAGAAAGCCTTCATTCTATCAAATGGAAGAAGTTGTCAGAATTCATTTTGAAACTTGATCTTGAAAAGGCTACGACAAGATTGATTGGTTGTTCCTTTGCCTTATTCTGATACATGTCGGTATTTGTCATGTCGTTTCTACGTGGATAATGTCTTGTATTACCACCTCTAGCTTCACGGTTCTGATAAATGGTAGCCCGTCCCCATCCTTTAGCACTTCCAGGGGGATTCATTAGTGGTTCCCATTATCCCCCTACCTTTTCATTCTCACCATCGAAGGGTTCAACAGGATGTTCTTGGCATCAAAGGAGAAAGGCCACTTGAAAGGAGTGAAGGTATTCAATAGGCACTATTTGACCCACCTTTTATTCGTAGATGAAGTTATTATTTTTGGCCGTGGTAACACTGATGAATGGAGACACATAAAAGAGTTATGATACTCTTCTTCTCTGCCTCTGGTTTATCCATCAGCCTGCGAAAGTCATCTTTATATAACAATTGCAGGGCAAAACTCCAGTTATCCGAAGTGATCAATCTCTTTGGTTTCAAGGTGGTGCATATCGATGATGGTATGAAATATTTGGGCTACTTCCTTAAACCAGATTGTTACTAGGTGAAGGACTAGCGGTGGTTATTAGAAAAATTTCACAGGAAACTGGATGGGTGGGCTTCGAGGTGGCTCTCTTTGGGGGGAAGACTTATGCTCATTTCCTCTATTCTCCAGGACATATCGATTTACTGGTTTTCTTTACTTCGCGTGCTGAAGGGAGTTATTTGCAAGATTAGGAGACTCAAGTTTGATTTTATGTGGAAAGGGAAATCGATGGCTGCAAAATTCCATCTAGCCGGCTGGGAATGTCTTTCCAGGCCAAAATACTTGGGTGGCTAGGGTATTAAGAACCTTAGTCTCTTCAATCGGTCTCTTTGTGCAAAAATATTATGGAGGGTAGTTACAAAAAATGGTCTTTGGAGTAGAATTTTACGTTGTAAATATCTATAAAGAATCCCGGTTGTGTCTTGGTTGAGAACAAGACGTTCTCAGGAGGGGAATGGCTCGTCGATTTTTAGAAGTCTGGTGGTTACTCTCCCTTTGATTTTACCAAATGTTAGCTGGAAGGTCGGTAGTTTCCATGGGCGTTGACCCTATTATTGGCTTGGGGCCGCATTTTTCTCTTCCTCGTAGCATTCACAGGATCCTACAGGAAACAAAGCATCTCTACTCATGCTCACATTTATTCCTCGGCGGGAGATACTAGATCATGGTGGCTTTCATCACGAGACCTTGGTCTCATTGGGGCACCATAATTGTGATGGGATCGTTTTATCTTGGGACTAAAAAGCGTCGGCATCATGCTGACTAAGGAGTGTGACTGACTTGTATGGGACATCATCAAGCAAATGGTATGGTCACTTCCAAGCTAGTATACAAACACTTTTCTGAACTTTCCCTAGATCAGTAGCCTTCTTCTTTACTTCCAACAAAAGTGTGGAAGGGGTCACTACCTATTAAAATCAAATGCTTTGGATGGTTGTGTATCAATTAAAAAAATTCTTACTTGGGATGGTTTACAGTGCCGCGACCTCCATGGTCCAGGATTTTGCTGTTTATGTCGTCGCAGTCTGGAAACTGTGGATCACATTTTTGGGGAGTGCAACTATTTTCATGAAGTCTAGATACTGTTTCGTGAGTACTTGCTGGTTTCCGTTCATTGGGAAAAAGGGAGTTTAAAGGAAAATTTTATGGTTTGGATAACTGAAACTTTGCTCCCATTGGATTATATTCTTGCCATTTTAAGGGCAGTCTGGAGTGCCCAAAATATAACATTATTTCAACAAGGCTGGGTGGATCCGCAACCTCCTATTCGAAAGCACTGGCATGGCTGCACTCTTATGGTTCATTTTTGAACAAGGTAAGGACTTGTATTATCCCCGCCCCCCTCTTGGCCTAGCATTCTACTGTTAGGTACTTTGATGGTGCATAGTAGGGTGGATTTTGTGGTGTCAGGATGACGATAATAATTCTTCCAGATATCACTTACACATTGAGGTTGGCTATTGGTAGGGGTACTAACACAAAATCCGATCTTTTCGCCCTCTGGGGACTACTCAGATTCGCTAAAGAAAATGACTTGCACGAGCTCTTGGTTCTGGGGGATTTGCAGGTAGTGGTGGACTGGGCTAGCCAGAAAAATATTATTCAGAATATTGAGCTCTCCCACTAGCTTAGACAGACCAGGAACCTTATTTGCCAGTTTCAACATATTTCATTTCGACATATTTACCGTGAACTCAATGGCGTTGTAGATGGTCTTTCCAAGCAATCTGTTGGTCTTGGAATTGGGGATCTGATTTGGGAATTATTTCATGGAAATACTAGGGTAGAGAATGGTATTTTAAGTTATATTTAGATCACTTCTAGTATCATCCCGATCCTTATGTGTTTACATATAGTTATGTCTGTAATATTCCTAGGTTATTCAGCCTCTTGGTTGAGGCTCTAGCTTTCAGTTTTTTGGACTATTTTGCTTAAGTTGTCTGGAAGTTCACATGTATTTGTCGGATGAAGAACTCTATACTTATGACATAACTTTCTAATATATAAAGTTGTAATATATAAAGTTGTATATCAGTGTGAAAAAAAAGCATCGGTTTTACCATTAGTACAATAACATAGGAATAAGTATACATAACAAAGATAGGAGTAGGAGATCTAGAACAAGTATTATATCCAATAAAAGTTAATCTAGTAGAAACATATCCACCAATAACAGATCCATATCTATGAGTATAATCATTTCCTCTGTCGATAGGATACTTGATATCCAATCGACCCTATTCTATTATTTTATTATTGTGTTCTACTACTCCATTATGCCGAGGAGCATAACTTGTAGTCAAGTGACTCCTTATTCCATTCTCTTTGCAAAAAAATGGAATTCAATGAGAAATAAATTCTCTCCCTTCTATGTGTCTGCAGAACTCAATTTCATAACTCTGTTAACTTTTGTTTCATAATGTAAGGGGTACTAATGACATCTTCTTATTAGAAATAGGAGTTTGCTCAATTCATAGTGAAAATGTTTTCGTTTAACCAAATTCATTGCTTAATTCTTAGCCATTTACTTATTAAGGGGTTTTTTTTGCATGTTTCTATACACCATGCCAAGTGCATTGAAGGTTCATTATACTATTATGTTAAATAATTATAACCAACATAGGTTCATCTTAAAAATGATCTACCAAGCGCCGAAAGGGATCAAATATCTTTAATTACAACCCCTTTTTAGAGTGAAAATGTTGAGGAAATGTGAACTGAATGTTTATGGTTTTAATTTGTAGTCTTATATATGTGGTTCCTAAAAAATATTTTAAATCTAAATTGAACAGATATGTTATTTTTTATAACATTTTATTATTTTTTATAAAGGGCACCTGTGAGCTCTAGGATAAGCACGAAAATACTTACATATTTCCTCTATTAAGTTGTAGAATGTGCCTCTTCGACGTAATAATTATTGTCTTAAACCCTTCACAATTCTCTAAAACTACATGTGCAAAGACATTTGAGATACATTACTTCCTAAAACCAACAACATGTGATAGGTAAGCTATAATGTTTCTGGTTGTGGCAATGTTTCAAACCATATCAATGTTTGTAACAAAGGTTAATACTATCTCTTTATATTAATTCAATATTTTTGTCATTTGAAATGTGAACCAAATCAGAATTTCATGTTCTTAATTTGTTCATATAATTAAGGTTAATACTATCTCTTTATATTAATTCAATATTTTTGTCATTTGAAATGTGAACCAAATCAGAAATTCATGTTCTTAATTTGTTCATATAATTAAAGTTTTACACCAGCTTTACAAATATATATAACAAATTAAAAGGTGCAAATGATCTATCTATCTATATATAAAAGGCTACACATAGTATGTTTCAACCCATCATTATTTCATTTTATATTCCAATTAAATTATAAGACTGAAGTTTATTGAAATCTGATACAGATTGCTTTGTTCACATGGCCAACATGGCTGGAGAGGAGCATTAATTCTAAGTCTTGTTCGCATGACCAAGTTGGAGAATAAATCCAAGAGGAAAAATATTTCAATGTAGTTACGCTAATTGAATTGGACGGTGACAGCTGAACTGAATGGTCTGGTTCTCCCGGTTTTCAATTTACTTAAATTGCGTGTCCCAACAATTAGTGTTAGGACACTTGGATTTAAAAAAATACTATAGAGAACGAACAAAAATGGCATCATACAGATAATTAGCTTTTTGGATTTGAATAACTTGCTATATATATATAAAGGATACACATGTCATAGTGTCTTGACTTCAAATATTATTATTTCTTTTTATTATTTTTATTTTTTATTCAATTAAATTAAAGATAAAAAATATTATATAATCTGAAGTTGTGTTTACATGGTTATTTTTAGAAATAAATGATGATAATGATGATGATGATTAACCTCTAGTGAGACCAACTTTGATTTATAGGATTTTAAGAAAGATAATATTTGGTTTATTGTTTAAGAAGGATAATACTTGGTTTATTTTACAATCTTATTCCTGTGGTAGAAAAACTTGTCAAAAAGTTTTTTAAATTCACTATAATTTTGGCAAGTAAGAAGTAATAAAAAGAGATAATAATTCAACAATTTTCTACCAGTTAAGTTGCATATAACAATTGAGCTGGATGGTTTATAAGAATTTCATTACTTCAAGAGTTCATAATAATTAGGGTTTGACGCTAGAAATTTATATTAAATTTATATAACTAAAAAGAATACATCCAACATGGAATTAGGAAAATGCCATATTTCATTATATTCTTTTCTTTGACTTTTCCATTCTTCTTTGGCTTTTCCATTCTTTTAACAGTGGAACACTTATACAAAAGGAACGAACAAAACTTTAGAAATTAAAGAAACTGTCAAACATACATTAAAATGCTATGCAGTGGGATAAACACAACTATTATCTCGTTGAAAACATACAATGAGGTATTGTGGGATGAGAGGAACTCAAATAATGAGCCTTGACATGTGAATGAAACTCAAATTTTGGATACAGCTTGGTGAAAATATGCAAGTGAATGCTAATATCAAAATTGGCTAAATACCACTATACATATATATGAGAAAAATATATTGTAAGTATTGTTTATACATCTAACAATGAAAAATCAACTTTGTTGTTACAATGAATAAGTAGCTCTGTGGTAATTCGTGTTTATATTGTTGTTTAGACTAGCACAATCACAAGTAAAGTGACCAGTAAATGTAGATAAACACAACCAACCACTTAATTTTGAAAAGATAAGTTGGTGTTAAACAAATGCTAAAATATATAATTTTATATCCATTATTCATACTAGCTTGTTAGAATTAATATAAGCACAAAACAAATACTATTTAATAAACAAAACAAAAAAATTTGATATGAAAAGACAAAAAACAAATTGTTAGGTTTCTTTAACCACCCTTTAACTAAAGCTTATTTAATCTTATTCAAGATGCATTTAAACATAACAAGATACGACTACCATCAAATGAATCTTTATTGTACACTTGTTACACTTGAGTTAATCTTGTTGATCCATCAAATAAATCTAAAATATAAGATAATATCTAAATATCTATCAACATAATTAAATATCCTTAAAAAAAACCACAATGCTAAACACCTCAACATAAAAATCTCTAATAATTTTTGGGCAATATAATAGAAAAAAAAAATCTCTATAACTACAGTTATAACTTTTTTTTTCCACAGAAAAAAATCATAACTTTATTAAAAACAAAATTACATTCTTCATATGATCCACTATCATTTCTGATAAGTGTCCATTTCCTCAATGTCCTCCAACACAAAAATGCTTTACAAAAATAGATAATAATTGATATAGAAATCACATTATATCCATTCCAAAATGATCAAAAACAAGTAAACTACCCTCATGTAGTTTTCACAATACAAACATCATGTATATCCATGATCAACAAAACTGAACGATCATCAGTATGTATCTAATTTCCAGCAAAGACTTTTTAGATAAATATATCTATCATCTATACATAGTCTTATCCCCAAAAGTTAAATCCTTCAAAAACTGTTATCATAATAAGTTTAATGCCTTCCAAAAGTAACTGTCCTAAAAGATAAGTCTTTAATAGTAACAGTAACATAAAATCAAATAGCCAACATAAGAGAAGTCAACACTATCTCTTGAATCTCCAACCAACCATTCACCTAGAAAACTTGAAAAATCTCATAAGTTTCAGTCCCTCTAAACTCTTGAATTTTCCAATGCCCTTCCTCCACAGTAGCACCTACATTAGCTAATGCATCAGCTTTGAAGTTTATTTCACGATAAATATGCTGGTATTCAACTTTAACAAGTAAATTTGATAATCAGATCACCTCCTGCAAAATTTGAGCAAGAAAAAGATTATTGATCCTGAACTTACCAGAAACCCAATGGATCACCAACTGTGAATCCCCAAATATTTGCATAGAGTGGACCCCCTGCTTTAATGCCAATAAAATAAGCAGCTTTAAAGCTATAAGCTCAGATTAATTGTTGGTACCCTGTCCCAATCCAACAAAAAATGTAAAAAATTGCTTATCTGTTAAAAATAGAATACCACCAGCCCCACAAATCCGTGGAACTCCAACAGCCATGCCATCAAAATACGCCCAGGGAGATGTTTTGTCAATATGTTCATTGACAACCATTCTAAAGTTCATAACTCTATTATCCATAGGATAAGAATTTAGTAACCCCAAACATAAAGATGAAACCAAGAAAGTCTTAGGCTGAATATCTTCAAAAAAACATTGATTCCTAGCCTTCCAAATAAACCAAGAAACAATAACAGGTAAAGCCCTATACCTGCTATCTGCGTTTAAAACCCAATTCTTTGCACACTCTAATAAAGATGAACCGTACCAAAAATTTAAGCATCTTAACTTGGCCTCAATTTCAGTCCAAACCCTCCTTGTAAATGAACATTCGAAACCAATATGATAATTAGTTTCAAACTCCATCTTACACAGGTAACACTTGCTAGGTCCCTCTCTGCCTTTGCTACACAGAATGTCCCATGTGAGTGCTTTCCTTGAAAATAAAAACCAACCATAGATTTTTTATTTTAGTGGGCATCTAAGTTTCCATAACCACTTCCACCACTAGGAGCACTCCATCTCATTCCTATCATGAATAAGATGAGCATAACCATCCTTAGGTGTGTACTTACCAGTTTTAGATAAGCTCCATACCAGTTGATCATCCTCAATATTAATTCTAACATGACTGGATGTCAGCAAGGCAACATAATTGTTCCAAATTATGATTTCCTGGTCCACAAAATCAAAGAAATCAGCAGTCAACCAAACCTGATCCTGAAGTATTACTGTACCAATACAAGCAATATCCTTCAAAGAATAAAAACCAGCACAATGCAGTTTATCAATCATAGGATCTGGCAAAGTATGCCTCCATTTACAACCAATCTAGGGATCAATGCCAATACGTACCTCAGTTCCAGTCCCAACTCTCCATAACAATGACCGTCCAATAAGATCAAAAGACCAAAGTACTGCTTTCCAACAGATGGATATGCCATTCTTTTTCTTGACAGAGACCCTTATCCAATCTAGTAAAGATAACGAAGAAATATATTTCTGAATAGCAATCTAAACCCAAAGTCCAGTACCTTTGATCATGTTCCACACATTTTTAGCAGCAAGTGATTTAGCAAATAAAACAAGAATTTTTAATCCCCAACCTCCCAAAGATTTGGGATTTGCCGATACCTTCCAAGAAGACCAGGGTAATCCAACAACAACTCTATTACCAGACCATAAGAACTTGAAACATAACTTCCTAATCTTATCAAGTATACCCTCAGGTATCCAAAAGTGCATCCAATAAAGTGGTATAGCCTCAAGGACAGACTTCACCAAAATTAATTTACCACCCTTCGGTAACCATCTATAACTCCAGTTTTTGATCCTCAATTCCACTTTAGTAATGAGCCAATCCCAATCCTTCTTAAGATATCTGCAAGGTTTTAAATGGAAACCAAGATATTTCATTCCATGCTCAATTTTATCCATATTGAAAGAAAAAATGTTCCGAATTGAAATCAACTCAGATTCATTCAATCTAGCATAATAAAAAGAAGATTTGTCCTCATTAATAACCATACCAGATTCTTTACAAAAAATCATCAACGCCTCATATAAAGTAGATAAAGATTGTTCAGAGCCATTAGATACCAAAATGATATCATCCACAAACAAAATATGAGATAGTATAATGTTATTTCCAAAGGAGATACCCTGAAAATCCCCATTTTGTTGTGCATAATGAATATACCTGCTCAGGCCTTCAACCACAATAAGAAAAAGCAAGGGAGCCAAGGGGCAACCTTGCCTGAGCCGCTCTACCAGATCTAAAGAATTTTGAAGCCACCCCATTAATAATTACAGCAAAAGAAACTGATGTGATGCTGCTCATCACCCATGTAATAAAGGATACAGAAAGCCCATTTTAGTCATAATAACACGTAAAAAAATCCAGTTTACACGATCATATGCCTTTGATAGGTCAATTTTAAGCACCACAGATTTCAAACCCTTACAATGGATAGAATGTAACCCTTCCTGTAAGATTCCAACAGCTTCATGAATTTGTCTACCAGGCAGAAACCCAAACTGTTTTTTAGATATAATTCTTCCCATTCTTCCCAAAATCTTTTTAATGTGAGTAGAAATGATTTTCCCAATAATATTATATATATAATTACATAAAGATATTGGTATAAAGTCATCAAAAGACTTAGGAGAGTCAGTCTTAGGGATCAAAACAATAAAGGTAGTGTTAAACACAACAGGAATTTTACCACTCAATCTCGAATCTTCAATAACTCTTAAAAGATCAGATCTCAAAACATCGAAAAGTGCCCTATATACTTCCACCGGAATCCCATCAGGTCCAGGACTTTTGTCATTTTTACTAATAGTTAAAATAGATTAAATCTCGCCAAGTGTAACAGGAATCATAAGTTCTAAATTTTCCTCAACAAATATATCAGAAGGATATTTGTCAGCGATGTCTGACATCTCAGTTAAATGAAGATTATCATCTACTTGAAACATAGAATCAAAATGTTGAACACCCGCCCCAGTAATAGACTCAAAACCCTCAACAATATTACCCCTATCATCGGCAATATTCCATATAGAATTAACAAATTTCCTATGATTAGCATATTTGTGGAAGAAAGGTGTATTATCATCCCCACAAAGTAACTAGACAACTCTACTCTTCTATCTAGCTTCCTTCTCTCTATCCAAAAAAATCTTTCTTCTTCTGGCTTCCAACACATACAAAGAAGCTTTATCCTCTTCAGTAGAAAAACCAAAACCATAATTGGTACATGCAGTCTCTAATAAAGTTTCAATTCCTACTAATTCTTTAGCATCCCACTCTTTCTTCTTAACATGCCAACAAATAGGCACATTTTTAATATTTTTTAAATTATCAGAGAATTGCAAAGCAGGGGACAAATCTGAAATTTCATCATACACCTTCCAAGATTTTTTCAGTAATAAGACCAGATCCTCATGTTCCAACCAATGAGGATTAAACTTGAAAGGACTATGTAAATTCTTGTCCTGACCCAGAATTTGTAAATATACAGGATGATGATCTGAATCCCCCCCACACCCCACCCATTGACGAAAACAAAGCTCAAAATCCAGAAGATCAACAGAAACCAACAATCTGTCCAAGCGTTTACAAATATTATAATTCCCTACTCTTCTGTTATTCGAAGTAGGTAAAATCACACTTGGAAAAATATCCACAAAACCATAATCATCCATAATTTTTACAAAAAAATCAGAAAGGCAATCACTTCTGGCCCTGTCACCCCAAATCTCAGTTAAACCTAAGGAGAAGTTCAAATCCCCACCAAGAATAATCTTAGAACAATTAAGACTCACAAAATCCATAAGATGGGTCCAGAAACCTTCCCTGTCAATATAGGGTCCATAGACATTGAAGAAACCTAACTCCATCTTAAGTTCAGTTGAATAAAGAGCTACAAATAAACCCGCATCCATTGCCCAAGAATTCAAGAAATGTAAAACTCGATTTCTCCAGCCCATTAGCAAACCCCCCGATTTTCCCTTAGCTTCCACAGAACAAAATGTCCAACCACGTAATAATAATTCCAAACTACTAGCAAACATAACCCCATCACCCATTGTTTCTTGTAGAAACAAAACATCAACAGTTTGTTCACCCACCAGCCTACATATAGCTAGTTTTTTAGGTTTACTAGCTAAAACTCTGCAATTAAGGGTCATAACAATCATAATGAAACGCTAAAAAGGGCATCCACTGCTCTAAGTGCCCTAGAGTGTGCTGAACCCTCCTCTGTCAGTTCAGTAGTCAATCCAACCCTACTTCCCATCGAAGAAACAAGATCCAACAAAACCTTAGTACAAGATCTAAGAAAATATCCAGAACCATTGCCCTTTAACACCTTGATAGGAGAGATAAACCCTAGATCCCTGAGATTGGAATCAACCATATTAAATTTATCCAGATGTTCCACATCAACCTCCAAGCTATTACTAAGTAAAGAACCCTCATCAAAATCCACCAAGGAATCCAGACTCAACGGTTTAAGTTTTGGAACAGAAAAATCCAGATTAATAATATCAACATTATTACTCTCTGGAAAGAGGGTTTTAGACAATTTACATTCCGGGAAGAGTGGCTCATCAAATAAACAGTCTGGGATAAAAGGTTCAATGAATTTACAATCCGAGGTAAGAGAAGCAGAATTTTTACCAGTAACAAAATCCAAAGGTGAAGAAACCTCCCGATTGACTAAAGGGGAAAGGGGAGGAACATGTAGACCATTCACATTCTTAACACGCCAAACAAACTTAGATTTAGGGACAACAAACGTCTGTTTCTTCACAAAAGGTAAATGGCAATGGTCTAATAGATGTCCATAATAGTGACATCGATTACAATGGAAGGGAAAACCAACATAGTCTAAGGGCTGTGTAAAAACAACATCTCCTTTCTGGATCACAATGTCTTCAGCAAAACCATTACGTAAATATAGAAGGACAATAATTTTCCCAAGACAACAAATTCCGGTTTCTAAGAAAGATACATCAGCCTCAAGAAAAGTCCCAATAGTATTACCCAACATCTTAAAGAAATCCACCGACCAAAACTCAAAGGGAAAATTTGGCAGTTTAACCCATATAGGAATAGTATCATACCTCTCAATATGAGGATCAAATAAGGGTGCCCATAGCTTGAGAAAAAGACCCGAATTGTCCCATTTCCAGAAGCCTTTCAGGATGATATCCAAATCTTCAATTTTTTGAAATTTGAAAGCGATCCAACCTCTGGGTAATAAGAAAATCTTCGGACAGAGACTGACTAGCGGAGACCATGTATCAGCAACCCAACGGTGAACACCATCAGCACTAATCTTTCTCCCACCGAATTGACCCACCAATGTTAGTGCGTTGGTGAGGACTATCTCATTCAAAGGAATGTCCTCACCCACCACCAGAAGCATGGGCTTATCCATTTTACGAACACATTTCCTATTTTTCTTAACTGCAACTTTCTTTAACAAACAGTGCTGTGGAGAAACATCTCGAAATTGATCAGAATCCCTGCATTTCGCCAACCCCATAGGTTTTTCGGGAATTAAAAAATTATCCAACGAAGGGGACGGAATCTGAATAGAAGGATTATGAGACCGATCCATATCCACTGCAACCCTCGCACTAGTATCCACCTGAACAGGATCAGGGGATGAAAACCCAAAAGCCGCATCCAAGAAAGCACCCGACAATATCAATTGATCACCAGATACCGCAACAGTAGAAACAGGTTCCATCAAATCACCAGATACAACTCCCATCCCAGGTAATGGAAAACCCGGACAATGCTCAGAAATATTCTTGGGTATAATCCTCGAGGAGTTAAAAACCCATGTATTATGAGGAGAGCGTGCCAACGCTTTCGCATCTCTTAAATACATCAAGAACAATGCTAGCACTCACCCTTGAAAATTTGGGAATCGTCTCAAAAAGATGCACCCTACACCAGAGGCGCAGGACAAAAAAAGACCCAGAAAAGAATACGAGCACCCCACAAAACTGATAAAAATAAGCCCGATAACCAAACCAACAAACAGGAACGATAAGATCACCTCTCGAGCACATAAATCATCCACGGTAAAACAACCATAACACCCAACTGAAAACATAGATAGTGCCCAACACCGTACCTGATAGTAACGCAAAACCCTGCAGGAGCCCCAAAGAAAATGCGAGAACCCCACAAATTCAGTAACAAATCAGCCCGATATCTAGCCCAACAAAACAGTAATGAATGTACACAGCTCAAGCTCTTATACAAGAGAACCCAACTGAGATTTCTACAGATGATACCCAACACCGAGCCTACTGAGCATCCGAAACCAACAAATCAGAACGTCTTCAATGGAAAACTGCAACCAAAGCTCAAGTCACAGGATACAGGAAAAAACTAACGTAGGAAAACCATACACCAGGGAATGCCTAAAACAAATGAAGGTTCCAAACCCGACGATTACGCATAACCCCACAGAAACTGCATAATCCTACCACATTCAATACTAGGAATACGTGTCATGCAATCGAAGCAAAATTAAAATGGCCCAAAACCCGAACGATATCAAAGAGCTTCGGCAAGATCATCATAATCCTCGAGAGTAACGTGGCAAAACATAAGAATATCAATGTGCATGTCCGAACAAATCACAACGTCAAGACCAAAAAGGGGTCAATAAATGTTCACATGCCCTACCTCCAGAAATGCAAATATCAAAAAGGAAATAATTCATAAATGTAAGGACAAGGTATACGTTTTGTACACTAATCCATGATCAGCGCTTACAAATCAACTCAAGAACCCGAATTAACACTCCTAATAATCACAAGGATCCTGAATTAACGCTCCTAAATAGTTCAAGAACCAGCGTAAACTCTCCTAATCAACACCAAGATCCTGCATTAACGATTCAAGATCCTCCATTAACGCCGAAGCGAAAGATGAGAAGGAGAAGAATGAATTAATAGGAGGAACTCCTAATGACATTAATCATCACGCTGAAGATATTCAACTATAGTTATAACTTACAATGCTGTGCCATGCAATATAAACGGTTTATATTTCATGGCACGACATTGTAAGTTATAACTGTAGTTGAATATCTTCGGGGTGATGATTAATGTCGTTAGGAGTTCCTCTTAGTAATTCGTTCTTCTCCTTCTCATCTTTCACTTCGGCGTTAATGGAGGATCTTGAATCGTTAATGCAGGATCTTGGTGTTGATTAGGAGAGTTTATGCTGGTTCTTGAACTATTTAGGAGCGTTATACCTACAGTTTTAAGTTACAACGCCGTGCCATGCAATATAAACGGTTTGTTGCATAATTTATTGAATAAACATTCACATGGTTGCCATAATTAAAGTTGCTTTTTTTCCCTACTCATTACTAAAAACTTTGGATTTTTTATATTTTTAATCATTTAATTAAAAATTTTGGATTTTTTATTAAAAGCTTTTTTTTTTCCATGGAAAAAAAATCTTATTTTATATACTATATACAAAATACATTGTGTGGATGATCCACTATCAAAAATATTGATAAGTGACCATATAATCCAAATATTCAGCTCAAAAAAAGCTTTTTCAAAAGCAAATAGCAGTGGTGTAAACCATCATAATAAACATTAACCTGCCAAATATAGCATAGTATCTAGTGTATAAAACCAGCACAAAAGGTCTTTATAACATAGTCCTTCAAAATAAATACTTAATAACTAAGCCTTCCAAAACAGTCTTCAATAAAAGTCTTCAAAAATATAAGTGTTTCCAAACAACAACAAGTCTTTGTGTAACTGCTCCAATGAACTTCACAAGTCCATAAACCTTCATCAAATTCAACTATCCAAGTAAAACCATCAGGCTATCCAAAATAGTCACCATATCCAAAAAGCTAGAAATTTGTCCAAATTATCTCCATAACCTTTCACTGTCCTGCTACACAGTAAAACAACATGTCCACCTGTATAAATCATAACATTTCCATACAAAGGTCATCATAACCAACCATATATACTACCTTGTATATATAAAAAGATAAAAACATTAAGTTCCAATCAGTCTTCAACATGGATCAAGGAAAAAGTATCATCTTCAGATTCCCTCTAGTCCCCAAGATAATGAACTTAAAAAACCTGAAAGGTATCATGTCTTCCAGCCCCATGATACTCAGTGATAAACCAATACCCAAGCTGAACTTTCCCACCATCATTTGCTAACTTATCAGCTAGAGTACTTCTTTCCCTATAAATATGTTTAAAATCAGCCTGCTCAAAAAAGTCAGTAAGTCTGTTGACCTCTTGCAGTAACTGTGCAAGATGCAAATTATGACTTCTGAATTTGCTAGAAATCCAGTTAATGACAAGCAAGGAGTCACCAAAAATATGGATATTCGAAATCTGCTTGTCCAAAGCCAAGATTAAAAGTAATTTCAAAGAAAATAACTCAGCATAATTGTTTGTCCCTACCCCCAGCCCAGCTTTAGAGGTTATATAATGGTCATCTTTGAGGAAAATTATACCCCCAACACCACACACTTGTGGTTTGCCAGAAGCAGAACCATAAAAAAATCCCCAAGGTTTAGTTTTGTCAATAACTTCCTCAGTGATGATTCTAATCTTCAAAGCAGTAGTATCCAGAGGATAAGATGAAAGCAAACCCAAACTAAATGTTGAAACCTGCGCAGGAGATGTGTTGAAGTTATCAAAACAACTATGGTTTCTAGACTTCCAAATAAACCAAAATACAATGATAGGCATAGATCTGATTGTTTTTACCTTAGTATTGAAAACCCAATTCTTCAAACAGGTAAGAATTAAGTCCCCAACCCAAAGATTCTGAATATTAACCTTATCTTCAATCTCCTTCCAAACAGATTTTGTATAAGGGAAATCAACCCCTAAATGTAAATTTGTTTCAACATCACACTTACATAGGTAGCATCGCCCAGGTCCTTCCCAACCCCTGCTATTAAGAATATCCCAAGTAAGGGCTTTCCCTAAAAAAAGAGACCAACAATTTTTTTTTGACTTAAGTGGACACTTCAAATGCCAGAACATATTCCACCACCAAGCAGTTTCCCTTTCATGCTGTTCCAGAATCAGATGCATGTATCCACATTTGGGGGAGTACTTACCAGTTTTATCCTGATTTTAGACAAGTGCATCATCCTCATTTCTAAATCTGATATGACTAGATTTTAGAATGGCTAAGTATCCATTCCAAGCAATAATATCTAGATTCTCAACTAGGCCTAGATCATTAGAGCTTAACCATCCCTGTTCCATTAAGTAAGACACAGGCAAAGTCCCAACATCTTTCGAAAAGTAATAACCTGCAGAATGCAGAATATCAATCAAGTGTGAAGGTAGGCAATGGCGCCATTTACAACCTGCCCAAGGATCCATACCAATATGAACGCTAGCTCCATTCCCAATCTTCCAAACCAGAAAATCACCAATAAGATGGACAGACCAGAGCACAGATTTCCAGCATATGGATATACCTGATTTCTTTTTATCCTTTTCTCTGATCCAATCCAGCAAAGTCAGAGGCCAAATATATTTCTGAGTGACAATTTGTACCCACAGCCTTGATGCATGAATTATGTTCCAAACACTTTTAGCTGCAAGTGCTTTGGCAAATACAACAGGTACTTTCAGACCCCATCCACCCAAAGATTTTGGATTTGCCAAAACCTTCCAAGAAGTCCAAGGCATGTTGGAAGAAGACCCATCACCACTAGACCATAAAAATTTAAAACAGAGTTTTCTGATTTTCTCAATAATCCTAGCAGGGATCCAGAAATGCATCCAGAATATAGGCAAATATTCAAGAACATACTTTATCCGAACAAGCTTACCACCCCTAGACAACGATCTATGACTCCAATGCTTAATGCGTTTTTCAGCTTTTGCAATAAGCCAATCCCAGTCTTTCAACAAATATCTACATGGTTTTAAATAAAAGCCAAGGTATTTCATACCACTATTAATTTTTAGAACAGTATATGAAAAAATATTTTGTAAAGAGATTAACTCTGCTTCATCAAGCCTAGAGTAATAGAAAGATGATTTGTCCTCATTAATCATCATCCCTGTGGCTTTAGTAAAGCCCATCAAAATTTCGTACAAAATTGACAAAGATTGAGCTGATCCATCAGTGATCATTACAATGTCATCAACAAAAAGAACATGTGTCAATGAAATGTTATTTCCAAAAGAGATGCCCCTGAAAATACCATTGGTTATAGCAGATAAAAGAGCCCTACTCAAACCTTCAGCAACAACAAGATATAGCAAAGGTGCAAGAGGACACCCCTGTCTAAGTCCTCGTCCAGACCTAAAGAAACTAGAAGCCACACCATTAATCAATACAGAGAAAGAAACAGAGGTTAAACTGCTCATAACCCAAGTAATGAATGGTACACCAAACCCCATTTTGGTTAAAATAACCCGCAGGTAAATCTAGCTGACTCTATCATATGCTTTAGATAAATCAATTTTTAGAACCACAGGCTTTATACCCTTACTGTGAATAGAATGAATGCCTTCCTGTATGGCATCCACTGCATCATGAATTTGCCTGCTAGGCAAAAATCCAAACTGCTCATAAGAAATATATCTACCCAATACCTTCTTTATCCTGGTAGATAAAATCTTACCAATAATCTTGTAGCTGAAATTACATAAAGAAATAGGCCTGTAACCATCGAAAGTACAAGGGCAATCAGATTTTCGTATCAAGGCTATAAAGGTTGAGTTAAATACTGCTGGAATTTTACCACTCTTCCTAAAATACTCAATAACCCTTAACAAATCCAAACCCATCACATCAAAAAGAGTCCTATACACCTCTACAGGATTCCCACTCGGACCAGGACTCTTAACGTTTTTGCTTAGAGTAAGTATAGAAAGTATCTCCTCCAAAGTAACAGGTTTCATAAGATCATAATTCTCCTCAGCAGTAATGGAAGATGGAAAATTTTCAGAAATTTTCAAAAGTTCAGTAAGGGGAAGATTTGTATCAGCCTGAAAAAGTGTCTCAAAATGACTAACAACAGCCCCAGCAATGTCTTTAAAACCTTCCATCATGTTTCCCCTATCATCTTTAATCTTCCATACATAATTTGTAATCTTTCTTTGATTTGCAAATTTATGGAAAAATGGTGTGTTGTCATCCCCACAGAGTAGCCAAATTGCCCTGCTCTTCTGCCTGGCTTCATGTTCTCGCTCCAAAAGGATTTTTCTCTTTCGAGATTCCAATTCAATCAAAGCTACCTTATCCTCATTAGACGAGAAGCCAAAACCAAACTTATGAGAAAAAATAGAGAGCATAATTTCAATTTCCACTAAATCTTTGAACTCCATCTCCTTTTTTTTAACAGAC
Source organism: Pseudotsuga menziesii (assembly GCA_001517045.1). Classification (NCBI taxonomy): domain Eukaryota; kingdom Viridiplantae; phylum Streptophyta; class Pinopsida; order Pinales; family Pinaceae; genus Pseudotsuga; species Pseudotsuga menziesii. The sequence continues at coordinate 141,437 of LPNX010226671.1, forward strand.
CAAGCAACAGAAACATCCTTAATTCTCTTAAGATTGGAAGCAAAGTGAGAAGCGGGGGAGTCATGTAGATTATTAGAATAAACCACCCAATATTCTTTCAAAGATTTAACCAAATCCTCATTTTCAAGCCAATGAGGATTGAACTTGAATGGACTTTTCAACTGAATCCCCTTATTCAAAATCTGAAGAAAAACAAGATGATGATTAGAGTCACCGCCACTTCCCACCCACTGTCTATAAAAATAATCAAAATCAAGCATATCTGTTGATAACGGAAACCTATCCAGTCTTTTACTAATATTTTCGGCCCCAACTCTTCTATTATTCCATGTGGGAAGCATAACAGAAGGTACTACGTCCACAAGACCATATTTCTCCAGAGATTTTGTAAAAAAATCAGAAAGGGGATCCAATCTAGCTCTAATTCCCCAGATCTCAGATAATCCCATAGAGAAATTCAAATCCCCTCCAAGGATTAATTTATCACATTTAAGACAAACTAAATCCAAAAGATTACGCCAAAATCCTTCTTTGTCAATGTAAGGGCCATAGATATTTACCAGACATATATCCATATTAAGTTCAATAGAGAACAAAGATACACATAGTCTCGAACCCACACCCCAGGCATTCAGTAGGTGGAAAAATCTGGATCTCCAACCTAACAGAAGGCCTCCAGATTTACCACGAGCATCCAAGGATAAAAAGGTCCATCCCTTCAACATAGATTCCAACTCAACCACAAACAAATGCTCGTTACCCATAGATTCTTGCAGAAATAAAACATCGACATGTTGATCTTCAACAAGTCTGCAGACCGCTAGTGTTTTGGTTTACTAGCCAAACCATGACAATTTAGGGTCATCAAAATCATAATGAAACTAATGTAGGGGTCATCACTGCTCTAAGCGCCCCATTAACATGAAATTGTTCATTCTCCTTCAAAAGTGAACCATTAGATCCCAAAACCGATACACCCTTGCCCACTCCAATCCCAGATGAAATAGGATAATTCCCATTAAGTTTAGTGCAGGATCTAAGAAAATATCCGGTATCACTAAAAGATTGTTTAGGGGAAATGAAACCCAGGTTTTTTAAAGGAGGTGCATTCAAGAAACCCTCATTAGAATTATCAATAGTCGTATCCTGATAAGGTAAACAAAGAGGTTTAAGAGTCGGAATGCAAGATGTAACAAACCCCTCACCAGATATATCCATACCCTCAACCCTAGGTTTCATAGAATCATTCCTCACCTCATCAAAGTCAACAGAAAACATCGGTTTTTTAACTCTCCAAACAAGATTTGGTTTTAGCTCCTCATGATAAGTCTTTTTCAAGGATAAATGACATTAAGAAGCCAAATGACCATAACTGTGACATCTGTTACATTTGAAAGGTATACCTATGTAATCCAGAGATTGATTAAAAACAGTATCCCCAATCTTAATATCAATATCAGAAGCTAGTCCATTCCAAAGGTCCAATAAAACCAAAACCCTCCCCAGACAACAAATCCTAGAAACTAAAAAGGATAGATCAGCTTCCAGGAAAGACCCTAGGTGTTCCCAATGAGTTTGAAAAATGCCAAAGACCATAACTCAAAAGGTAAATTAGGTAGTTTTACCCAGATAGGCATCGAGTCATACTTCTCATGCCTCAGATCAAATAGAGGAGTCCAGCGTTTGAGCATCAATCCAGAATGGTTCCATTTCCAAACCCCCACTAGAATACGAGCAACATATGCCTCAAATTTGAATTTAAATGCCAGCCATCCCTTCGGTAGAAGAAAAATGTCAGGACAGGTGATATTCGTCCATGTACGAAGTACCCAATTCTTCACCCCATCAGCAGAGACTCTCCGACCTCCAAATCTGCCTACCAACGTAAGAGCATTAGTAAGCACTATATCGTTCAAGGCAATATCCTCTCCAACCACCAAGAGCGGAAGTTCCACTTTGCATACAGGTTTATTTCTTCACTTATGGACAGACGGTAAGCAAAATGATTCCAGATCAATCATGGGACATTGCACACATGCATCCACTTGAGCAGGTAAACTACAAACCCCATCAAAACCATCAAAGGAGGACCCATCGAAAAAAATTCTTGGACTGCAAATCCTCACTCAATTCCTCAGCCATAAAACCCTGTTGTAGACTAATATCGAGACCCAAATCCGCCATATCTGGAGTATCACAAACAAACCCTAAACCAGAATCCAAACCCAAAGGGCATTCCAACACCAAATGCGAAATCTCAGAATGAGAAATCGCAGGTTTTTCTTCATCATAACCCTCCCAACCACCAAACTGTGCATCTGGTTCATAAACAACATGGGAAAGATCAGGGTTAAATACCTGGTGTGACAAACCCGAAGCAACAACATCTGTGTGTGTAGGATATAGTCCTAGACAGTCTCCAATAGTACCCTTCAACCCCAAATTACTGCACACAGTATCATCCACCATATCAACAAATTGCATCTTCGTCAAACAGGGATTCGACACAGGAACAGAACGATCCTTCGGAGAAAAAACCATAGCTCCCACATAATCACTCACAAACTGCAATGTGGACTGACAATGTTCATTTGATTCCTCCACCTGAGACCGAGTAAAAACCTCTCACCCAATTAATGGAGAACGAGCCATCTTCTGGTGTGATTTAACCGAAACAGCCCCACAAAACGATATAGAAAGTTGCCCTAGACTATCTTCAACAGATCTCTTCAACACCTTATCACTGCAAATAAACGATGCCTCCACCATCTGCACCTTCGTCAAACAGGGATTCAGAACAGGAGCAGAACAAACTTCCGGAGAATACACCATTGCTCCCACCGCATCGCTCACAGGCAGTAAAGTGGTCCGGCAAGAGTCATTTAGTTTTGATTCCACCACCCGAGACCGAGTAATTACTCGATGTCCCTTTGGTGGAGTTCGGGCCAACGTCTTAATTGCTCGAAGGGACATAACCCAAGAAACCGCCAAAACTCAAATAACCCACATCAAGATACAATAAAAAACCAACGGCGAAATGCAGGGTAAAGCAAACCCCATCCACCTAGCAATCAGATGGGATCAATCCGTCACGTCCAAGTAAATACTGAATCAAACCTAGGTCAGCGCAAATCACCAATTGTTAGAAAAAATAAACCCTGATAATAAATCGAGATGACACACTGCAAATCCAAATAACTCCCCACTCTGTTGCCTCCAAAACCTACCTGCCACGGAAGGATAATGGTACAAACCCCTAATCAATAATCGAGTACATTCTGACAGCTCCGACTCGAGAAAACATAACATGGACCGTCGATCTCATATCATCTCCGTCCACAAGGATTATGTTCTTTTCATCCACAGTGTAGTTTTTTTGTTTGTTTGTTTGTTTGTTGTTGTTGCAGGTATTCGCTATCACGTAGCCTTGTTTTTATACCATCAAATCAAATCATGCCATAAAATCTAAACTATTAAACATTATTTTCATACATTGGAGCCACGCCATAAAGTTACTTTTCACGTATACTAAGAATTTTGGATCAATCCTTCATACGTTTTAATGGTCCATAGGATTCAGACCTATTGAGCGACTATTTTATGAGTCATCCATGTTTTTAATGGTCCATAGGATTCGGACCTATTTAGTGAATCAATTAAAGTGACGCACCTTGAGAATGGATAAGTTTTGATCAATCTGAACAATGTAAATAAAGTTTATGACATTGAGTTTTGGTTTGAAGTTTGAGAGTTTAAGTTGGATGTTTTGTTTAGGATTGTCAATGTTTTCAAAAGCTACCTAATTATCTTTAATAGTTGAAAACAAAATGGTGCTAGACTTGCAGGAGAATATAAATTGGTTGTAATGTCTTCATTTTGATCCTTGGAATGTATCGACATTATTACTATGTAAATGTTGTATACGAAATGTATAAATCTTAGCGAGGAGTTCAAGGCCAAGGCCTCGCTAGTGGATAATGGGGTTGTAAAGACAAGCATTGCATTTGTTTTGAAAGCTATGGTAAAAGTAAACATGTAAAGAATTATATAATGCAAATAAAATGTTCAAGGTTGGCTATGGGGGCAACATGAATGAGGGGCTATGCTATCCACTAGGGAGAAGTGAGGGGATTGCGAGATCTAATCCAACATTGCCAAATGTCACCTTGAGAACCTCTGTGCCATAATGGGCAAGTAGCTACCCAAGTACAATCCCTTAATTGTTCTAAAATGTTATTGTAAGAGAATAGTTGAGGAATAAACTCAAGAGTTTAATGAAACATGCAAAAAGAGTGTTGTGAGGGGTATGGTAGATTACTAGTTAGATTACTTGACCTATAAGTCAAGTTCCCCATAGAATTTCGTTTCATCATTTTGGTGCAGGAAAAAGGAAAACTAGGGTGAGAAGGAAGGAGTGAGTATTCACACACACAAGCACCCATTTGAGCTCTACGAGTAGAGAGAAACAAAGCATTCTCAACATAATTGGTATTAACCACACACACTACCACGATAGTAGTGGGAGCATCCAAATTGGAAAAATTGGTGGAAAATCTACAAATTGGGTCACACAGCTAAGTCCAGCGTGGCCTGGAAGTGTAAAGCTAGATGAATTGCGAGTTAGGGAGAAAATCAAAATGGAATGGCTTGATAAACCTAGTGAAGGAAAAATATTTGAGAGTTAGCAACCGTAACCTTTCTATGCCCACCCTAAATAGCGCTGGAGGGAAGGGGGACTGTGCAGCAGTGAAGGGGGCCTTCATTGTGTTGGGTATGGTAGGTGTTGTGGGTATATGGATAGCTGAACTGTGTGAGATTCCTGTAGCTTTCTAGTTAAGCTCACTGGATTAGCATTCCCCTCTTTTGACTCCCTGTATGCTTGATAAACACAATAGGATATTGGCTTAGCATGAATGGTTATGGTTATGGTTGTGAGTGTGTGTCTAGTTCATATCTAGTGGATATCATAGCCCAGCTCGGGGTTTTCCTTTGAGTGCTTAAAGAATACAGGTTGAGCAGAGACCTACAGTTGGGTGGAACATTGTAGTCACATAGCCAGTTGCTGAACAATTCCATTAAAAGATAAATATTTATGTGGTATTTGAATGTCCACTTATTGTTTAGGAATTCTTGGTTTGTTTATATGATAAATGAGTGATTGTGCATGAATAATAAACATAATTTTATGGTTTGAATTCTTAATGAAATGTTGCTAATAGTTGTGAACCAAGTTATCTTTGTGCATAGTTATGTTTCGAATGATTACATGTGCATGAAGAATGGATTGACTCATAGAGCTTGAATTGCACAATATAGTAGTTGCCCATAGCTATAAATAAATCCATCCTTGTGCATGGTTTGTGTTCTGCTATATTTGCATCGAGGAAAATGTTTTTATGTACCAGTTTTTTCAGAAGAAAATATACCAGCCTTTGTTATTCAAGAGAATCAAAAGACATCATTTACATAGCATCATAGTGACTGACCAAACTTCAGCAGTACAATGCATCACAAAGTAAACATAAGTAATCATACTAACTACTGCATCCATGAAAAATGAAGAAGTCTGATCATAGCAGACTTTTCTCATCATCCCTGAAGAATCAGGTCAGAATATGCTGAGAAAAAATCGAGAGTGATCGACAATCAAATAATCCTTGAGCAAAACTTGCTAGCAGAGAGGACTCAATCAACACAGGAGCAATATTATCAATACTATGTTGAAAGTCAAAAAATTGAGAAAGAGACCCAGCAACTAAAAAAGTATAAAATGGCCATCATTTATGACCATACCATCTAGATTTTCAGTGAAGAATCCATGACCCATGTCCAATTTCAAGGCCTGTTTTGAGAGTCCATCTGCCAGAGAGTTATGCTCACGAAAAATGTGCTTGAAGATCACCTGAGGGGCCAAATGAAGCATATCTCTTATATATTTTATGTACCAGTTGCACTATTAGATAGATTGAATTCCCGTTGTGCATAGTTAGTTGCATTTTCATAAATTACGAACCCTATAGAATCATATTGGGTGCTACAAAAGCTTGTGTGGCATGCCGAAATTCCACACAGAACTAGTTCATAGGTATTCGTAGAAATTCATAGGTAGTAGGACCATAATTCCAGAATTGAAATCGCACAAACAAAGGTTAATGCAATGGATGGAAACTGGATGGAAATTGGAAGTGTTGGCCTATGAGAATTGGAACAATTGTGATGTTGATTTCCATACCATATTTAATCTAAGTTGTTGATTTAGTGCCGACATTGCGGAATCGACATATAATTTGAGAAGAACACGTGGTGTAACGTCGACTCCCGACAATGGTAGCGTAAGAGTCGGGATGTTGGAGCGGTTGGCTGAGCGAAAATTGGGGGCTTAGTCTTATGGATTATTATTCCAGAGATCATTTAGATCAAAGAAAAGAATAGCATAATCATAATGAGGAAATAAAATATAATTTTAACCTTGTTGATGAGTTTCCTGTCACCTCAAAGGAGCCATCGAGGTGATTGGGGACGCTACGTTGGTCAGATATATTCATGATCAATCTTTGACACTTCTGAGTTTTTATGAATATCTAAAATGTGCAAAGTACGATCAACATACCATGAGTCATGTTTCTAACCATATATATCATTCATAGGACCAAGGCACCAAATAATGTCTTTACAAATTATAACAATCAATTGAGCTAAAACATGTTTCTTTCGATTAATCATCATGGCAAATAAAATTGTTATAATTGATAAATATGTATATAAAATATAACAATATATCACTAACATGTAAAAATCGATAACCAAAATTTACTAATCTAATCTCCTATGAACATAAGCTTTAATTAATCAATAGAATATGCACGAAGGAAAGTGGTAAAAACCCAAATGTAGAAACATCCATGGAAGGTTAATCTTCTTATTTTCAGTAAAATTTCACTCTTACAAGATTTGGCACCCCTACATATGCTTAACATCACAACTTTACAATATTTGTCACAATAATTTTCATGTACCCGAGAGGGTCTCCTTCACCTCAGAGGATACATATTTTTCCACCTCCCTTATATAAAGAATGGTAATAGGAGAATTTTACTCCATTATGCAGGTGGGATAACTCCTTTTTCATAAGATAGAGAGTTATGAAGAGTAATATGGCTTTTTGTATAGGTAAGATTCATTGTGTCTACCAAATGTCTTAGCTAGGATAGTACAACAATAAATGAGACCAATAGACATCACAACATCACAATAGACATCATTACACATTCCAAAAAAAATGAACTATTCTCAACAAATATGTTCTTACAAAAAAAATCAACACATGTACCAAAATGAATTGTATGTGAGTAGAAAACACTTTTGAAAAGGTCAATACTATCATAATAAAAATGTCTACATTACCTATATTCATATTATTATGATGCCACTAAAATCATATAACTATCGTGAAATAAGAGACTAGCATAAGAGTACCATCTCTGATAGCAAAACAAGGAGAATGGGTTATCGATGTGGAACATGAATAAATAGTGCAACATCATCACAACCTTTGAAGAGCCAAAATCAAGTAGAAACATTGCAACATAATCATTTTATCATAACTTGAAACATCTGACACAAACTATCATTCAAACTTTGTCGCTACGTAATTACAAATTTCATATTTCCAAATATAAACTAGGCGGCAGACCCTACGTTACCTACGAGCAAAATTTGAGAAGAAGTAAGGCAATTTTCAAAAACAAACAAACATCATAAATAAAATTGCACCATGTTGAGATAGGGTCATTTAATTTTATTGCAATTTTTTTTAAGGATGAATTGTACCATCTAGTTATTCATTATCCATATATAGAGTCAACTATTGTTGCACACACCAATCAATCCCACAACTTGGCCACATTGTCTTCCCTTGTAAATATTGCAAGTTCATGACAAACTGGAACAAAAAATTCTTTCACGAGAGTGTAATGTCCCGGTTTTGACCCCGTTACATTAGATGTATATGATGTATATATTGTAATGATCATGGTGTGGAGCTAAAGGCCAAAGCCCCACCATTGATCGGTAATGCTATGTATTTGATTTAAATTTGTCACCGATGGTATATCGGGGCATGCGGCATATATTTTGTTGGCCATCATGTAAATATGCATCATAATTAATTAATGGACACAACCAGCTACGGTCGCGGCAACTAAATCGAATGGGGCATGATTTCCTAAGGATAAGGGGGGTGAAATATTTAACCTATGGGCCAATGGGGAAAAGCCAAATGTCTATGAGAAAACCCATCAAACTGTCAACTACCTTTCTTGTCTTTTTCCCCAATCATTTATTTCTGCCAGAATGTGGTTGAGTTAGTTATTGCATGGAATGGGAAGAGTATGGGCAACCAAATTCGAACTGAGCAGAGACCCATTTTTGAAAAACGTGTTCTAAATTCCTTGGCAAGGAAAATGCCCAAAAACGTAGGCCATTCTGCCATACATCCACGTTTTCAATTTTCCTCACCATTCTCCTTCACGTTGGGGCTTTTGGGAGCAGCTGGAGTTTTTCCTGGGTCTTTCATTCCACGAGTTTGGTTGTTGGCTTCATTTTTCCCATGGATTGGAGGTCGTTTTTGTAGTGCCAAGGACTGGGTTGTCTTCCTCACGATTTGGGAGCTGCTGGTGCATTTTTCCATTCACGTTTTTGGGATTTCATGTGTTTTTACCATGGCTGTGAAGGGCCACTCACGTTTTTGGCTGTCTCACTGACTATTGGTCTCACGCACAGACTATTTGGGGCGTTTTTTCCCTGCTGTGAGTTGTGCTCACTGATAAGCTTCAAGACTGTGTGTTCTTCCCCATGTTGTGAGCCGTTTTGCTGTTACATTTGGGGCTGTGTAATTCTTTTCTCCTGTTTACGCTGTGACAGTTAAGTTAATTGCCTGAGTGCAATGGTTGGTCTTCGGACTGTGTGAGGAGTAAGGTTTTTGGCTTGGGTTGCTTGATAAACCTGGTGTTGGAAACCACACAGACAGAGCTAGAGGGCTGGCCTTCTTCTCCATCACCCCTGAATAGCACTGGAAGGGAATGCAGGGCCTGAGGGATTGTGTAGCAGAGAAGGGACTGATTCCTTGTGTTGGGTGTGGATGGGTGTCTTAGAGGTCAGGCTAGTTCTGGTGTGGGTATTCTTGGCTCTGTAATGAGCTCACCAGCTTAGCAATTTGCCTTCTCCAACTCCTGGATGGCCTGATAAACCCAACTTAGTTGGCTTGGCTGTGTTTTGGTTACCTTTGGCTATGTGTTAGCCTGCTAGTTCCCTTATTCCTTGAAGAATCATGCCCAGCTCGGGGGTGGCAGCGTTACTGAGATTAAGGAGCACGCTGGCCTATGGTTGGGTGGAACGTTGCAGCGACGTAGCTGGTTGCGGATCGAATTCTTCATAAGATAAGTGATCTTGTGTATTTTACCTCTGCAATTCTATATTTACTGTTAATGAAAATGAAATGAACATGTTGAAATAATGTTTATGTGAATGCATGTTGTTTCCGCTGTGCAAGATGAATTAATTAAGCTGTGTATGATGAACAATTGAATTTGTGCATGTTACACTGTCATGCATTCTTTTCAGCATTCTGTTTTAGGCAATTTTTTAAGCCTGTACATGTTCATGGGCGTTTAGCCCGGTCTGTTAAAGCTATTAGATCGCGTCCTCCTTGCCGGTCGGAGGCATGGGGACGTGACAACGAGTTTTTTTTTTCACTGGAAGGGATCAACCCCTAATTAGCCAAGGGGCCATGGGTGAGCCCCAAGAATGGACACTGGGTCAACAATTCTCCCCCCCCGCCCATTGTTTTCACCAATGTGTTATTCCCAACCCGACTGGTAATTGTAGAGGGTAGAAAATATTGTTATCATAGTGGTACACTTACAATGTTTTCCTTCTCTTCCATGTTTGAAGCGTAGTCTTTGATTATTAGGGATGCCACTTTTGCAATATCCACTAGATGAATCACAAAACAAAGTGAGTTTATCCCATAATTTTTTTTCTTACTCCATGATGGAAATATCACTTCCATTGGATTAATTTGGGTGTGTGGAAATGATTAAAAATCATAGCATGCTTGGTTATGTTAACTTAGATGCACAATTGATTGATCGTCAATGGATAATCCTAACATGTTTACACATATTCTATCTAAGGATAATTTGTTTTCATTGGGAATATTTGCATGGATAATATTAGTTTTTTTTTCCATGACAACAAGGTTTATATTTGATATTTCATAATAGAAATCAAAATATACATATTTTTTTGTATTATCATCACTATTAGAGCCAAGGGCCTCTAATATTTCAGAAAAAAAAGACTTTGACGTTGAAATATAAAAAATGACATATTAGAACCATCTATAGGGCATTTATGCTTGGGTAAAAACATGAATCTCAGTTTTGATTTTGATTGTTTTTTCTCAAAAAAAAGTAAAAGTAGTCTGGTTAGACAATTCCAACTCTTTCATTATTATGTTATTCACCAAATTTTCAAATAACATAAAATTAGAAAGAGAGAGTAACTCAATTCCTAATTGAGATTGACATAAAGAGATGAATAAGAATCCTTTTGGTATATATAGGAGACAAAGGTTCTAATTAAGGTCCTAGTTGACCAATAAAGCCAATACTAATATAATAATAGAAATATGATGTCACAATATCTAGGGATTAATTTTCCCTCCTCTTCAAACAAGTGTTGTCCCTAACACTTTACTAGTTGTGGATATTTCTGCATGAAGAACTCATCTTCCCATCATCACATGTTCTATTAACAAGTTCTTCCACTTTATGAGGTACTTCGTAATTGCTCGATTTTGATACTTGGTCCAAGTTTCAAGGATTCTTTCAGGTTCTAGTATGATTTCCCTTCTTCATCAATCTATGGTAAAATAGTATGAACTAGGATATTGTCTCTTATTACCTTTTTTGAGAAAGAAATATGGAAGATTGGATGTACACGTGAAGATGGAGGCAAATCCACTTTGTAAGCCATACTTCCAATCCTATACAACACCTTATAGAGACCATAGTACTTGGGTGCTAATTTGTTGTCCTTATTTTGTTTGATGAGGACAATGGTTTGTGTGGTTGCAGCCTCAGAAATTCCCAACCCACACTTCAAATTTCCTTTTAGTATGATGTTCATCTACTTTTTGTTTCATCCTATTCTTTTTAATAGCCAAGTTGTCTTTGGATAGTTGGAGAATCTCTTGTTGGTACTCCATGTGATCCTTCATTGCTTGAACCCTAGATTTTTGTTTCATGGATGATGTAATGGATGGAGGATGATAGCCATAAAGTGTCATAAATGGGTACTTTTTTTATGGAGTATGGAAGGACATGTTGTACCACCATTTTTCCAAGGGAAACCACATTACCCATTGTGTTTGTTTATCGTTTCAAAGTAATGAAGATACCCTTCTAGACATTTATTCACAATCTCAGTTTACCCATCATATTGAGGATAGTAAGAGGATTTTTGAGCCAATTGAGTAACTAAAAAAGAAAATATTTCCTTCCAAAAATTACTAGTGAAAATTGGATCTCTATCACTTACAATAATCTTGAGGATTTCATGTAGCTTTTGAATTGTTTCCATGAATGTTGTAGCTATTGCACTTTCTTTAAACAAATGAAAAAGAGAGAACAAGTGGGAATACTTTGTGAGTTTATCCACCACTATCATGATTACATTCTTTCTTTCCAACTTTGGTAGACATGCGATAAAATCCATTAGGACCTCTTACCAGTGTTGACTTGGTATGGCTAATGACTGTAGTAGTCCTAAGTCTTTATTGACTCTCCCTTATTCTGTTTGAAAATCAAACATTCTAGCACACACTTTTGGACGTTAGCTTTAAGGCCTTCCCATAAAAAATCCTTCTTGATCACATGGAAAATTTCTAAGAACCCTAAATGTCCTCCTATAGGAGAAGTGTGTAATTCCGAAAGGACCTTTTGTTTGAGTTGGGAATTTTTACATACATACAGGAAATACTGGTAGCATAGTGAACCATTCTTCCACATAAATTTATCTAATGAAATAGGGTCCTCTTGTAGTTGTTGAATTATATTGCATGCCTTCTAATCTCGTTTCCATTCTATCCTTTCTTATTCCACCCAGACAGATTCTAGAATGGAAATAGCATAAAGTAATCCCTTTGCGTCATCGTCTTTTCTTTATTAATTTTCCACCACATTTTGATTTCCTTTTTTGTATATAATTTCAAAGTAATAACATATCATATTAATAACCCATTTTTACATTGTCTTGAAGAGAATCATTGTTCCAAGAAGTACTTAAGACTATCATGATTTGTTATTAGCTCGAAGTGTCTTCCTATTAGGTAAGTGCACCATTTCTTAATTGTTTGAAGTATAGCAAACATTTGCTTTTCTTAAATTGGTTTGTGTAAGTTTTTCCATTTAACTTGTCCAATTTCAAAGTTAAGGGCCTTCCTTCTTGCATTAAAATGACACCATTGCCATGAATTGAGGCATCAATTCCACAATAAGGTTTTTGTGAAGTCATGGGTGGCTAATACAAAAGTTGTACACATAAACTCTTTAAGTTTTCAAAAGGTTTAGTTGCTTCTTGAGCCCAATAGAATGTTTAATTTTTCAATAACATTGTTAGAGGTTCTTCTATTTGACCATAATTCTTAATGAACTTGGAGTAATATATTGATAATCCTAATAATCCTCAAATATTCTTCAATATTTCATGAGTTGGAAATTCCATGATAGCTATAATTTTTTGAGGGTTCATTTCGATGCATTCATGAGATACAATATGACTCAAATATTCCAGTTCTTAAAATCGAAAGGCACACTTAGAAGGCTTGGCATATAGTAGGTTATGATTTGATAGTTTTAATATAACACCAAAATATTATGCATGGTCTTCCCAATATTTGTTATAGATTCATATATCATAAAAAACACTGACACAATTTTTTTGAGAAAGGTTTAAAAATATAATTCGTTAAGCTTTGAAATGTGGAAGGTGCATTGGTCAGTACAAATGGCATCACAAAACATTTATAATGTTTTCTTGCCTCATTGTGATTTGATGATATCTATAATGAAGATCCAACATGGTAAATAAAATTGCTCCCTATAGTTCAACTAATAATTTACCAATGATAAGAATATGAAGCTTATCTCATATTTTTTTTATCTCTCTATAATCTAGACATATATGCCATGAAACTTCCATTTGTGAAGCATCACCACTAGTGCATAGAAATCACTTTGGCTAGATTGAATGATGCATACATTTAATATTTCTTGAATCATATTCTCAATCTTACTATTTTGTGCATATGGGTACTTTTAAGGTTTTAAAATTAGGTGGTCCACTTCTTAGTTGCAAGTGAATAACATTGGTATGATCTCAAGTAGGTGGAAGAAATTTAGGAATCTCTTCAAATACCTTGGAACGATTGTTAATATCTCTTTGGATATATGCTAGAATAGAGGGTATATATGCTTGAACATGTAGTGGGCACAATTGTGCAATTACACCATGGTATCCATTTTTAGCAATTTTTTTCCTGTTGTTAGAAATTATCAATTTAGAGGGTTTCCTTTGAATACACATTAGTTCAATTTCCTTTCATTCTAAGGAAAATCTCATGAAAAGTTCTTGAAAATTAACATTCATTATTCCCAATTATTATAACATTGGACCCCTATTACAACATTATTGTCACCCATTTGGATTGCAATAATTGGAATATCCAATCAATATTTCCCCATGGTAATTTTAATACTATGACACTTTAAAATTTCTTTTCAAAACTAAATGAATTCTCTAATGATTAGTTTCACAGAGACATGCCTTATACCTAATGCTCTCCTTTAAAGTTCCCGTAAGGGATCCAACAAATTATCTTAGAAAACGCTCTTCAATTCATATGTAAATACATACTAAGATACAATAGAGTCTTTTGGATATCACAAAGACGTTGTTACCAGACAAATGATTAGGTTCTAAATGCAAGGATGCAATAGTTATCTTTTATAAAGTTGACACTTAATGTAGATAAAATAATTGATCCATATAAAACATCCATGTTGTGGGATCATTAACATCAAAATTCTTCATATCTATCTTGGGAATGAAGTAGTTCCTTTGCCTTGAGTTGAACCCACGATGATGTGGATTATTCAGCAATGATGATCAAGTGTTTGGAACTCAAACTTTTTTCTCCAATTATTTTTTTATTTTTATACATATGTGATTGAGATTATTCCGTCTTATTCTCCTTATCATATTCTTGAGGAGATGAATTAGGAATAAAGATATGTCTCATGTAATTCAAAACTACCCCCTTCATAACTTCAAGATCCTCTTTATTAGCCATATTTTTGAGATCTTATTTACTACCCATATTTTTCAACTATATATATATATATATGTGTGTGTGTGTGTGTTTACAAATTGAACATGTCTCGCTAACCTATCACTCAGTTCCTTAACCTTGTCCCCCAAATTGGATGGTTGGCTATACATTTCTTCATTTTCTTCATGAGTGATGGCTGATATTTTTGGAGATTTAATTGGTGTAGCATTTTTTCATATAACCCATTGCTATGTGAGACAAAAATGATATTTTCCTATAATTCTCCTCTATTTTATCTTAATCACTCATTTTTAATCCCAATAAAAAAATTATGCAAGTTTCAAGTTAACATACCTTTAAAAACCTTGGTTTGTAGGTTCTCTTGCTAGCCGACCTTTCTCTTGAATTAGCTTTGAAATATTTCCCTTCCTTAGACTAAATTTTATCCTTGTAGTATCATGGTATGTCTTCTCTACATACACATGTTTTTATCAAATTTTGGTGTGTCAATAGAAAGTTATGGTAACTTTCCCAAAACGTATTGTTTTTGTCCCTTTTAGGAGAGTGAAAGTATATATCATGAAACATGCTTGATTTTCCTTTTGTAATTTTGAACATTTTACAAAAATTACTATAGTACATATTATTTCTGATACAATAGGTGGAACCAAATTTTGAGCCCTCAAGATTCATATAAATATTTTTACCAAAAATAATTGTTTGAGACTAGTTTTGGACTAGTAAAAGGCCCTAGCTTCCATTGGCTATTACTATTAACTAATAATGGACCGTGATCTCAAAATTTTACTATAAGAACTTAGTTTAGTTTTAATAGGCTCCTCATAATTTCACTATATGAAACATCTGCATAAACAAATTATTGTGGACTCTGGCTTTGTTTCCAAATGTTATGCACCAAATTCCCAAAATAGCATAAAATTAAAAGGAGAGAGTAAATCGTTGCCTTGAGTATGAGATAAACATATGAATAAGAATCCCCATAAAGTGTAAACCTCCTTTTACAATCCATCAAATGCACAATACAAGATGAGATGTTCTCTAAACTAGGTCTCTTTGGTGTATATAGGAGACAAAGGTTATAATTAAGGTCGTAACTAATAAATAAAGACAATACCATTATCATAATATAAATACTTTCCATGTGAGGTCAAGGTTATCAAAGATCTCTTTAGCCAGATGCTTATGGGCCATGAATTGAAATTTCAAAAAAACACACAACTATACTTCCTATTATACTGTCCCAAAAGCATAAGACATTGACAAAACGTAAGAGAAATACAAAAAGATTTGAGCCTAGTTTGTTAACCATGGTCCTAGCATGACTGCCTTTCATTTGTTCATGCACTTGAGAATTCAAATTCTTGAGCCTCACAAGAATTGTTTGTTGGACAGTGTATTCATCCACATTGCATGAGATTAGTGAGTAACCGGTACAAGAGAGCCTTTCTTGAGCGAAATACATGATTACGTTGTGATGCAGGTCAAATTTGATAGCCGATTTCTTCAACTTATTCTTTTGAGTCACAACTTTAACTTCTAATTGTTTGTACTTCTGATCCAACACTTTGATATGTGTGCCAAGTCACCCCATTGGTTTCTCCAATCCATCTATCTAAGACTTCATTCAATAAAGAACCTTCTTGAACCCTCTACCTCATTCACGATCCGTACTACTTCAAATCCATAGTATAGGTGCCTATCCATAGCCCCTCCCAAGTCTTTAAAAATTTCACTCTTCCTTCTCGATGGATGGGGGTATGTCGAGTAGAGATTGAAACTCCCTCCTTGAAAGGAATTAACAATCTAGATAGACAATTCTAATTCCACCAAAATACTAAAGTAAATTTATCAAGGAATTTCAGATCCCTAGAGTTTTGTGACCAAGAGGAGCCAAACCTCAACCCAAGGATGACTTCCTTATTCTATCCCTCCTTGTACAACATTACGCTTTGAAATTGTCCATCCCTGACTTCCATAGATTATCCCTCTCGTTTGACATAGATAATGGGGTGGATCCATAATCACATCCATGTGAGCCAATACAAAGATAACCACAAAGGATCGAAGGAATAAGTGTTGTGAGATCTTACTTGGTCAAATATTTTGCATAAGGATTTGGTTACAAGTGTAATATCCTAAATCTCTGCATGGGAGCCACATGTCATGTGTTCCCCATAAGAAAATCACTTTAAATGTAAGCCTTAGTTAAGTTGATATTGTTCATCCCCTTTAATATTGTCTAAGTTTTATGGGACCCATATTCTTTCTAGTGATTCCTCATTTTTAAAAAGCATGCCTTTGTCCAACTTAACTGTAGCATAGTTTAACTGATGTACGCGACTATTATTATGCCTTCTAATAGGCAAAAAGATAACCTTTTTGACACATTGTAGATTTCTATTGATTCTAGTAAAGATTATGTTTTGAAATTTTCCATTCTTCTTATTGTAAGTTTTTTCTTGTTTAATAACTTGCAATGCGTATCCAAATATTTGAATTTGGTGCACCATGAGATTCTTGACAAATTCCTTCTCTAGATACAATGCATACATTTCCACATATGTTTTGGAAGTAAATCCTAATCCCCAAGAGTACCTTATTAATTCTTGTCTACTTGGGTAAATAGGGACCTCCCTCACTCCCGCCGCCCATTAGCATGATTGGTTATGTTAAAATATGCATACTTTTTTTCACTGGGGGAATTGACAACTGGAGACGAGGGTGGTACTTGTGTGACACGACATCTAGGGATCCAATACCGCTACCACTATACCCCTAGGTGCATCCACAGGGTCCAAACCATGGAGCACAGGTAAGTTCGAGGGAGATTTGAGCACGAGATGTTCCATTTACAACTATTTACAACGTTTCAACTTTACCACTTGCTCTGCCTCCCCACATAAAAAATATGCACATTTGAACAACAATGGATAACGTTAATGTATTTACACATGTTATGTACAAGAATAATTTATTTTCTTTGAGAATATTTACATGGATCATATTAGTTTTTTTCCCATGAAAAACAAATATTTGATATTTCATAGAATAATTCAAAATATACATATTCTTCTATTATTATAATTATTAGAGTAAGGGCCTTTGATTTTTTTTAGTGAAAATAAAACATTGACACTAAAATCTAAATAAATGAGAGATCATAACCATCAATGTGGCATTTATGCTAGGTAAAAGCATGAATCTTGGTTACTATTTTGCCCATTTTTCCATAAAATAGTCAAAATAGTCTTGTTATATGATTCCAGTTCTTTCATTATTAACTATTTAATTTTGACATAAGTTTTTTACAATGCACAAATACGTATTTTGTAGTAGTGCTTCCTTAATTTTCATGTATCTTTTTATGAATGTTTGGAATCTTGTAATACATATTTGAATAACATGTTGTCACAAAATACTAACCTATGTTCATGTTTTTACTTGCCCCTTTTTGTGCTACAAAGTTCTAAACATACAACAATGTCATGCTCAATACAAGGCCTTAAACATGACTTTAAAATGCATAGACATAACAAAAACCAAATAATAGAGCATCTAGACTGGATTGACATATTAATAAAGAGAAATAACAAGTGATGGGAGGAAGGAATCTTCCTTGAATTCTTGTTCAATTAGAGTCCCTTTCTTTGACATATTAATAAAGAGAAATAACAAGAGATGGGAGGAAGGAATCTTCCTTGAATTCTTGTTCAATTAGAGTCCCTTTCTTAGAGACCATATTTAGATTTTCCACTACTCCTTTTTTCATTATATTCTAGATTGTAATTTATAAATGACACCAAGAATTTGGATATATGAATGTTAATATTTATTCTTTTTTTATTGACTTAAGAACAAATTAGAAAATAAAAATTTACAAACAAAAATAGAGATATAATCTTACAAAAAATTTGTAAATTTTGTTAAAGAAGAAGGATAAATTCTCTATAGTTTCGATCTTTTATTTTATTTGTCATCATTGAAATTCAGCTATAAAATATTATTTGAACTGTGAATTTGAATTGCTGAAATTGTTGTTTTTAATGAGGAAATGGATTCGATACCCACAAATAACCTTACTCCAACATGCTTTTGCAATGTTAAAGATTGGTATTTGTAATTCCGTCAATCCAAAATGATTCTTGTTGAATTTCAGGCAAAATAATCGATTCCCTTTTCATTATATTGAATGGTTAGAAAAGGGAAAATTCTTGGAATGTTTAGATTATGGGATATGCTTCTTGAGGGTGTGGTGGGGTGAAAAGGTGTATATTTGAAATTGTATTCTTGTTAAGTGTGGGGTGGGGTGAATAAGGGGTGTATTGGGGGTGGAGGGAGAAGGTGCATATTTGAAATGCACACCTTCTCTTGCACTCCACCCACTATCGACCCTCTCATTTATGAGGGGTGGAAATGTGTGAAGCTAGCCATGTAATATTGTAGCAAACTTTCTTCCTGTTACTAGAATTTGACAATACAATTTGGTAGAGTTCTCATTGATCCGTAAATCTGATTGAATTTTTGACAACTTGGGTTGATTCAAAGTTGGGAAAAAAAACTTTGGTCATTGTTCCACCATACCCAAGCCTCAGATCATGTTATAAATCTAATAATTCTAGAATTTTTGTTGAATTATGATCATATTTGTGGTTGTAAAGGGGGTCCATTTTCCACCAAATTAGATTACTCCATGGTGGGAGGTGTACATTTCTCTTTTATGAAGATGGGTATGGAGATCAAGGGAGAAGGTGTGCATTTGCTTAAGGGTGGATGTGGGGGTGAATACGTTCATTTTTATTTTTCGAGGGTGGAGTTGGGGTAGAGGATGGAGGTGGGGGATAAGGTGTAAATTTTTAATTATGAGTGTGGAGATGGGGAAATTCACAACTACTCCTCACTTGGGTTGAGAATGGAAACATAGTTAATAAGAGAAACTAACTTCTGTTCTTCCTTAATCGTTGTATTTGTATGAGTATGTTTTCTTGATTGATAGAAGTGATGTAAACAAAAACATACAAAGACTAGTAATTCACTAGATAATAATGGCTTTGAATATATGAAAGGGTAACTAGATAACTGGTCAATGAATCATTCAGAAGATTGTAAATGGTGGTAGAATGTGTGTTGGAATTGATATGGGTTGGATGTCAGTGGATATACAGCCTATAAAAAAACTTGATTAACCTTTCAAATAATGGAGGCATTGTTTACTTAATTAAATATGTGTCAAATGATCTCACTACTATTTGTATATAGGAACACAAGTTTATTTCTCTACTTGGATTAAGGGGAAGAGATCACGAGAAGTGATCTACATTTATTTCAAGGATGATAAGAAGTCATGTGAGATTAAAAGGTGAAGAAGATGATTTACTATGTTGAACAAAACACCAAGAGGAATTTACACCCCGAGGCTTGGCTATGTGGTTCTTAGTGAAGTTGATAGGCCAGTTGAAACTCTGTTGTGATAGAAATATATCAAGAAGTCTGAGTTCCATATGAAATATGATATTTTTGTGTGGATTTCTATTAAGAAAGGTCGTCACATGAGTTTTTTTTACATATGTTGAACAATCATGGACCAAGTCAATGCTCGCTATGAAAGGCCACTAAAGAGGAAACAATCCATTGTCTTTTGATTTCTTGTGATTATTCACAACAAGAGTGGAAAGAGACAAGTGAGTTCATACACTTGAAAAATAACCAGAGAGGAGCCTTTGTAGAAAATCCTTAAGATCCCAGGTCACAAATCCAACACTCAAAATATTCAAAGCTCTTCCCCTAATTGTGGCTTGGGGCGTTTGGATATCCCAAAATTATTGTTTATTTGAGGACCAATATGTTCCTCTATTCGAATGTTCTATTCAAAGTAAATATAATATGGATGATTTCCCAGTTGGTTCAAATGGGAAACCTATGAGGAAATTTGTAGTTGAGCATGTTTATAGGTCGAGAGTGAAAGCATAATGTGATAAGAAATTTTAAGGAGATCCATATTTACATGGAACTAGAGGGGTAATATATCTAAATTATACTCATATTCAAGTTCAAGGCTAGATTTATTAAATGTACAAAAACTATGCTAAGCATATGGCTTTGAAATTACTTTTGACTCTCTTTGATAGAAGGGAATATCTAAAATTTAAATCTTCAATGATTCTATGGTACTGATTAACTGGATGTAGGGAATTGATAGTGTGGAAAACTATTTGTTAAGGCCCATTTTTTAGGACTAACAAGTGATCTGATCTACTTTTGACACAATCTCTTTTCACTACATTACAAGGAAATAAACAACAAAGATGGTAGCCTTTCAAATGAAAGTCTCCATCTACCATTATGTACTTGGAATATTTAAGAGCTCAAGGATGACTAGTCTGCTAAGCATTTCCCTCCATATTTTAGATGATAAACTCTTATGTCCTATTCAAATATATATTCAATATTATAGCTTTGATTTACATGATGAAATATTACATATTTTTACAAACACTAAGAAAATTATAGTTTTTTTATTGCCTTATTTTTTTTGTAAGCAAGCATCCACAGAGTTTGTCACCAGTGACTTTACGCAAGGAGTGCCTTAACAATACACTCATTAACCATCTATTCTATGCCCCATGGGATTTTGATTTCCTTATGTTACCAACAAGAAACTTTGGAGTTGTTTATAGATCTATCTTTTTAATTCATATCACAAGGCTAATGATGTAAAAGTATATATATATATATATATATATATATA
>LPNX010226671.1:162719-412325 GCA_001517045.1 Pseudotsuga menziesii
TATAATTCTCTCTTGCACCCCTTAACCCAGAACTATGCCTACCCAACAAAGAAACTATCAAAAACATTTCCCCCATTACCTATTTGTTTGTAAAAAAAAATCCCCCCTCCCATCACATAATAAAGTTACATGCCTATGACAAAACCCACTTAACCATAAGCCTTCTACATACAAAAAATTAAACTCCCGAGATAACAGACCAAAATAACCAATTTTTTTTTAAGAACTAGAAAAAGCTATCGAACCTAAAAACCAAAAAAGTCAACGTCCCTTGGTCAGAGCACCATCTAAGAGTGGTCCTGGTAAGCTCTGGTTCTCATGATAATCCATCAGACACCCCTCCACCAGCGTACCACCACAATGGCAAGATGAACCCAACATCGACCCAAATCCTTCCGCTTTAAAAAAGAAGACCTTGCACCTGAAAAATTTGACGGAGGGGGGTAGAACTATAGCTTCAACTTCCCAACTAACATGTCAATTTTCCGGTGCATAAACTGACCATCGCTATTGTGCTCCTTCCATGCCTTCACTAGTTTTCCATCACCCGCAGCTTTATTCTCCCTTTCCATCAGAACATGGGGCATGAGGCTCTTCATGACCCAGTATGTGGTGATGATATGCTCATACACAGAAAGACTCCCAGAAGTCGAACCAAGGTCCTGGACCCATTCTGCTACTTCTTCCATCATATCTGTTGGGGCGCGCACCCTAATGGTCCTTAAGATGGATAACTCCGCGGTTTTTTGTAAGCTTGTAAGCGAAGTTTTGACTCAAAATAGTCTTAGGGGTGTCAGGGTTAAGTCATAGTCCTCTTTTTGTAATGAACCCATGGTTTAAGTCCAGGGTTTAGGGTTTGGGATACCCATGGTTTAAGACCATGGTTTTGTAATAGTACGTTGTATAAATATGCACTTGTGTAAAGAAGTGAGGTTAGGTTTTTGAATGTAAGAAAGTTAAGGCGAAGCTAAGGCTATTTTGTAAGTAAAGGATAAGTCCCAGCTGAGTGCGTGGACGACCTCTGTAGCTGTGTGCGCAGAGGGTTTGTAAGTGATAAGGAAATCTGCAACTGTGTGCGCAGAGGCCTGCTGCTGTGTGCGCGGCTTGAGGACTGAAGGGATCTGCAGCTGAGTGCGCAGATCAGAACTATGATTTTGTAGAAAAGTTGAATAAAACGCAGTTCTGTGGACGTAACCCCTACACTGGGGGTGAACCACGTTATATCTGGTGTTGTGGTTCTTGTGTGATTTCTGTTATGTTCTTTTATGCATTGACAAGTATAGATAAATTTGATAAGTAAGATCGCTGCTTAATAAATAGCTTCGCTGTGCAGTCCCAATAAGGGTTAAGCAAGTCATGGTGTTATTTAACTGCGAAGATATATATATGTATATGAATGATTACGCTCTGTGTTAATTGATTATAAATTGATAAAAGCTAAAGGTACAGTAATCTCCCTCTTCTGCTTGCAGAAACCTGATTCTGCGGCATCCCATAGCTATTTCGGGTGAGACTGCAGCTTGTTCACAGGTTGTTGCCGAAAGGGCCAACACTGTGGGTCTTTTGTTGGTGCGAATTTAAAGGTATAAACCCCGGGTCTGCCCTATAGCCCAACAAAGTGGTTCCATTGCCGGTTGAACTCAGTATCTGTGCAAGAGGGGTTTACGTCATACCTCGAGGGCTATGTTCTGGAAACCCTCTGTGAAAGAAATCGGTGATTGGCTGGATGAGACTTATCTGAAATTCGTTGAGCAAGAGAACAAAGATCCGCGTCGTAGCGCAAGCGACTTTTTACAAAGGTATGTTTTTTGTGATATTTATGAAATTTTCTTTGGTAGTATCCACATAGAGTTGCACCAATGGGTATCCAGGTTGGCCGCGCGAAGGACGAACTTCCGTGGAGGTCAGTTTCCTACTTGGACCCCCGCAAGAATCAACTTGTTGAAAAGAGTAAACAACGGGATCTTTCGCGCTGTTGACTTTTGGACGACGCGAACCCTTGAAGCATTCGTGACGGAGTTCGCCATTGACACGAGTACTTGCTTTAGTGAAGTGGAGCGACAGTTCTTCAAAGGACCAAGGGGTAAGTTTTTAAATTCATTTAGTCTAAGGATTAAGATGCTATTAGCTGAAAAAGGAATATTGCTTATTGAATCAGACTATTAGATTCTGTATTACTAACCTATGTTTGCAAGTGAAAACACCTTCGACGAGCAAAGTGGTTTGCTGCGAAGTGGCAAGAGGTACAAGAGAAATTTTGAGTCATCTACCCTAGGTTAGGATACCGAGTCTACCCCTTTCAGTCCAGTAGCCTCAGAGCCTAACGAAACCCCTTCTGTTGGAAACCCCCCGGTAACCCCGCAACGTCGATCTGTTATCCCTGAGAATCCGTCGCAGACTGAAAGTAACCCTAGTACCAGTACTCCTGTCGCAGGCCAGTCTACCCCAGTAAGTTCCCCCCTGCTTACTTCCCATCCCCCTCCAACCCCCCCTAGATCTACTATGGCCCACATGACTGATGATTATAAGCTCCTTGTTTTCAAAGGAAATGGATCAGAGGATCCATAACAGTTCTAGTTTTTATGTGAGGCGGTGTGGACTGCTAAGAACATTACAGACCCGGTTGTAAAAACCGCGTAGCTCATTACTTCTTTCAGGGACCAGGCTTTGACCTGGTTCATGAAATTCTCTAGTACTCAGAACCCTGCCCTAGATGATATCAAAGCAGCAATCATCAAAGAGTTTAAGAAGCCCAAATCAGAATCACAGTGTATCACTGAGTTAAAGGAGATTCAGTAGAAGTAAGGCGAATCAGTGTGGAACTTTGATCAAAGGTTCAAAGTTCTACTAGACCAAGTTAGTTTCACAATTGGCCCCGCGCAGCACAAGGAATGGTTTATTTCCGCATTACTACCACACATCAGAACTCCACTCATGCAACAGAAGGTTGCTGACCAGCAAGAGGCTCTGGAAATCGCGATGAAGCTTGAGACCGCACCTGTTAAAGATAATTCTGGTATTGCTCAAATTCAAGCACAGCTCACAGCCATGGCTCTCGAGCTCCGCGATATGAAAATAGGAACAACTGGTCGTGAAGTGGTTTGGTGTACACACTGTCGGAAAGAAGGTCATGACAGGGAACAGTGTCTTGTGGTAGGCAATTACCTGAATACTGGAACGCCAAACCCGTTCAATCTCGCTGTCCTATATTGTGAGATCTGTCGGACAACTGGCCAGCATCGCCCAGAACATTGTCATCTGCTCCAGAGGTATGTGCAAATCCCAAAGAACACCTATTGCAAGTTTTGTAAGTCCATAGGACATACTGAAGACGAATGTCGCAGTTATGACCTTATGCGAGAGCGCACTTATGACGCCTATCGGGTACAAAATGAGGGCCAGGGAAATGATGGCTACGGTTACCGCGGTGGTGCATCCAATAGAGGTGCTTTTGGAGGTCAGGGTTGTGGTGGTATGGTAGGAAGAGGCCGAGGCCAGGTCGTCTGCTACAACTGTAACCGAGCCGGGCATTTAGCTAGAGATTGTCGGAACCCAACTACGACATGTCGGTATTGTCGTGCAGTCGATCATGTGATCGAGCAATGCCCACAGCTGATAGCTAAGATTCAGGAAAGAAACGGTGGTCCTACTTAGAATATCCAGATGATTTCCATCGAGCCCTGACCTGTCATAGCCATTAACGTTGTTACGCAGAGTAGAGCTATGACGCACCTACAGAATGCAGAGAGATAGCCTGACGAGGATTGGGTCCCAGAAAAAGTCCCAAGCGAACACGAGATAGTCACGGAAGCCCAGCGTGATGATGTTGCTCCTAGCACAATAGTAGTACCTGCTCAGCAACATCAGCAGGAGTCGCAGCTGCAAGATGCCTTGCCGGATAAAGTAAGTGCCCTATCCTCCTTTTTACAGAGCTGTATGAAACTCTTACAGAATTAGAACGCTCTAAAGGAGTTGCAAAAATTTCTTGCTGTCTGTGAACCTCAGAGAAGAGTTGATAAGGAGAAAATTGTTAATCATGTCCGAAGAACTGGCAGGGAAATGAGATTGAATGCTCGGATAGGAGGGTATGATATGATTGATGTCATCTTGGATTTAGGGTCAGAAGTCAATGTCTTAACCAAGCAAACCTGGGAGCAAATGGGGAAACCTACCCTTGCTTGGTCCCCTATACAGTTGAAGTTAGCCAATCAGCAAAGGATTGTGCCCCTAGCGAGATTCCTTAGTGTGTCAATCGATATTGATGGGGTCAGTACTTTGGCGGACTTTGAAGTTATTGAGATCATTGATTACAGCAATCCCTACCCAACCCTGTTAGGAATTGAGTGGGCAATGGCAAACGCCGTAGTCATTAACCTTAAGAAGAGACAGATGACCTTCGAAGGAAAGGGTTTGAGAGTTATAATACCCCTAGACCTGTCCCAAGGAAAAGGATACACAGAAACACTCAAAGATGAGGATCAAGATGTGTTGGACCAGATCTATAATATCACCACGAAGGAAGAAGATTACGAGGATCCTCTTGCCGAAGGTTGGGAGTCTGGTAGCTCCTGTATGACAGACTCTGAGGATGACTTAGAAAGTTGGCAGAATCGATTGTATGAGCTACAGGGACACCGAGGTGCCCGAATTACCAAGTCCCTCAGAAGGCTTAGTTCGCAGCCAAAGGCCTTACCTGCTTCTGAGGGTTCGACAGACCTAGAGGAGTCCATTGTGCCATTGTCAAAACAGATACTAGAGTCACAGAAACTGGAGAATATGGATTGAGCATTAGGAGTCACCAGGTGGACTGCCTATAAGAAGTACTTTCCAAATTGGGAAACTTGTCAGACATCACTTCACCTGAGATTTGGGGATCAGCTCTAGAGGGCGCACAGCAAATTGAATGGGTAGAATAGGCCGCAGGAACATTTGGAACATTGTTACGGGGCATGGAAACTTGTATTTCATACAGAAGGGGTACATCGACTTGGTCATACCCAGGCATTTGCAGCCGAAAACCGGCACAGGGAGGTTGGGCCTTGGCACGCTAATGTGTCTCCTAATGAAGAAATAACCCAGTCCTGCCCTCACTGGCCGGCACAAGACGCTAAAAGAGCGAAGCTCATAATTGGGTCGCAGAACTTGCCCGCATATGCCGAAGGTCATTATCATGACGAAGGTCCTTATTGTGATGCAACTGTGATACTGGTTGCGCCGCAGCACAAAAACCGACCGTTGGAATACTACCTATTTGGCGGCGCCGGTACTTTATTTGCCTTAACTGCCTGTCCTAAGGATATCCGCCGAAATCTAGTGCCGTGGAAGCATCATCTTTGCTAGATTTGGTGCCTTCAATGCACATTTATGACTAATTTGATCGATGGATTGTATAAGAAGACACCCGGCCATGGGCAAGTCACATTCCGTAGTTTCACAGTTGAACCTATGTCTGCCGATCAACAACTTCAGGACTTATTGAGAGAATTTGGACAGACAGGTCTACAGAACATCGTTCACCCTCCACCTGCACCTGGAGCATGAGAGGAGCCTCTACCTGCACCGCCTCTACCAATGCAAACACGGTCTGCTAGGAAATAGTTCAAGCCTGAAGTTTGTTCTAAGCAGAACGAAGATCGACATAAGCAGTCCGAGCAAACATCAGAGGATCCCAGAATGAATCCGCCTGGTTTGGTAGAAATCCCAAGTGAAGGAAAGGAGAACATTACACCACGGCGGCCACCATATGTCCCACCTCTTTGACCAGGAGTTAAACCACCTTGGCGGAATAAGCAGTTCACAATAAGCACCCCTTCACTGCCATCGGGTGTGCAGCTGGTTGGGAACATGACAGGAAAGATAGACCGGCTTAAGTACTCCGACCATGATACAAGCGATCGTGGCAGGTTTCCACAATTCGCACTAGAAGCATATTTGCATTTTGTCAAGTACGATGAGACCGGGGTGACATTATTAGAAGTCAAACGATGGGCTGCCGGCTTGGATCAAGCTGGTCTGCTGAAGATGCTCGACGTTCCCCATTTTGGTCGCGGCACACAGGTGACCATAGTGGTCAAGCAGCTGCTAGCGCTAGTTCATGACGGCCACCTATGGATAGGAGACAAGAAAATCCCTATCAATGGCGAGCTCATCAAGAGGATCACTGGTTTACCAATAGCAGGCCCTAATCCGGTGATCGAATTTCCATCAAAGCATGAGGATACGAAGCTCGCACAAGCCATGAAGGAACACTTCGGCCTGACAAAGGGCAAACGTGGGTATCACACTTTCGCCATTTAGGAACAACACATTCGCTTTGCAACGGAGCTTTTAGCCTGCAAAGTCATACGGAAGTGTAGACCAATTGAAGTACCTGCCCCGGTTATCCGAATTGCTATCAACTGTGCCGAAGGTTACAACTACAACTGGGCAGAGTATATTGCGAAGGAATTCCTGGAAGACGCTTGCGACGCGCAGGAAAAAGGTCGGGCCTTCCATTACTCTTGGTTGCTCATCCTCATCGCACTGGTAGGATGGCAAGAACCTCTTGAGGCACAGTTTTCTGCGGTGCCAGAGCACATGCCTGGCGTGGCCAGGTACGCATCGTTGTGGGTTTCACAGGATAAAGCACACCAACAGATGACAAATTTTGTATTTGCTTTCTATATAATGGATATCCAGTTTCAGATCGCAAAAACCCCACGGCTCAGTAATAAGCTGTTCTCTCAATATGACGGTGCAGCCGCCTTCAGCGCTGACATGCATCATACTTTCATACAGGCTCGCATAGATCCACAGCACCAATGGTTCAAGTTACCATATGTAGTCACTGAGGGTGATATCCGGGAAGTAGTTCAGCACTAGCCGGTTGAATGGTTGAAAGATGTAGGGAAAAAACCTCACATCCCGGTTCCCATAGCTACTAATGTGGGTGCAGGCCCTAGTCACCAGCAACAACAAGATCCCCTGGATGACAGGGAGGAACAGACTGAGTCGCAGCAGCATGACAGCAACCAGGGGGGAGAGGTGGACACCGATGAAGAAGGACAGGACTCGGTCAAGCCTACTCCAGACCCTAATAGGCAGGATAAGCGCAAGACACCAGAAGTAGAGGTAGCGGACAAACCGCAGCCCCGAAAGAAGGTGAAGGCGTCAAAGGAAAAGAATATCTACGACACACTCGGCTTGACAAGTGAGGAGCTTGATGAGGCTTTGTCGAAGTCTACAGAATTTCTTACCAAAAAGTGGTCAGAGTTTGCAGCTATCCATTTGGATGCCATTAATGGTGTCGCACAGCACATATCGGAGCTGAAGGACTTAGCATCACAATCGACGACTAGCACTATAACCAGCAGTACCCCGAGAAGTGCGCAGCCCACATTAAGGCAATGGCCAGCTTGAGAAAACAAGGGACAAGTATCCACCGCTGCCCTCATCATAACTGATGCAACGTCTCGCGCAGAGATGAGCATGACAATAGGAATTGATTACACAAAAATCTCCATGCTAGAACTACATCTTTGCTAATCAGCTATCACGAAGGAAATCCAGATCCGAGACCATTATTCACAGATACAGTTGGATGATATCAGGAAGCAAAATGATAGCCTTGCAGCGCAGCTGGAGGCCGCAGAGCAGCGAAAAAGGGATGCAGAACATAAGAGGATTACGTTGGTCCGAGTTTTGGATGAAACATGTCGAAGTCTCCCTGACTTCGACGTACAGCTGGCGAAAGAGCCAGAGCAAAGATTAGCCAGGTTGAAAGACTATGAACAGCAGTCGCGCAGTGAAATAAAGAAGCTCAAAGCAGAACATGACGCTCAGATTGCGGAGCTCCAACTTCGCATCAAACCAGAAAGCCCCCTAGAGGTTAGGGAGCAGTGCCGAGCAGATATTCAGGCCTAAGAAGCAAAAATCTCGGGTATTGTGAGCAACGCAGCAAAGCTGCTAGAAGAAACTGTAGAGGCATGGACCACCCTACAGGAACACCCAGAAATTGGACAGCTGCGAGAAACCATTAGGCAGCGACAAGCAAAATTGGACACAGTGAAAGCGCAAATTAAGACTCTGCCGCCTATGGAGAAAATGCTGAAGGTCAAGCGAAGCAATGAACTTCAACAGGAAATTGAGTCGTGTAGGGAAAAAGCAACAGCAGTGGAAACTAACATGCAGCCACATATTAGCAAAGCATTCGAGTTGAGTACTGCTGCGGACGCCCAACTCAAAGTCCTAAAAGAATATGATGCATATGTGCAGAAATAGGCTGGGGAAGCATCAGCAGAAGTATTGCAGGAGTTGAGCGAAAAAGAACAAGCAGCTGACAATATTATGTGTGGCCTCAACAAGCGGTACACCCTCTTCACCGACAAAGTTCGTGGACAAGAAGGACAGCAGAGTGTCCCGGGACGTGACACTGGTGAGTCTTAGGGGCCTGTTGGGGTGTGCACCCTAACGGTCCTTAAGATGGATAACTCCACGGTTTTTTGTAAGCTTGTAAGCGGATTTTTGACTCAAAATAGTCTTAGGGGTGTCGGGGTTAAGTCATAGTCCTCTTTTTGTAATAAACCCATGGTTTAAGTCCAGGGTTTAGGGTTTGGGATACCCATGGTTTAAGACCATGGTTTTGTAATAGTGCGCTGTATAAATATGCACTTGTGTAAAGAAGTGAGGTTAGGTTTTTGAATGTAAGAAAGTTAAGGTGAAGCTAAGGCTATTTTGTAAGTAAAGGATAAGTTCCAGCTGAGTGCGTGGATGACCTCTGCAGCTGTGTGCGTAGAGGGTTTGTAAGTGATAAGGAAATCTGCAGCTGTGTGTGCAGAGGCCTGCTGCTGTGTGCGTGGCTTGAGGAATGAAGGGATCTGCAGCTGAGTGCGCAGATCAGAACTATGATTTTGTAGAAAAGTTGAATAAAACGCAGTTCTGTGGACGTAACCCCTACACTGGGGGTGAACCACGTTATATCTGGTGTTGTGGTTCTTGTGTGATTTCTATCATGTTCTTTTATGCATTGACAAGTATAGATAAATTTGATAAGTAAGATCGCTACTTAATAAATAACTTCGCTGTGCAGTCCCAGTAAGGGTTAAGCAAGTCACAGTGTTATTTAACTGCGAAGATATATATATATATATATATGTATATGAATGATTACGCTCTGTGTTAATTGATTATAAATTGATAAAAGCTAAAGGTACAGTAATCTCCCTATTCTGCTTGTAGAAACCTGATTCTGCGGCATCCCATAGCTGTTTCGGGTGAGACTGCAGCCTGTTCGCAGGTTGTTGCCGAAAGGGCCAACATTGTGGGTCTTTTGTTGGTGCGAAGTTAAAGGTATAAACCATGGGTCTGCCCTATAGCCCAACAATATCCTCAATATTAAGGTTTTTTACTTGATCCCACATGTCCTTCTCAACTCATTGAATTTCATCTCATATTGACAAAGGGATTCTATCTCGAAAGAACTTGGAATCCTAGTAAGCCCACTTTTTTTCCCCTGTAACCTTCACTCACTTCCCCTTTTTCCCATGTTTCACCATATCTTTGGCTTTTCTTCTCCTCGGGGCCATGTATCTCCTCCTTCTTAAATCCCACCTCGTAATACTCCGACCTTGCCTCTTTAAGATGCACAATATCTCACTAAACCCAACTTTGCAAAGGAAAATATGGTAAATTGTAGATCTTCCCTCCGAGTTTATAGAAATTCTACCCTTCCTTCTACTAATGACGCTCATCATGAGGATTTCCTACTTCTAAATGTGTAAGATGATCCCGTTTGATCTCCTGTCACCTTCCATTATGATAGCATACTTCAACATATTTCGAGGATTCCCCCATAACCCTTCCTCATTGTCACTTGCATTGAATCTTAGATGCACCTCTTGTCTGTTCTGATGTCGGTTAGTATGATAACCACCCAAGGATAAAGGTTGATGATTACATTAAGTGGAGGTTGTACTCTCCACATGTGTCCTATCCCTATCATGAAAATTCCCCACACCACTTTTCTCATTACGATTTCTTTGCGTGTCCTGAATAGCCAAATCCCTGCATCTAAAAATCCAATGATGTAGGTGAAAATCTGCTAACTAGCCAACACTCCTATGTCTTTTAATTGCTTCCCCTGCTTCCATTAAGTGGTCATAAACTTTGTTTCCATCACACATGACATGGAAAAGGGTTAATGCATGAGGCACTCCTGGATGGGCTTCCAATTGTTCCATCCTACATATCATCCGCTAGCTAGCTACCACCTTTGAAGCCCATTTGCCATGTTGTATTTTCTTCGCCATTTGAACAATGATTCTTTAGTCCCCTTCAATTATTTTGTGGGTTCCTAATGATAGCGGGAGATCAAGGCTAGAACCTAGATAAGCCCCTCCAACTCAACAACATTGTTTGAATCATAGCCAATATATCCATGGTATACTTGAATTATGTTTCGCTCCTAGTCTCTGATCACACCTCCGTACCCAACTGATCTAGGTTTCCCTTTGAGGCCCCATCAAAATTAAGCTTAAAATATCCTACCCACAGGGGGGTTCCAAACCTTTGGGCTATCTTGGAGATGCATCCTCAATTTTCTTTTTGCCATCCTTGATCTGCTTTAGTTAGACCCCAATTAGTCATAATTATATCTTCCTAATCATTCATGTCTTAATATCTATCCTCCCATTTGGCAAGTTTAACTATTTCTTGGATAACATGATCACATTACTCCAAACCTTCTGGGTATTGGATTTTTTTATCCTTTAAGGTTCTCTGATTCCTCTCCCTCTATACTTTCCACAAAAAGAAGTCAGGGAACATAGGCCAAATATAGGCCATGAATGAGTTCTTGTAGGCCACTGTATCCCACGCCTTGATGGTCTGATCAAGCTGCCCATGTATGTAGTTGGGCCGTCTGAAAACATTAGCTTCTCTGTCCCATAGGATCGACACAAAGGGGAAAGAATCAACTAGGTGGTTCATAGTTTCCTCTTTCTGATAGCATATTTGGCATACATATGGGCCAACCATGCCACATTTTTTAAAGTTCTCCCAGGTTAAAATTCTATGATGCGTGACCAACTAAAGAAACATGACCACTTTGGGCCACAAATTTTCCTTCCACACCTTTTTCCAGATTGACTCTTCCTACGGCTCACCACTTTTAGTCCAAATATCATAAGCCTACTTAGTATTGAAGAATCCTTTTATTGAGTATCCCGATTCCCCACCTCAACTTATCCAATCCTATTTGGATCTTAATCCATATGTCTTGAAGATAATCCATGATCCTAGGGACCTATTCAATTAGAAATCAATCCTCCCACCAATCGAGTGGGTGCCATTCATGGTAATCACCATCATCCAACCCCCTTCCCAGAATTGGTTGACTTTCACAAGACCCAATTTCCTAGTTGTGATCCTGCACCTCTCAATATCATTCTGCATTGCCATTTTAGGAATTTGTTGCCAAGCATCTTTCCAAAATTCAACATTTACACCTTCTCGTATTTCCTAGAAACTATGTTCTTGTATAATGATGTGGTTGCTAAAAGCTTTCCTCCAAATATGTAATCCTGACTTATCCTCATTGAACTGGATGAGATCCTTTTTAGTCTATTATGGGCATACTTCATATGCCACACATTTTCCCAAGGTTCCTCCTTATGGGAGACCCACTCCACCAGATTTTAGCTCCCAAAATTCCATTATTTTTCCCCAAGTCTCTAATTTTGATCCCTCCTTGAGCTTTTGATTTACAAGCCTTATTCGAGCTAATCATTGTTTATTCGAATCCCACCCGAATTGTCATTGGATACTTATTAATTATTAATAACATCTTTTGATGCTGCCATAATTGAAAACAAATAAATTGACATTTCCTGTAGGACAATTTTTATGAGAGTAACTCTACTAGACAAATTAAGTGGTCTCAAGGCCCAATTAGCCAACTTTCTTCCCATTTTATCCAATAATTCAGCCCAAGACACCCTCTTGATGACCCCTTCATCTAGGGGCGCACCAACATATTTGGATGGAAGTGAGCTCCCTTGAAATTCCAATTTTATAAGGATATTTCTCTGTGTAATCCTAGGAGTGTTAAAGAAAAAGACCAGCGACTTTTCATTATTCACCTCCAAGCCTAAAGCCTTCGAAAAAATATATAAATGTTTCTTAAAATCTTTGGCTTCCTGAACCAAAGGGTGTCCCATAAGCATTGTATCATCAACAAATTGCTGGTGCATTTTCTTGTTAGCACCATTATGGAGATTCAACCCTTTGATCTCCCTACTTTCCGTCATTTTCTTGATTAGCTTGATCACGCCTTCTATTATCAAGATAAACATAAAGGAGGACAAAGGATCTCCTTGATGAATACCCTAGGTGGGATTGAAAGTGTTTGTTGGGTCCTCATTCAATATAAAGGAGAAAAAGGCAAAGGAATCATATTCATAAGCCAATCAATCCATTTCTGGATAAAACCATAAGTTTTAAGCATTTCCTTCATGAATTGCGAACTTAATTTATCATAGGCTTTAGAGATGTCCAATTTTAGAAGCATTCTAGGTTTCTTTGTAACATTTAAAGAATGAATCACTACATGAACCAGGATGACTCCGTCAAGGATTTGGCAACCCTCCATAGATCCAGATTGTTCTAGGGCCACCAAAGTTGGGAGGATGGGTTTAATCCTATTAGCAATAACTTTAGTTATGATTTTGTAAATGACATTGCATAAAGCAATCGATCAAAACTTACTTGGAGTATCAACACCTTTTGAATTTGAGATAAGAGTGAGGAAAGTGGCATTGAAGGATTGGAGCACGCTTTTTTCCTATCTGGAATCTTCAACAATTCACCAAACATCCAACTTGATCATATCCTAAAATTGATGGAAGAAATTTGTAGTAAAGTTGTCTGGCCTTGGAGATTTTCCATCTTCCACTTCCTATAATTCCATAGGCTTACTTGAAAGGTGATTTTGATATGGGGCCGCACTAGCGGGGGTATTTTGGATGGTCATCAAGATATGCTCAAATCTATCTATCCTCTGCTCCTTCATTATACCACCAAAAAAATGAACCAATTCATATTCCATCTCTTCCCTTGTTTCTACAAATTGCCTAGTCTCCTTCTTGATGTGGGTTAGCCTAGATCTTTGTTTGTTTTGCACCACATATTGGTGAAAAAACTTTGTATTCCGCTCACCTTCTTGAAGCCATTAGTTTCTCTCATTTTTCTTCCTATTTTTCCTGGCCATAAAGCCTCTCCATGGTATCCTTTTCCAGCCTCCTTAGCTCCTCATCATACCTGTCATTCATTCCATCCTTTTGAATTTCCTCGAGTTGTTCCATCAAGCATTTCTTATCATCGAAGATGATGTCAAATTCCTCCTTTTTATATGTACGCATCTTATCTTTTAGGGTTGGAATTGGTACATCCTTGTTCCCCTTGGGGTTTCCAAGTTCCCCCACCATTGGTGGACTAATGATTTGAAGTCCTTATGTTCCATCCAGAACTATTGAAACTTAGCGAAAAGGTCTTCTAAAAGGTGGGTATGTCCCTTCCGAAATGAAGTAGATTGGCCAATGATAAGATCCAGCCACCAAAAGGACCTGGGTAGACACGTTCCCCACCCCCCCCCGCCCGTTCACTAATCCTTCCAACAATATGAATCAATACAATCTCGAAGCGACATGGTGTTCTCCTCCCCTTTTGTTGTTCCAAGTGAACCACCCATTCTCTGTTTCCACATCCACCATATTACTTCCCTCTATGAAATATCTAAAATCCTCATTAGTGGGGCAAAGGTTTCACCATCCTCCCTTCTTTTTTGCTAAGGAAGTAATTAGGTTGAAATCTCCCCCTATGAATCATTATTTTTCCCCTATCCCACTTTCCATCCATGATAAAGTATCTAGAAAAGAACCCTTGAGGGGATAGATAATTGGTCCGTACACATTTGTTAGGATCCATGCAACCATTATTCCATAGATCTGGAAATCTACAAACAAGGAAAACCTAGTGGCCCAAAAGTTTGTTAAACTTGCCTCTTCCAGTTGCCATAGAACTGCAATCCCTCCTATCGCTCCTTGAGCATCCACTTCCATTATGTGACTCCCCTTCCATACTTTGTTACTTATATCCTTCATTCTTTCTTATCCACACTTTGTTTCTTGCAAAAAAACTATGACTGGTTTTTTCATTCTCAACTCATTTTGCAGCATATTTGTCTTGCGTTGGTGACTCACCCCTCAAATGTTCCATGTTAGAATATTCATTGGGAAACCCTAAAGAATTCAAAGAGGGCTGATTTGGTTGACGAATATTGGCCTGATTCCACTAGTTTGGTTCCCACTTTACCTATCCTTTGATTGTTTGTCTTCTGTCCTCTCTTTTCCCCCTCTTCCCGTTTCTTTTGTTTTCTACCTTTTTGGTGTTCATTTGCTATGGTAACGTGTGGGGATACCCTCGCCTTTAGGATGACATCCCGCAATAGTTCAATCTGCTTGCTTCGAACAAAACTCATCCCCTTCTTATTGCATGCTTGTTTGATCGCATCCAGATCGAGTTCCCCCAAATCCACATATTCAACTTCTTCTTGTTGATCCTCTTCCATTACCTCTATATGTTCCTCTTGATCCTTTTTTGGTGTTGTTTCAGGTTGTGGATTCTCCTTTGAATCCTCCTTCTTTTCCTTGCTAATCGCCTCCATCTCTTCCTCTACCTGGTTCAGGGTTTCAAATCTATTAGGGATAGGTACTTTCCTTCTTGGTGTTTGTCTATTCGGATCCTGGTTAGTATTTATCTTTCCTTTTCTCTTTCTGTTGGTAACTTGGGTGAAACCTTTCTCATCATTGTTAATCATTTTCTCTGTTTATGGCCCTTTCTGTTAAATATGATTGTGAGAGAAATCCTAACTTAAATGCTTGTATTCATGGAACTGTCTGCAGTGAAAAGGGAGATTTTCATAGTTAATAGGCTGCATCTAGTCCTCATCATCCCAAGTTAGGTTCATTACTTCAGGAAACTCCCTTGATAGATCCATATAAACGTAGATATGAGCAAAATTTGTGTACCTTAGCTGCTTGGTTTTCTCTAAGGCCTTCACAAACTTTCTTAGGGTATTTCTAATATCTTGAAGAATATCTGGCTCCCAGTATTCACATGGAAAGGAATACAATGAGAGCCAAACCAGAGCTATAATCAAATCCTCCTTGTCTGCATTAAACCTCTCTTTCCACGGATGCAGGTACAAACCTGCTGAGAAAACAAAATAGGGCCCTCCTACCACGATGAGATCTCTGTCTTCTTGGTTGAAAAAGATAATTGTGAAGAACCCCTTCAATCCTAAGTGAATATCATAATGACCTATGGGATTCCATGTAGCTTTAATCCATCTAATTAGATCACACTCCTTTGGCCAAATCCCAATAAATTTCCCAATCAGAGCCTTTTATTTCCACTACTCCACTCGATCACGTAGCTTCTTTGATTGGATCTGTAGGGATGGGGTTTCATCCACGCGTGGAAGACACCCATTCTATCTGCGGTCCGATCCATGACATTCCATATCTCCTCACTCGACCCCATCAACATCCCTTTCCCATCCATCTAGTTGGTTCTTTGCTGAGCTACTTTCATTGCCAATCGATTTCTTTCGTGTGGAGGGGGAGAAGCCCCATCCCGATGTATGCATATGAAAAAATCCATAAACCCTAGATGATGTAGCACAATCTTGTCAGGTTCGCGTTTCGATCATTAATCTGATCCATTTTTTCTTAAATGTATATGAAAAATGTAATTTTATCTACTTATAAATAAAATTATGTTTTTTTATCAAAAAGAAAGAAGCTAACTAGAATTAAGTCAATCTTGATATCAATGACAATAGATTATGAGTTTATGATGATATATCTTGTTAACTATAGAAACATGAAAGGAAGGAAAGAAGGGTTAGACAATGGGTTATATTATTTTACACATTGGGTTCAAGAGTGTTATAGTGATGGGCTGCTCACAACATCTCCACTAAAATTTCCATGTGAGAAAGTATGCAATAGGTAAAACTTTAATCGTTGTGTCACTTTATCTAAAATTTCTCCATTCTTTGTCTTCATGCTGCATTAATTTGCAAACCAGTGGCTTGGTGCCTAGGGATAGTAGTTACACCTAATTTTACAATATAATCGAGCAACAATTTTTTGGATTTATTAACTAGGTAGAATTAATGCCCCAGAGAAAGCTTGACCAAGGTTGTGTTGCTCCTTGCAAGTTGGGTTTAACATGAAGACAAAACAACATGGTGAGTAAACTTGTTTTTTCCAGTACATCCATTGTTAATAACTTTGCCTTTGATTTAAGAACATTTATACAAGCTAACAAAACTCTTTTTTACGAGTTGAGTACTAACACTTTGTTAATTAATTGCAAAGATTAAGCCACAACCCATTAGAGGAAATTTCAACTCAAAATGGGCCTTTTAACCATAATTCAAATTCCATGTCATCATGTGTTAGCCAATGAAATTGCTTTAAATTCGAAATACCGTATAGGTCTTAAACAAATTTTTAATATAAATTTGGGGATAGGTATCATAAAAAAAACTACTTTTTTTGTTCGTATTTTCGACATATCTCCCTGTGTTTTTACTCAAATTTCGATCGAAAGAGCTCGTTGGATGCGAAATTAAATTCCGCATCCAACGAGTACCCACTTGGCATACTTTTGATGGGCCCCGCTACCCCAAAAACAAGAAATACCTGAAAAAATACTCAAATTTCAGGTATTTCTTGTTTTTGGGTTAGCGGGGCCCGTCGATAGTATGCCGAGTGGGTACTCTAAAGTCATCATCATGTTTTTTCAAGTATTTCTTGTTTTTGGGTAGTGGGGTCCGTCAAAAGTATGTCAAGTGGGTACTCGTTGGATGTGGAATTTAATTTTGCATCCAACGAGCTCTCCTGATCAAAATTTGAGTAAAATCACAGGGAGATATGTCGAAAATACAAACAAAAAAAGTTGTTTTTTTTCTTTTTTCCCTCCAAAATTAATAAATATCATTTTTTAATTTTAACTATTATTTTATTATTTTTCTTAGGAGGCCCATTTTGAGTTGAAATTTCCTCTAATGACTAAATCATTTTTATAAGAAAAATGATTTGACCATCAAACATATACACTAATTCTAAGTATTTGAATGACGCATAATCTAAAAACTTATCCATTTGTTCTCTTGGGAAAGTTTATCTGTTCCTTGTGACCTGGAGGGTTGGTGGATTAAGCATCTTGCCTTTTCAATATTTCCTTATGTGCTAAAACTTTATAGAGATTCATGTTTAACACTGACCTTTGGGGAAAATTCATAAAGGCCAAATACTTAAAGGGCCTTGATCCTGTCCTTTGGATCAGGGAGTTCTTTGTGAAAAATTCCTCTTTTTCGACTGTGTGGAGTAGCTTGATGAAGAGTCTTCCTTTTATCACTAATGATTTGAGTTGGCAGGTGGGTAGAGGGATACAATTTTTTTGGGGGCATGATCCCATTTGTGGCATTGATGATGATTATAAACTCTCTCAGGAGTTGGTTATGGAACTCCACTGCAAAAATATCCTTATATTAAAGCAAATTCATTTGGGCCCTAATCTCAATAGGCGGGCTAACTCCTCTGTTCTGGGGCTGGCTGGTCAATTTGCAAAAGAATGGGATTTGTTTATCTCTAAACTTTATCATGGGAACATCATGCTGAATGACAAGCCAGATAAGCTGGTTTGGTCTGTTAATGCTAGGGAGGGTCTAGTTACTGCTAGTTTGGCTTACCGTTCTATTGTCTTAAAGAGTAGTTTCTCCGGGTTTGAATGGTGGATGAATTAGCTTTGGAAAGTCAAGTTATTTTTTTGGCTATGCATGAAAAATAAAATTTCGACCTGGGATTTTTAATAGAGAAGGGGCTTTTTTGGTCTTGGAAGATGTTCTATTTGTTTGTAGAAGGCTGAAACATTAAATCATCTTTTCGGTGATTGGATTTTCTTCCAAGATATTTGGGCTTTACTAATGAATTTCTGTCTGACAGATCACTGGTGGGATGGTGCTTTTCTGAAGGATAATATGCTAAATTGGTTCAAAAGGAAAACTGAGTGCAATTATCTTCTAGTCTTTGCAGTTTGGGAAACCTGGAAAGATAGGAATGCCTCTATCTTTTCCAACTTTTTTCAGAGGGATGAAGTTGTATTTTTGAAGATTTTATCCTCCTTTTTAGAATGGAAAAAAGAGTCTACTTGGAAATTGAGAAACATTTTCTCCTCTCCTTCTCTAATGCGGGAGCATCATGTAGGCTTCTTTGATGGGGCTGCTTCAAATGGGGAATGTGGAGCAGGTCTGGTTATTAAGATTGGAAATGACTTAGTCTATAATGACTGGCTGAGGGCCGGGAAAGGCTCAAACACTCGTGCTGAAGTGGTGGGATTATGGAGTTTACTTCTCTCTGCAACGTTCTTGGGTGTTCAATCCTTGCAAATTTTGGGAGATTCTCAAGTTATTATAAATTGGGCCAAAGAGGAGGCTCAAGTGAAGTTTCTTGATCTATATCATTGGATGGAGAACATTAAGAGTTTGATGAAGGATTTTGCATTTTTATCTTTCCAGCATATCTATAGGGAGTTGAACGTGGAAACAAATACTCTTTCAAAAATGGATTTGGGAACTATGAATGGTAGATTACAGTTTAATCTCTTCTCTTCTGGAACCTTTTGCACTTCTTGAAGCTTGGTTTTGTCCAGCTAGGTCCTCTTCTTTTTATGATCCAGTGTTATATTGCATGGTGTTAGAAGTCTCTGTTGGAAGTTGCAGCGTATCTTAAGTTTGATAGGGATGTTTAATTTTAAATGTATGCAGCTCATAAGAACCGCCTGAAATTTCTTTTGAGGCTCGACAACATGTGTCTACTCATAGATGATGCCTAAAATCTTTCTTAATATGACTATTAGTGTATATCTATCTTCAGGTAATACTGGATATGAAGGATATAAAAGATCATTAAATCTGATATAGTTTTGATACAACTTTCAAATATATAAAAGTTGTTTTCTTGATGAAAAGAAAAATCTAAAAACTTAAATTCTAAGCTCTCTTACAATAAATAAACTAATTTGTATATTCAAAAAAATCCAAAATTATAACTTAAAAAAACTACATCCAAAACTAATTTATACATTAAAAAATCCAAAATTATAATTAAAAAAACTATATCCAAATTTAAATGATGACAAACTAAAAGAATCTAAATCATCAAACATTGTCCTTGTCCACTAGTTTCCCTCGCTACAGTAATATAGTGCATTGAAATCGCATAGTCAGCACAGATAATATTGGCATTTATAACACATCTTAATTTCCTAGTGAATAAATAAAATATCATATACATCAATTTAATGTTTGTTTGAGTAAACCATAATTTTAAAATTAAATTACTATATCAAATCAAATTTAAATTATTATTATAATTATAATATCCCATCATAACACTTACTAATCATGATTAAGTTATTATTATTATTATAATATCCAATCATAACACTTACTATAAGTTTTTATTATTATTATAATAACCAATCATAACACTTACTGTTTCCCGACGCAACGGCACGATAGATGGAAAAGTTGAATGATCCATAAGATAAGTGACACGGTGTTTACGCGGAACTCCAAGGTCAATGTCTGTTCATTAATCCGCAAGTCTATAAAGTAGTGGAAAAAACACTAGGAAGTGGCGTGGCCGGAAGTTATCATCAAGAACTCGATTCATTTTCGTGTTCCCGATCCGATCAGAGAGCGGGATTTCAAAATCAGCAGCAGAAGCAGGAAGCAGTAGAGCAAGGAGAATCACGATGCCGAGAGGAACTCTGGAGGTGCTGCTCGTCAACGCCGAGGGGCTGGAGAATTCTGATTTCCTCTGTAATATCTCATCATCCCAGCTGATCTATCGGCACCGTCTTCATCAATTTCTTGTTTTTTTGGGCGTTTTGATCAATTTTTGAATTCGAAGATGCAAAAAGATTCTTTGTGCTGGTGTAGATTCAGTTGGATCTGTGATTAAATTTTCTCTGAGAAATATTAATGTCGATGTGTCTGCAGGTAACATGGACCCCTATGTCGTCATCCAGTGCCGAACTCAGCAACAGAAGAGCAGCGTTGCATCCGGTGAGTATTCATATTTCTATGTTTTTAGCGGTGAGTACGCAGGTATCAGATTTATTATTGAGAACATATTTGATCTATTACTAGCACCTTATA
Source organism: Pseudotsuga menziesii (assembly GCA_001517045.1). Taxonomy (NCBI): domain Eukaryota; kingdom Viridiplantae; phylum Streptophyta; class Pinopsida; order Pinales; family Pinaceae; genus Pseudotsuga; species Pseudotsuga menziesii. The sequence continues at coordinate 182,989 of LPNX010226671.1, forward strand.
AAGAATCCCTGATCTCTGATCAGTACAGGCCCCAGGGTGAGAGTTCTTTAAATTCTTGAGGTCGCACATTCTTGAATTTGTTTATAGGTATTTAGGGTTTAAAATTTTAAATATATTTCAAACAATAAGGGAATTCAGTTTACTGGATTATCTTAATCTATGTGAAAACATCGTTTTAAGGTAGAGTTGACGGTGAGGGTTCAATAATGACCGAGTCCCCTGGATTACCAGTGGAAAGAGGAAATTCAACAAAATCTTCTTTAAAAAAGATATATAGAGAGAAATTAATGATCAAAATCTTTGAGAATTGCAGGTCAAGGTAGCAATCCAGAATGGAATGAGCAATTTGTTTTCAATGTATCCGAGGGGGTTACTGATCTTACCTTAAAAATAATGGACAGCGATAATGCAAATGAGGATGACTTCGTTGGAGAAGCAAGGTGCAGATGAGTCCCTAGCATTATGATCTCAGCCATTTTCTTAGATCTTGCATTCTTCCATCTTTTTACAATGTTATTTTTACTTCATCTCATTTCTTATATTGTGGTGCATAGCATTCCATTGGAGGGAGTATTCGTGGAAGTGAACCTACCCCCGACGCCCTACAATGTTGTCCTTCCAGACAAGACCTACTGTGGAGAGATAAAAGTGGGCCTCACATTCACTATTAAGGTACAGTCGCTAGATCTGCAGAGTTTAATTATACGAGAAGCTTTCCTTTGAATGGTGAAATCATGGATTCATTTTAAGTTTTTGGAGATATTGACCAAATTAGTGTAGATTTCAATTGTTCTTTTTTCATCATGAGAGTTTTAAAATCCAGGGTAGTTTAAATTTAAAGTTTAAACTTGTCCCTTTTTAGATCCTTCCTAAAGAATCCACAGATTTATGTTTGAAAATGGTGATATGTAAGTGTTTTCTTAAATGATGGCCATTGGCAATTGCAGGAAGAAGAAGATTGCTGCGAGGAAGCAGCAGCAGAGGAGGTAGGAGGGTGGAAAGAAAGCTCCTAATGACGATGTCTTTCAATTACTATGTTCACTCGATCACATAAAAATTGAAATCCTCCGAACAATCGAATGTACTTGCATCTAAATTTCTAAAATAATGTTTTTGTGGAGTTTATCGGCATCCTCCATCAACTCTCTGTTTTTGTGAGGTTTCATGTTCACCTTCATGGAAAGCTTGTGATTTCTCCAGAAATAAAAAAATATTATTGAAAGCTTCGTGGAAACCTTGTGATTTCTCAAGAAATAAAAAAATATGCATAGAGAAAATATTGTTTAAAACTGGTTTGACCCTGATGACACAAATTGAAAAATTTATTTTCTAGTTTTAGAACTTGAATGATGGTAAATTTTTTATAGCGTAGTGGTAAGTTAATCTTGTAGGTTTTTGGGATTTCATTTTCAGATAAAAATATAAAGATAAATCTGATAAAAGTTTTAAGAGTAGTTTGAGTTTTACATAAAACTTTAAATTCTTAAAAAGTTTTGTCCCGATTTTAAACTTACCCAAATACTTATATAATCCAACCAAATTGACTAATAAACACTTAACAAAATTTTATATTGATAAATTTTTTATGTTAAATTAGGAATTGAGGTACTTATCTGAAGGGACCTTAGTATCTGGATTGTTTGATTATTACTTTCTTTCGAATTCTATATAGTTTGTATGGGTGGTTTTGTAACTGTTTTGTAAAAATAATAGGGTAACCCTTAAAAAACACACATTGTTTTAGTTCTGATATTTTTATCAATTCATTATAAAACTGACTAATTCTTTGTCATTCTATATAAAATGTAATATAATCTTCCTTTTTCAGACAACCTAGCGACACGAAATTATCATCACTTTTTTACACATTTGAGTTTTTTGGGCTTTTATATAATCTATTACCATTAAACAGTTTTACGTAACTCAACTTCTTACTTGGTTATTTTTAAGTTAATTCTTTCAAAGTTTTCATTCATACTATCTGAAAATTGTTTGGTTACATGTTTTTAGAATTTAAAAGAAGTGTTGGAATTGATTTATTAATTATTGAGATTGCACAATTCAAATGTAATAAGGTTAATTGTGGTTAATTGAGGGTGTTGAATCCATTTATGTATTCAAAGCTACAAATTCAACAACCATAAAAAGTCCAAATTATATAAAGTTTAGACTACTTCCTTTTGATATTTTATCATTATTACTATTTAGATTAAAATGGTTAAAAATTGTTTTAAAATATGGTTGTGGTCTTGTTGTATAATAAGTTAATACAAAGTAAAATTTGTGAGGCTTGAGACCAAGGTTTCTAAAAGTTTACAAAATTTCCTATCTGTTGTATTTGTTCTTACTTTCCTAGATATATAACTATGGTATAGATCCTAACAAAATAGGCTAATAACAAAGCTACTTTACTATACATTTAAAAAAAACATGAGCTTAATTGATGCTAGCTTGAAGATTGTACTCAGTTCTACATTTTCAATCTCCACATCTCCTTGTGCTTGTTGAACAGTCTCCTCATCTTTTACCACTGGGAAAATAACCTATAAATACCTTTCAATGGTTCACCAAAGAGTGTGATCTCCTGGTGAGGCCCAAGACCAGTTCATAAACCATGTTACAATTTGTTTCCAATTTCTTAATTTGCTTGCTTTGCTAAGCCACAATCTCTAAAATCACTACATTCTTGGATCTATGAGTATCAATTTTATTGGCCATTCTATTATTAAAATGAGAGAGAGCTAGTTGAATATTTTCCAGGTGATGACCACTTCTTCATTGAGCTCAACACAAGTTTGATGTTTCACAAAGGACATAGTGACTAGTGTGATTATGAACTCCCATCCTTGTCCAAACCCAACAACTCTAGGACAAGACAATTCTTACTCTTATATCATGCCAAATCTTATAGATGATGGAAGCGAAGTCAATTAATGCCTAGAATAGGAACAAACCATAGTATCCAACTTCTCTTGAAATGCGACCAAAACAAGCCAACATAATCAAACTAAAACTAGACCAAAGAGCTAAGGAGAATTTAGATAAACACCCCTTGAAACCAACATTGCCATCTTTCACAGAGCTTGTTTTAAGGGTTGGGACTAAACTAATCCCCAAAATTAAAATCCCACCTTCATAACTTCAATCCATTTTTGTAAAATTGTTTAACAAAATCGCTTCATGCATTTGTAAATGAGGAGGTATTGAAAGTCTAGATGAATTTAATGACCATGCTTTCACCTTAATGTTTCTTGGCCGCTTCCTTAGTATCATTTTCATCATGGTTAAACAATAGTATGTACTTCTAAACTTCATGGGAGGTGATAAATAAATGGAACACTCCCATTTATACTTATCTTTCCAATATCTACCATGACAACTTCATTTCCTTATGGTCTATTTGACTATTGAGGGCCCTAAAAACTTAATAGAATTATATGGTTTGAAACTCCTCACCATCCCTTGAGCTCTATACATGAGCCTTTCTAGATAGATATCTTGGGAGTTTGTTTGGATTCACATTTGTCGATTTAGTTGTAGAATACCCTACTAAAGAGTATCTTTAATCCTTGATATAGAGTTAGTTCCTTTGCTTTATTATTGGTGGTTTCTCCTAAGCTCCATGCATAAATTATTTATTGATTTACCTTGGGATTGAAGGAGACCCCCTCATAATTTCCACCCCTAGATTTAATTTTGAGGCCTCATCAATGAACAAAATTGGTTGCTTCTACTCATATTTCCTTCTCTGAAATCCATTATCTTCCAACATAATATTCCAGGAAGATGACCACAAGGGATTGCTTGTGAGAGTTTTGGGCATTGAAATTCCTCCCATCAAAAGGAACTTTAGTCATAGTAACTCTACTTCTAACATTATTGTATTATTCCCTTTCACTTCCCTTGAGAAGATTGACATTGGAAATGTTAGGGTCCTACCCTAACCCCATTAAATAGATAGATTGTTATGTATTGAGGTCATCTATATTACATAAGACCCATAAAGTAGATATAGTGTGAAAATAATATTTTAAAGAAGACTTACTAGAAGGTTCCACCTAATAGAAATTTCCTTCAATAAGAAGGCTTACTAGAAGGTTCCACCTACTAGAAAGTTCCTTCACTAGGAACTACACATTGGAGAATCAACAATGTAACAAGATTTCTTGTGAAGTATTTTGTAAATGAAGTTTGGTTTCATTTGGAGGTTTTTCCCTCGAAGAGGAAAATGAACATTGCTTTCATAAATAAAGGTATTTTTCTTTGGATCTTTTGTTATCTACTATTGCCTCTTGTAGTGGTAATTTTGTCCTTTTCATTTCAAAACATAATTTTATTTTGTTATTTTTGCTATGAATTTCTAATTATGTTATTAAGGTACATAACATTTGGTATCAGAGAAATTTCTTGTGCCAAAAAAATTATTCTTTTTTTTCTAGGCTAGAGACATGTTTTGACATCTATTAATACCACAACTTGATATGTCCTTCGACAATTAAATCTATGACTACATGCATGAAATAAAAGAGGTTTCAACTAGTTGGACATCCTTATAACCCTTGTTGGTACCCCTTCCAATAGTACCACATTAGTAAACACCTATATATGTAATATCACTTCATAAACCCTAGGGTATATTCAAAGTCCCCTACGAATTCTGAAACCAACTTTAGATTATCTGATCAACCATCTTGTTGCTATAGTGGCACCAAGCACAACATCTCTATGGATTTCATTGTAGGGTTTCCTAAGGAAGGAAATAAAATAATCATTATGGTGGAAGTGGATCATCTTTCCAAATACATCCATATCTATTCCTAACCACCAATTTTTACACCCTCACTCATAAAAAAAGTCTGTATGGATCAATTTTCAAGATCTAGAGCATGCCCACTTCTATTGTCTTTGATCATGACCCCACTTTTACCAGCAATATTTGGTAGGATTTATTTTGAACTTCACAACACTTAATTGAATCTCAACACAACATATCACCCCCAAATGGATAGTCAAATGGAACTTTTCAATAAATGGTTGGAAAATTACTTGCAATGCTTTGCATCAGACCAATGACACCACTGGCTCCCTCTAGTTGAATGGTGGTACAATACCACTTATCATGGCTCCACAACCTTGACAACATATGAAGCAGTCAATGGAAAAAAACCCTTATCATAGATTTACTATCTACCAAGTACCTTGCATGTTCAAGTAGTGGATGACACATTCCACATTAGAGTAGGCATTATCCACCTTCTTAAAGAAAATCTAGTTCTATCTAAAAATAGATTGAAACAACATGTCGATCAACATCACTCCTTTAAAGTTGGGGATCATGTGTGTAATGTCCTCTTCTGCTTAGGCCTTGAGGACCAACCCGCTAACCTATGTGATTCATGTAGGTTCGAGCGGGTACTAATAGTCAAGGAATCAACCGAAGACTGATGCCATATATAGAAGATCTAGGGCATCAATATTATATCACCATTGGGTTGAAGAGGGCCACTAGAGCCAAAGGCCACCTGCATGCATGACATCCGGGCATTATTTAATGATGCATGCACCCAATTAAGTCTCCATGCGCATGCATGCAAGTCAACTGCAAATTAGAAGATAAAGTGACCTAATTAGGTCAAAAGTTAGGGTTTTCGTAGTTGAAAGTTATAAAAGAAAGATAAAGTGAATGAAGAAGACACTTATGTGATTGTTTATTTGTGGAGTCGAATTGGAGAGCTCGACGAGCTAAGTTGGGGTTGAGTGCATGCTTAGCTAACTGGTGTATTTCGATAGCGAAATCTATCTGCCCTAGTTCATCATCAGGTTGGATCATCCAGGTTCAGCACTAGTTCATCATCAGGTTATATTCAACAGTTATTCTAGGAGGTTGATTATTCATCCAGCCAGAGGGTTTTCACCGTCACACCGTATCACCATAGTCAAAGATAAAGCAATTTGTTTTCCTACCTATAGGGCTCAGAACTTCTGCATGTCACTTCCATTCATTCCGGAGAACCTCCATCACCCTTCCCCTGGAAGAAGGGCCGTTCAACTTGAGTATCAAGCAAGATATCGCCAGTGCTCTCCTTTCTGGAGGCGCTAATCTGCATGGGTGAATTGATTTGAGGAGGCATTCACGTTTTGGGCTAGCCTTCCTCTGTTTCTTCCGTATGTTGCTTCCATCATCATTAGAGGGGTAGTATAACCCTAGTACACATCATCCGGGCTTTCGACAACAGATTATTTATTATTATGGAGCTTATACAGTTTGAGAGGAGGGTGTAGTCACTTGTGGAGGACGATTTGGTGTATCTCCTTATTCCTCTGGCAGAATCTTTGCATGTTGGGACCAGTCTCTTCATCATCAACTGATCTATATATTGGTATGTACATGCATTGATTTCTCCTATTTTATAGCATCTCAGTATTTTTCTAGGGCACATATTTGCATGCAACTGCATGCATGCAAAGTGCGGGGTTTGCTTGCCTATTTGATTAAGGAATAAGTCTATTAGCCATCTACAGTATACACATAAACAGGAAAATACCAATTTGGGATATTACAGTGGTATCAGAGCTATTTTCCTTGCCAACTGTGGGCATGCAAAAATTATAAATGAATATGGGAGACCCATACAACATTACTCATAGGAGACAGAGGTATAGAGACAGAGAAGAGGAGTTAGAGGACATAGATTTGGGGAACAAAGAGTATCAGTTTAAAAAAGGAAAAGAAACAATGGACGATGATGATAAAATAGCTTTCAATAGTCTCATATCAGCCATCAAAGAACTCACCACTGGGCAAAAAGAAATGATGAGCACCTTTAGGCAAATGACTGAGAAGAATGGGCCCACCCCACACAGTCCCTTATTTCCCAACAGTGATAGGGTATCCACTAGCAGTAGTAGGGAGCACTCACATACCAACATGCAGATCCATCCCCATATATACAATCCTTTCCGACCTACCATGCCTCAATTCTTAGATAGTCCAGCTGCAGTGCCTCTAGCACAAGCAGAACCACCCATGAGTGCCTATATGAGAGAATATAGGGCTTTAGGAGAGGACTTCCATTCAGCCATGACCTTCACTGACTTCTGCCACTTTAAAAGTAAGAAACAACCCAAATCTTACAATAGGCCATTTACCCAGAACTATGAGTTACGGCGCACCATACGGAAACTGACTATCCCTACCTTTGAGGGCACCGGGGATGGCCCAGCTAGGAATTGGGTGCAAAAGTTGGATACATACTTCCAGCTCAACCCCATGATTGAGATAGATGCCATTAAATTGGCTACTTTGCATTTGGACAGAGAAACACATGAGTGGTGGTACCACGGGTTAGTGACACTGGGTCACAACACCGTCACCTCATACACAGATTTTACACAGAGGCTCATTGAGCGGTTTGATCAAAAGGATCCAGAGGTACACTTTATGGAGCTGGAACAACTCAAGCAGGGAGTGCAAATGCTTTTATTTCTGAGTTTTAGAGGATAGCAGTCATGTTCACAGATATATCAGAGAGCGGGTTGATTATGTTGTTCACTAAGGCTCTCACCGAACCCTTACGGGGATGGGTCAAGTCTTATAGGCCCACCACCCTAGCAGATGCCATCAGATGAACTAGAGCCTTGCAGGATGCAGTGCCCAAAAATAGGTTTCCTCCCAGGACCAATGTTCCTATTAAAGATAACGAAAAGAAACCATGGCCCAAGAAAGAATGGATGGACAATGATACCCGACAGGACCTTAGAAGAAAAAAGTTATGTTTCACTTGCTAGGAACCATGGATACCAGGTCACAGATGTTCAGGAAAAGGAAAGGCCTACTACATAGAGGCTTATTCCGACAGTGAGGAGGATGAGGATTACCAGGATCAGGAGCAGGGAGAGATAACAAAGATAGTTGTTGAGGGACAGGACTTAGGAGGTACCATTGCTACCATGACAGGGGTTCCTAGATTCCACACTCTTCGGATCAGAGGTACCGTACAGGGCCATGGAGTGGGAGTGCTGATAGATGGTGGGGCATCCCACAACTTTATTGATGCTACATGGGTTAAAAAGAGAGACATTCAGACTGAGATATTTGACGGGTTTTCGGTAGCAGCAGCAGGTCACACCATGGAGTGTAGTCAGAGGATTCCTAAATTAAAGGTAACACTTGGGAATTATACAGTGATAGAGACATTATATGTGGTAGATGTACCTGACATGAATGTGGTACTAGGAGTTCAGTGGTTGTATTCCATAGGGAAGTATTCCACAAATTACCAGACCATGGAGATGGAGTTTACAGGGGCAGAAGGACAAAAGGTGGTATTGAGAGGGATGAATACCTATCCTCCCACAGCAGTGACATCACACAGGATGGAGGTAGTACTCCGGCAGGGAGATATTGAGTGGGTTGTAGAGTGTATGGTTACCTTTAAGAAACCACCAGACGAAGCCACACAACATCTAGCAGATATAGAGGCCTTACTACAGAAGCACAAGGTAGTATTCAGAGACCTTCCAGCAGGTCGACCTCCATATAGGGGATTTGAGCACATTATTGAGTTAGAGTAGGGGACCCAAGCAGTTATCACCACTCCTTACAGACATCCCAAGAGGTATACAGATGAGATCAAGAGTACAATCAAGGAACTACTCAAGCTGGGATACAACAAACCGAGCTCCAGTCCCTTTGCATATTTAGTAGTGCTAGTGAAGAAAAAGGATGGAACCCTATGCATGGGCATTGATTACAAGGAACTCAATAAGAAGACCATAAAGAACAGGTATCCCATCCCTAGGATTGATGAGTTAATGGATGAACTACATGGGGCAAAGTACTTTTCCAAAATTGATCTCCACTCAGGGTACCATCAGATTCGGGTCAAGGAATAAGATGTTCCAAAGACCACTTTTTGTTGCCACTACAGACATTATGAGTTTCTAGTGATGCCATTTGGGCTCACTAATGCACCAGCTACTTTCCAGTCATGCATGAACCATATCTTCAGGACACAGTTGCATAAATATATTTTGGTATTCTTCGTCGACAAATTGATATACAGTTGGACTTGGGAAGAACATTTGAGACATCTTGATGAAGTACTTGGTATTCTACAGGAGCAGTCACTATATGCCAAAATGTCCAAGTGTGAGTTCAGCATGCAAGAGATGTTGTACTTAGGACATGTGATAAGGGCCAACGGGGTCCAGGTGCATTTAGAGAAGATTTAGGCAATTTTGGATTGGCCTACACATAAAAATGTGATAGAACTGAGGGGTTTTTTGGGCCTTTGCACCTACTAGAGGAGGTATGTCAGCGAATTCTCACAGATGACCGCACCCCTCACAAATATTACCAAGAAGGGAGCATTTAGTTGGTCGGAAGCAACACAATAAACATTTGAGAAAATGAAGGAGGTAATGAGTTCATGCCCAGTGTTAGCTTTACCAGACTTTTCTCAATCCTTTGTGTTAGAATGTGATGCTTCAGGAGAGGGAAGTGGGGCAGTTTTGATGCAGAACAACCACTCCATTGAATTTGAGAGCATGACGCTCAAAGACTATGAGCGCCACTATTTGATATATGACAAAGAGATGTTAGACATCCTCCATGCACTAACCAAGTTCAGGTAGTACTTAGTTAGTGGGTGCCAGGTTCAAGGTTAAGACAGATCACAACATCCTGAAATACTTCCTAGAGCAAAAAGAGCTAAACGAGAGACAACAGAAATGGGTAAGTAAAATTCAGGCTTATGAATTCGAGATTGAGTACGTAAAGGGGAAGAGCAATGTAGTGGCCGATGCACTTTCTAGACGACTAGCTACTTTATCCCTTATGAGCATCTCATCAGATTGGAGGTCTCATCTTTTGGTTGAGTACTCCAAGGATAAGTTTTCTTGCGAGCTATTGGATGGAGAGATTCAGGATGATAGGTACAGGGTCATTGATGATATCATATACTGCAAAAATAGAAACTTCTTGGTTCTAGAGTCTCCCCTCAAGAAGAAAATCTTACAGGCATCGCACGATTCACCATTAGCAGGGCATCAGGGGATTCTCAAGACCTACAGACATATTAGAGAAAGGTTCTCATGGAAGGGCCTCAAGAAGGATGTGATACAACATGTGAGGGAGTGCAGCTTATGCCAACAAAACAAAATAGAGCACATCCACCCGGCTGGTTTACTACATCCCTTACCTATTCTCGAGCATAAATGGGAGAGAATTTCTATGGACTTCATTACTGGGCTGCCCAAGGTACAAGGCAGAGACTGCTTATACGTAGTAGTGGACAAATTGACTAAGGTTTCTCACTTCTTTGCCATATCATCAGATTATTCAACAACACAGGTAGCAGAACTATTTTTCAGAGAGGTATTTAGACTCCACGGGTTACCCAAGACCATTGTCAGTGACAGGGACATCAAATTCACATGAGCCTTTTGGCAAGAGCTTTTCCGGTTAGTGTGGACCGAGTTAGCGATGAGCACAAGTTATAATCCATAGAGTGATGGGAAGACAAATATTGTTAACAAATGGATTGAGGGATACTTGAGAAATTACGTATTAGGTCAGCAGAGGACATGGATCAAATGGTTACACTTGGGTGAACATTGTTAGAACACCACCTACCATATGACCATTAGGATGACCCCTTTCCGAGCCCTGTATGGGTATGATGCTTCCACTTTTACAAACCGGATATTTGGTGATACCAGGGCCCCCAAGGCCAAAGAGTGGATTTTGGAGGGTCAAGATATCCTCAAGATACTCAGGGAGAACATACTGGCTGCTCAGAAACAACAGAAGATATATGCAAATAGGCATAGAGTTGAGTGCAGTTTTGAGGTGGGAGACTTCATTTATTTATGCCTCCAGCCTTATCGACAGTCATCTCTTAAAAAGGAAGGAGCAGAAAAAATCCAACCTCATTTCTATGGTCCATACAAGATAATTCAGAAGGTTGGAGAGGTAGCATATGAGCTAGAACTACCCCCAGAGAGCAAGATTCACAACGTATTTCATGTCTCCAATCTCAAGAAGGTGGTTGGTCAACAGATTGTTACATATTCTTAGCTGCCTCCCCTTGATGACGAGGGGCAACTGGTTCCGATTTCAGAGCGCATCCTAGAGGTGCAAGATTGAAAAATAAGGAACAGAATCATCAGAGATCACCTGGTTCAGTGGAAAGATCTGCTTATAGAGGAGGATACTTGGGAGGCATAACAAGTATTGCAGCACCCAACTTTATAGTTGCTTGAGGACAAGCAAATTCAAGCAGGGAGGACTGTAATGTCCTCTTCTGCTAAGGCATTGAGGACCAACCCGCTAACCTATGTGATTCCTGTAGGTTCGAACGGGTACTGACAGTCAAGGAATCAGTCGAAGACTGATGCCATATATAGAAGATCTAGGGCATCAATATTATATCACCATTGGGTCGAAGAGGGCCACTAGAGCTAAAGGCCACCTGCATGCATGACATCTCGACATTATTTAATGATGCATGCACCTGATTAAGTCTCCATGCGCATGCATGCAAGTCAATTGCAAATTAGAAGATAAAGTGACCTAATTAGATCAAAAGTTAGGGTTTTCGCAGTCGAAAGTTATAAAAGAAAGTTAAAGTGAATGGAGAAGACACTTATGTGATTATTGATTCGCAGAGTCGAATTGGAGAGCTCGGCGAGCTAAGTTGGGGTTGAGCGCATGCTCAGCTAACTGGTGTATTTCGACAGCAAAATCTATCTGCCCTAGTTCATCATCAGGTTGGATCATCCAGGTTCAGCACTAGTTCATCATCAGGTTATATTTAGCAGTTATTCCGGGAGGTTGATTATTCATCCAGCCAGAGGGTTTTCACCGTCACACCGTATCACTGTAGTCAAAGACAAAGCATATTCGTTTTCCTACCTATAGGGCTCAGAACTTTTTCATGTCACTTCCATTCATTCCGAAGCACCTCCATCACCCTTCCCCTGGAAGAAGGGCCATTCAGCTTGAGTATCATGTAAGATATCGTCAGTGCTCCCCTTTCTGGAGGCGCTAATCTGCATGGGCGAATTGATTTGAGGAGGCATTCATGTTTTGGGCTAGCCTTCCTCTATTTCTTTCGCATGCTGCTTCCATCATCATTAGAGGGGTAGTATAACCCTAGTACACATCATCTGGGCTTTCAACAGTAGCTTATTTATTATTCTAGAGCTTATACAGTTTGAGAGGAGGGCGCAGTCACCTGTGGAGGACGATTTGGTGTATCTCCTTATTCCTCCGGCGGAATCTTTGCATGCCGGGACCAATCTCTTCATCATCAGCTGATCTATATATTGGTATGTACATGCATTGATTTCTCCTATTTTATAGCATCTCAGTATTTTTCTAGGGCACATATTTGCATGCATGCAAAGTGCAGGAATTGCTTTCCTATTTGATTAAGGAATAAGTCTATTAGCCATCTACAATATACACATAAATAGGAAAATATCAGTTTGGGATATTACAATGTGTTTCTTCACCTTTAACCTTATAAACAAACATCCCACAAGGCCCATCTACATTGGAAGTTCGCTCCAAAGTTCTACAGACCCTACACCATCCTCTAATGCATTGGATGGATGGCATACAAGCTCGCTTTACCATATCACTCCAAGATTCACCCTGCCTTCCACTTCTCTTGCCTAAAAAAAGTGGTGGGGTATAATTGTAAAGTGTAGACCAACTTACCAAAAAACTATAAGGAACGATCTATTTGGATTTAGCTGGCTATAGTATTGGATTCCAGGTAACAACAACTACAGAGCACACTCAAAGAAGTTTTGATCTAGTGGAAAGATACAATGCCATAAGATGCCCACTTGGGAACCAACGAATAGTTTACAGCAATTTCCACACCTTCATTATTGAGTACACCACTTCTGTTTAAGGGGAATGTTGGAACCAATGGTTCTTATGTAAGCTCACCTTGTCAGATTCAATGGATTTAACCATTGAAGGGAGCACGAAGGGAGCTAACCACTGACTAAAGTTTTTCTATTTTGGATTTCAGATCCACTTTCTATGGACAATTATAACTAATGTGGTCTTGTGGATGTTGGTTTGGGTCATCTACAAACCTATTTATAGATGGTCTCTCAGATTAGTCTATCACCACAATCAGATCATGGATTATTGTGCTTAAGTGATGTAATAATGTTTTTGGATGCCACCACCGCTCTCTCAGAGTCTATGTTCTATTCTGTTGTTTATTTTCATATCCCAACATGGTATCAGAGATGGTTGGTTCATGATTAAGGATTTTTTGCAGAGTGTATGAGTTCCATTATAAGTTGGCGGTTTAATGAGTTTCCCTTATTTTGTTAAGGAAAATGGTGAATAATTGAATTTGAACATTGTTACCTTATTTTGGCATGATTTAAATTCTTCGGGTATTACAGGTTCAATGCATTGCTATTGGCATATATGAAGTGATCACTGATTTGGGTGAGCCAACTTCTATGGGCATGAATACATAATCAATGGGTGGATTGTTGTTCTCAGAAGAACGATGAACTATGGTGTGCCTAAATGACGAGATCTGGAAATGTTTTGGGTGTTATTTTTCTAGACTTATGATTCCCTAGATATTTTGGTGGAACATTGTTATTTGATTTGGTTCTTGACTTGCGATGCATATAAATGCGTGGTTAACTTGCATTATTCAAGGGAGTGTCAATTGGCGATAGTTTGTTCTACTGGAGACAATATCGTAAATGATCGATTGGCTACCTCAAGGTGTGATCGACTAGATATTTAATGCATTGGTATAACTTATGTTTCCCTAGAAAATTCTCTTTTTGTTGACTCTTGGAGCCATCGATTGGATGGCATACTTGTCTCTTGGAGTTGGTGACTTGATGAATTCGTAAAGGTCATCGAATGAGCATCGAATAGGGTGTGTTTGATCGAATAGGACTTGAATTGTCCATCAACTTGTTTCCTTTGGGTGATCAACTTTTGAAGCCATAAACTATGTCAAGTTTTTTGGCATTTGGCCAACTAAGGATTGAATGGAAAAATCCTTACATCTTCTGTGTATTGGAACTTAAATATATTGATTGAATAATCCTTGGAGGAAGCACTTGTGTTGTGTTGTTTTTGCTTATCATTTAGATAGTATTCTTATTTGACTTTGAGGTTGACTAGCATATGCTTGACTTTGTATAATTCGACTAGTTGAAATTGAGATAATTATGCTTCTATTGTACATTAAAAACCTATTGAAGATGGGTATATTTGATGAATATGAATCCTTGGGTTTACAAAAAATTCAAAAAATTCATGAGAAGAATGCCATGCCTTGTAGGAATCCCATGAACAACTTCAATAGGAAGTTGTTTCCTTGCATGATATTATTGCCTTGTTGCAATAAGATAATGAAGGACTAAAGAATCAGTTGAATACTGCTCATTCCTTGCTTAAATATGGAGCTTCTATTTTCCAAATTGTTGTTTTATAGAAAATGGATGAGAAATCTAGGAAGATTGTTGCCCTGGAGAACACCATGGATTTTTTTTTCAAAATCTTGTGGATGAATTTGGAGACAAGATCGATCTCATCAATGATATAGAGTTCGAAGTTAAGGTTCTTTTTGTGGAATGCACAACACCATGAGTCATTCTACGGACTTATGGTTAATATTAAGTTGAACTTGTGGTTAATATCAAGTCCTAATTATCCTCATATGATTGAGCTGGTGAATTTGTATTGTAAATTCTTGTGGTTAATATCAAGTCAAATGTTTCTCATAGACGGTACCTATAATAAGCCGATTTTGACCCCGTTTGCATTAAAATATACATGATGTATATTTTGTAATTAATCGTGGTGAGGAGCTAAAGGCAAAAGCCCCACCATTGATTTGGGTGTGTATGTTTCGGCAGTAGGGATTATTGCCGATGGTATATCGTGCCATCCGACACATTATAGTTTTGACATCGTGTAAATATGTACATCAAATAAATAAACCCACAGCCAGCTACGACGGTGCAACGTTAAATGAAAAGGGCATGATTCCTAAGGTTAAGGGGGGGTTGTCTAAACCGTGGGGCCATTGGGAGTTTGCCATGTGTCGACCACCTTAGTTTCTGTTGTTAGTTGGGGCAACTGTTGGCTGGCAGGAAAATCACTACTACACCCACGCCTGCTCTTACTCTCCACGACGTGTCTTTTGGTAGCGGATGGTCTATCCACTATATGGATCGAGAGTCTGTTCATTTTCCCTCACGCTGGGTGGAGTTAAAAGGTTCCACATTCCATTTTTTAGGGGTTTTCTTTCCCTCTCACACGTCGATTGCCGATCTATGGTTGCATCCCTTCCATTCACACAGAGAACCGATTTTCCCTTGGCATGATCGGACTGTGTATTGTTCTGCCCTTCCTCTGGAGATCGTGGTTGTGTTTTCATTATTGATCCTTTTTTCCTGTTTTGTGCTCCTAATAGGACAGGGTAATGTCTTGGGTGTTCATTGTTGAACTGTGATTGTTGGCTTTTCCCTCACACACACCGCTTTGCTAGTCGGGGAGACGTTCTTTCTCCTGTTCACACAGAACGCCTGGGTTCTTCACTCCACCATTGCCGGCTATGAAAGCGTGCCGTGGTTTCATTGTTGAGGGAGGATCTTTGTTTCCCATCGTTGTTACCTGTGTCTGGACTGGGTTTGTTTTCCCCTGTCAATGTTGGGAATCTGGCTTCCCTCCCTTTTTTTGCAGACTGTGTAAAGCTGTCGTCATTTCCTTATAAGATTGGGGTTGCTGTTGATTTACCCTGGTTTCGGGTTGCTATGTATGCAAGTATCTTGTTGGGCTGCTGCTGAGTTGTTTTGGCCATGCTAGGGCCAAGAACAACTCTGAATTGTCTTGTATGATCTGAGTTGTGTTCACCTTTCGTTTGGATTGTCACCCTGTTGTCCTTATTTTCTTCATAGAGCTGTGAACTGGTTGTTGGGTATGCAGTGGTCGATCTTCGGACTGTTTAGAGCAGGGTTAGAGGCTGGGTATGCTTGAGAAACCTGGTGTTGGGAGCCACTCAAACAGAATTAGACTGCTGGCTTTCTTCTCCACAACCCTTGAAGAGTATTGGAAAGGGAAGTCAGGGCCTGAGGGACTGCGAAGCGAAGAAAGGAATGATTCCTGGGGTTGGGTGTGTGGATGTCTTAGAAGTCAGGTTAGCTCTGGTATGGGTGTCCTTAGCTCTTTGTTGAGACCACCAGCTTAGCATTTAGCCTTTCCTAGCTCCTTGATGACTTGATAAACCAACCGTGTTGGCTTGGTTGTTTTGTGTGACCCTGGGCTATGTGTAAGCCTGCTTTGACCCTTACTCCTTGAGGAATCATGCCCAGCTCGGGGGTGGCAGTGTTGCTGAGAGATTGATGAGCACGCTGGCCTATGGTTGGGTGGAACCTTGCAGTGACGTAGCTGGTTGCGAGACAAGTTCTTTCTAAGATAAGTATTCTTGACTATTTCATCTCTGCATTTATATTTACTGATTAATGAGTATGATGAACATGTGGCATGATTGAATGATCGTATGTTTGCTTCCGCTATGTATATGAAGGATTATGCATCTTAGTATGTTTTATGTTTAAGCTTTTTATTTCAGCATTATATGCCTGTTCATGCTCATGGGGCTATTTGCCCATTTGATTGGCGTTAGTAGCGTCCTCTTGCCCGGTCGGAGGATCGGGGATGTTACAGTACCCTATTGTTGGGCCTAGTGAAAGCGTGCAAGAAATAAGCGCAAATGAAGAAACGCACAAGAATCAATCCACCACGCAAGCACAAACAAGGAAAATGAAGCACGTGACAGGTGCAGAAGAAATCTACGCGAACAAGGAAATCTGCGTGGACAAAGAAAACTGCGCGGAAGAGGAAATCTGCATAGAAGAAGGAATATGCGCAAAAGATGTCACCTGCGAGGAAAAGGGAAACTGTGTGGAAGGAAGATTCCTGCAGGGTAAAACAGTAGCACAAGTACAAATTAACAGGCGAAAGCAACAAGACGATCATGGGTGCTGAAGTCGGCTTAAGTCGGTGGATGCCACACGAGTGAACACATGTCATAAGTAAGGCCATTAGTGCCTCATGTCAAGTAATGATCGCCACAACTATAGCCTGGGAGGTAGCCAATGGTGACAGTTAATGTATTTCTTGTATGTAGTCGACCCTGCGTGGTCATGTAAAATAGTATAAATAGGAGGGATTCAATAGTTAGAGGGTTGCTTTTATTTTACTCTTTGGTGGATTTTTAGATCACTTTTAGTTGCTTTTGATTGGTTAGTAGAGGGAAGTTGTGAGATTGGAGTGGTAGATTAGTCGAAAGTCTGTAGGATGTAGTCATAGGTAGTGCAATAGAAGAGAAGCTCTGCTAGAGAGGTGCAGATGCTAGAGAAGTCGATCCAGGTCATGTGCGGATTAGTAGATGGTAGCAGTAATTAGGAGAAATAAGACAGAGAGGATGAGAGCAAGAAAGAGTCTGAGCGGAAAGCTAGATCTAAGACTGTATGCAGTCAAATGCAGGCTAAAGGCACCATATATTTCTCATTCCAGATGAAGAGCGCCTTGTGATTTTTACCCGGATGGGTTTCCACGTTAACTCTCCTGTGTGTTGAGGATTGAATGTGTATGGTTGTTTATGTTTATGATGCAAGTACTGTCATGGTTGAATGAATGTTGTACTGTCAATAGAAGTCCAAATGCATGAATAGGTTATTATGCGCATCTTTTGAGTATTAGTTTATGTTTACAGCGCAGTCGATGTTGCACATTTGTTATATTGCGCCTGTCTGTTAACTCACTATTATATCCCTTTATGTTTAAAGTACTAAGGCTGAATCTATGTTGTGCCAATAGCAGTTAAGAAAGTATATGCGCGGTGTGCGCTACAGTTCGGTGTAAATGACTCCATCCTCGTGACTTGGTCGAGATCCTTAGCTATGCGCCAAGGGACTATATTCCCTTGACGAGCCGTGGAAACATGGTTCCGGCGGTTACCCATTGAAGAGATATCTCGGGTGAGACTGCGCCTGCATTGCAGATGTTGTCGTCGGGGCTTGCTTTGTCGAGCCAGTATCTCAAAAGTTTGTTGGGTTAATGGGCTGCGTAGAACCTGGGTCGCGCTATTTAGGAAAAGTGGCCAACAAATGGTTCCGTCGCTGGGGCCTATTGGTCAAAACAAGGGAAATGTTGTGGCACCCGATTAAGAGTGAAGTTGAGGATTGGCTGGAGTCGAAGACGTTGATATTCACGCAGAAGGAAAGTGAGGGTTCGCGGCTGAGCCTTGAGAATTGGTTACAGAGATATTTATATTCGGATATTCATGAAATATTCTTCGCATAATTTCCCATTATATTGCAAGAATGGTTTTCAGAGCTAGAAACCCAACAGATTAACTTCCAGAGAAGAGGAGTAGCTGCGTGGACCGACTAGTTAACACAAGAAGTAGTGCAAGTAAGTAACCCTATTTCTAGAGGTGTTGATTTTTGGATTAATAGAATGTTAAAAGAATATGTCATTGAGTTTGCTATTGAAGCGATAAACTCGTATAGCGAGGCATAGAGACAGTTTTTCAAAGGACCTCGGGCAAGGTACCTTATGTCTATAAACCTATGGATTAAAATGCTCTTTTATGAAAAGGGTATTTTACAACTCAGTGATTGAGTCGCGTAGTCCGTGAAGGGGATATGTTGTGTAAAATTTAGAAGTAATATGGAAGGTAGTAAGCAAAAATGTTCCCTGAAAGCTCAGAAGACGATTTGGACACTGGATTCTTAAGAAGCGAAAGGAGGTTCCAGTCACGGAAGAGGAGGAAGGTAGCAGGAGGAAGGAGGGCTTATAGCATGCCCAGGGAAGGTGAATATGGATGTGATTCACACCTAGACGAAGGATCATGCGATGAAGATGAGGAGTATAGGACAATTTCCGAGAGAGAAGAATTGAAAGAGTCTATAGAGACGCCAAGGACAGGACATGACTTCGACATTCCAAGAAGATCACCTGAAGTGAGACCTAGAAGTTCCTCACCTGAACAACTTGTGAACACTAGTAGTCCTAGTGTCAAGATTGGTGCGCAAGGAGGCCCATCAGTGACCCCAGTAAATCTAGCAAATCCAGGGAATACAGTGAACAACCCCAATGCCACCCTAATGGCGAGGATAGACATTAGACTAGCCACATTAAATGGGAATGGAACAGAGGATCCGGAACAACACTGGTTCCTCTATAAGGTGGTATGGACGGTCTGCCTCGTTAACAATGATTGCATCCAACAAGCGCAAATGATTACGACTCTACAGGGCCGTGTGTTGGATTGGTATATGAAGTACTGTGTAGTACCATTGGGGCAGCCGCAGAGGACTCTTGAGGAGATTCGACACGCAATGATCTCGAAATTCAGAAATCCACAATATGAGTCCTAATGTATAACTGAGATCAAGGAGATTAAACAGGCTCCGACAGAAATAGTATGGGACTTTGACCAATGGTTCAAAATGCTGATGGCCATAAAGAGTGGTTTATTGCTGACTATTGCCACACATTAGGGGACCTCTCATGCAAAAAAATATTGCGAGGCAAACAGAGGCACTAGAATTGGCAATGAATCTACAGGATTCACCTATTGTAGATGGAGCCATAGGAATGATACAAATTCAATCACAACTGGCTAATCTGACAATTCAACTCCAGGACATAAAAAGAGGAAAAGAGGTGCAGGAAGACATCTGGTGCAAGCGATGCCGGACCAATGGACATACCAAAGATGATTGTTCGACTTACATGAACTACATATCATTCGGTGCACCAAACCCATTGAGTACCAAGGGGCTACCCTAGTGCAACATATGCCAGAGAAGAGGACGTCGCGACGTAGATTGCATGTTCCTGCACAAGATGGTATGTACCCTAGCTAGTTTATATTGTAAATTTTGTAGATCTATAGGCCATGATGAAAAATATTGTAGGTCCTACCAATTTCTGAGAGAGAAAACAATAGATGCATATCTAATGAAGATTGAGCATCAAATAAAGATTGAAGAGGTATAAGCGCAATTCTAGGATGCACCTCAGTTTCATCCCACGCAACAGTTTCAGGATGGGCCTCAGTTTTAGCCTGTAGCAATTTCAGATGGAGCTGCAGTTTCAGAATGTGGCCCCATATAACCCGTATCAACAACAGTATCAGCAACCACAATACTAGTCGGAACCTCCACAACCTCATTTGAGGGGGGGTTGGCAATTATAGGGGACAAGGAGGAGGAGGATTTGGTTGAGGAAGAGGGCCAGTGGTATGCTACAATTGTTGAGTGTAGGGACACTTTACTAGAGATTGCACTGAATGTGCAAAGACTTGCTCATATTGCAAACAAGAGCACAATTTGGAGCAATGTTGAAAAATTATCGCTAGATGGAGAGGCCAGATGGTTGGAGCAGCTAACCCAGCACCAAATCCTGTGCTGAATGCTCCCAACCCAAATGCTAATGACCTACATACATATGATAGTCGCAGAACAACGGGAACCAAGTGTAGTTGTGGTAACAAGGGGAGGTGCTGCGACGTGTGTAGATCAAGCTATGCAGACAGAGCCTGCGGCGCAAGAACACTTGTAGGTACAGCCCACCGTGCAAAAGAAAGCACCGCTTGATGTTCAAAAGCAGAAGCGCATATTCATGGATGTACACCCAGAGTTCATAGGAACGGAGCAGCCATCCACCTTAGGCCAAGTGAAAGATATGCCTAAGAGATTCTAGAATATATTCGAACAAGAGGCTGCAAGCAAGAGTGTAGATAAGGTTAGTAAGCTCAAACTATTCCTGTCAAGTTTTTTGGTGCTAATCCAGGATAAGGCTACACTTGCAGAGTTGGAAGCGCTTATAGAAATGCTTTCGAAGGAAGACCAGCCGAAAAAGAAGGTTAATAGTGTCTAGACAAAGTTCAAAATGGGTCACGAACTCAAGATGTCTGTGCAAATTGGTGATTATGACATGGACTATATCATCCTCGACCTGGGATTCGATGTTAACATTTTAACGTGCCAGATGTGGGAAATAATGGGAAATACGCCCCTAGAATGGTCCCTAATTCAATTAAGTCTTGCTAATTAGGCAAAGGTCCTGCCCATTGGTAGGTTGAGTCAGGTCCAAGTGGATATTGAAGGATTGCACACTTTTGCAAACTTCGAGGTCATCAATATAGTAGATGATACTAACACATATCCTGCACTGTTGGGGATCGATTGGGCGATGGGAAATGAAACCATTATAAACTTCAAAAGAAGGATCCTATCATTTGAAGATGATGAGATGAGGGTAGTTGTTCCCCTCGATCCACTGGAAGGACAGAGATACGTTGAACCGATTTTCAATGAAGGGAAAGGTGATCACCTAGATAACATTTATAATGTCACTGCCCTTAGGGAGGATTACATTCACCCTACTGCGGATGGTAACATGAGCTGGAGATGTGCGAGTTCATGTACATCAGACTCAGGAGAGGCACTTGAGAACTGGAAGAACCGATTACAGGAAGTCTCTATGAGGAGGTGTGCCAGGATAACTAAGTCCGTCCAATGAATGGGAACTCAGTCGCTGTCGTTACATACATATGAAGGATTGCCTAACTTGGCAACCTTCTTGATTGAGTTTGAAGAATTAGTAACAGAGCCGCAGCGACTATCTGCGCTAGAATTTGCGCTAAAATCTACACCTGCACGATGGTGGGGTACGCACAAAATATCAATAATTGAATGGCCGCAGTGTAGATGGCTACTGGAAGTAAGGTTCAGAGACGAGGTCACAAATATGACACAAAGGTATACAGGGTTATTAGACATCGTTGAACACTTGGAGTAGTGTTCCGAAACATTCTCGAACTACCCGTGCCAGGAGTGGGTTCACCACTTCATCCATACTCTCGAAATGGAACCCAAAGGCTGGTACGCATTTATGGAGTTGTGCCGAGAAACACGAGAATGGGAAAAGCTTGCGCATAATTTCACATGCACATTCCAGTTCGCAGATGAGCAACCAACAGTTGATAATGTGCTGAAGACTATTAAGGAGAAGATATTAGTTGAGATCCCACTGGAGGTTGTGTATTCTCAACCCTGCACTGCACATTCCCACCAGTGCTGTGAGACAGTTTAGCACTGGATGACATGTTATAACCTCTCTAGAGACCTAGAGGATGATCTGGCTAACATCAATATTCCAGAGTTAGAAGGATCATGCGCAATAGAAGTAAGCGAAATTTCCAGTGACCAGTTCATCAAGCCGTTAAAGATCAAGAAAGTTAACATTGGGTTGGAGGACAATCCGAAAATTGCTAACATTGGATACTATTGGGAGAAAGAGACAGTAGCTAAAAGCACGGATCTATTACATGAATTCCAGGACCTATTCCCGACGAACTTCAAGGAAATGAAGGGGATAGTAGGAGATTTGGGCGAAATGAAAATTCTGCTCAAAACCGACGCAAGACTGGTAAAACAACACCCATACAGACTAAATCCGCACTATAAAGAAAAAGTGAAAGCAGAACTAGATCACATGCTGGAAGCAGTAATCATTGAACCTATTGAAGAGTCGAAGTGGATAAGCCCTATAGTGATTCAGGACAAGAAGGCGATAGACAAGGTCAGGATCTGTGTCGACCATAGGAAGCTAAATGATGCCTGCTTACATGATCCATTCCCAACACCATTTACAGATGAAGTCTTGGAGAGTGTTGGCGGACAAGAAATGTACTCATTCACAGATGGATTCTTAGGCTACCAAAAAGTCAGAATTGCGCAAGAGGACCACCACATGACAACCTTTGTAACATAATGGGGATGCTACCAATACACAGTAATTCCCTTTCGCCTTAGAAACGCCCTTGCTATTTTCTCTAGAATAGTAGTTTCTGCTTTTAAAGATTTCATTCATAGGTTTCTTGAAGTATATTTTGATGACTGGACGGTCTTTGGTCTGGTGAGAGACCATATTGATAATTTGCACATGATGTTGGAAAGGTGTCTCCAGTATCAAATTGCGCTGAATTTGAGAAAATGCATATTTTGCGCACCATTTGGTGTACTGTTGGGCCATGTTGTATGCCGCGACGGGATCCTGGGCAATCCTGCGAAGGTGGCAATTATTCTGGACTTGCCACCGCCCATATCGGTCACGCAACTCAGATCCACATTGGGACATACTGGATATTATAGAAAATTCATAAGAGGGTACGTAGAGATAACTTCCCCAATGGAGAAGCTGCTGAAGAAGGATGCCAAATTCGAGTGGAACGAAGACTGTCAAGGAAGTCTGGATAAGCTGAAGAACAAAATAGCCATTGTCCCAATATTGATATTCCCAGATTGGAAGAAGGAGTTCCATGTACATGTTGATGCATCATCAATTGCATTTGGTATAGTATTAACCCAACCAGGAGAGGGCGCAGTTGACCATCCAATTGTTTTTGCAAGAAGGAAACTGTCAGCAACAGAGAAAAACTATACCACAACTGAAAGAGAAGGGCTTGCAGTGGTCTATGCGCTGCAAAAGTTTAGACATTATCTATTGGGTGGACACTCCAAAATGTTCACCGATCATTCTGAAGTGAAGTACCTAGTTAATAAGCCAGTGTTGGGGGGGAAGATCTGTCGGTGGCTCCTCCTATTTCAAGACCTTGACTATGAAGTCATTGTAAAGCTAGGCCGATTGAATGTTGGGCCAGACCACTTGTCGCACATTGAAAGTGGCGAGGAACCAAATAGCTTAGAGGATAATTTGCCTGATGCGTAGCTGTTTGCTATATACGTTGTCGATAAAGAGCTTGATGCTATTATACACTTATTGAATACAGTCTATGCGCTTGAATATTATATGACATGGCAAAAGAAACAACTAGTTTGCAAAGCCACATACTACACGCTAATCACGGGACAACTGTATAAGTTGGGACCAGATGAAATATTGTGCAGATGCGTTTGTGATCATGAAAGGAAATGGGTGATGGCTGAAGTACATGCGGGTGTCTTAGGAGGACAATACGTCGGGAAGGAAATGGTGCGCAAGATTTTGCAAACTGGACTTTGGTGGCCAACTGTACATATGGATATAAGGAAATATTGTCGTGACTATGATAAATGTCAAAGAACTGGGAAGCCATCACGACGTGATGAAATGCCAATTGTGCCACAAATTACACTGCATGCCTTTGATAAATGGGTAGTGAATTTTGTCGGCCCTATTAGTCCGCCAGGAAAATGGATTGGTGCGCGCTGTATTATAATTGCTACAAATTACTTGACAAGATGGGTGAAAGGGGCACCTGTGAAAGATTGCACCACAGAAATTGTGGTGAAGTTTCTTTTTGAAAATGTAGTAACAAGGTTTGGTTGCTCGAAGATCCTTATTAGTGACCAAGGTATGCATTTTGTAAATAAACTAATTGTTGAATTGAGTGCATAATTCCAAATCCAGCATAAGAAGACAACACCATACTATCCTCAAGCAAATGGAACTGTTGATGCCTTCAACAAGATACTGGAGAATTCCTTGACCAAGGTCTGTAATGTGTGCAAAGATGACTGGAACCAGAAAGTCTCAACAGTATTATGGGCTTACAAAACAACATGCAAATGACTAACTAGATACACTCCTTTCCATTTAGTCTATGGACAAGAAGTAGTCGTTCCCATGGAGTACATTGTGCCAAGCCTATGAATTGCTGTGCTAACAGAAATGACAGATATCGACATCGTAGAAGAAAGACTTGTGCAACTGATTCCAATAGAGGAAGAATGCTTCATTGCGGGATTCCATCAAAACATGGAAAAACAGCAGCAGAAAGCATGGCATGACTGCCACATCAGAACAAAACAGTTCAAGGTCGGCAGACTTGTTCTGATGTATGACAATAGGTTCTTCAAGCACTCAGGTAAGCTCTAAACACACTGGCTAGGCCCATATGTGGTTGCGCACATTACTAAAGCAGCCGTGGTAAAACTACATAAGCTAGATGGAACACCAGTTGTGGGTATGATCAACGACAGCTGATTAAAAATATACCATGATGACTACGGCACGGTCCCATAAGGCCGAGGTGGGAAGCAAAAAAAAAAAGATATCTAAAGGGAGGAAAGCAATGAAAGAAGCATCTCCAGCACAACATGGCACGAAAAAAGGAAGTTGCGCTAAAGAATGGTGCGCTGTAAACCCGCCAACAAACTGGTTAAGAGACAACTGGCGGTTAGTGGAAGACAACTGACATACACCTACAGACCATTAAATGCATGAGGATTCAAAAATATTCGGCGCTCATGACAGCTCAGTAGCATTAATTTGGAAAGTCCGAGGAGAATGGCAGCGTGCTTTTTGGCCCCATCCGCCGTATTAACCATAAATTCCCTAACGAGTACATAACTGAACCTAAGTGTGCGAGTAAAAGCTACGAAGGACGAGCTCATGTGCTCCATCAAATGCCCCATCACTGCATCCAATCACAGCCTGGATGCTCGATCGCCGATAAATATCAGTCGCCTCTATCGTGGTAACCTTTACATTTCCTTGCAGAGCCAAGAAACCAGAAAATCTTTTTTAATATGACTATTAGTGTATATCTATCTTCAGGTAATACTGGATATGAAGGATATAAAAGATCATTGGATCTGATATAATTTTGATACAACTTTCAAATATATAAAAGTTGTTTTTCTTGATGAAAAAAAAAATCTAAAAACTTAAATTCTAAGCTCTCTTACAATAAATAATCTAATTTGTATATTCAAAAAAATCCAAAATTATAATTAACAAAAAACTACCTCCAAACCTAATTTATACATTAAAAATTCCAAAATTATAATTAAAAAAAACTATATCCAAATTTAAATGATGACAAACTAAAAGAATCTAAATTTTTAAACATTGTCCTTGGCTAGTAGTTTCCCTCGCAATAGTAATATAGTAAATTGAAATAGCATAGTCAACACAGATAATATTGGCATTTATAACACATCTTAATTTCCTAGTGAATAAATAAAATATCATATACATCAATTTAATGTTTGTGTGACTAAACCATAATTTTAAAATTAAATTACTATATCAAATCAAATTTAAATAATTATTATAATTATAATAATCCCATCATAACACTTACTAATCATGATTAAGTTATTATTATTATTATAACATCCAATCATAACACTTACTATAAGTTATTATTATTATTATAATAACCAATCATAACACTTACTGTTTCCCGACGCAACGGCACGATAGATGGAAAAGTTGAATGATCCATAAGAAAAGTGACACGGTGTTTACGCGGAACTCCAAGGTCAATGTCTGTTCATTAATCCGCAAGTCTATAAAGTAGTGGAAAAAACACTAGGAAGTGGCGTGGCCGGAAGTTATCATCAAGAACTCGATTCATTTTCGTTTTCCCGATCCGATCCGATCAGAGAGCGGGATTTCAAAATAAGCAGCAGAAGCAGTAGAGCAAGGAGAATCACGATGCCGAGAGGAACTCTGGAGGTGCTTCTCGTCAACGCCGAGGGGCTGGAGAATTCTGATTTCCTCTGTAATATCTCATCATCCCAGCCGATCTATCGGCACCGTCTCCATCAATTTCTTGTTTTTTTAGACGTTTTGATCAATTTTTGAATTCAAAGATGCAAAAAGATTCTTTGTGCTGGTGTAGATTCAGTTGGATCTGTGATTGAATTTTCTCTGAGAAATATTAATGTCGATGTGTCTGCAGGTAACATGGACCCCTATGTCGTCATCCAGTGCCGAACTCAGCAACAGAAGAGCAGCGTTGCATCCGGTGAGTATTCATATTCCTATGTTTTTAGCGGTGAGTACACAGGTATCAGATTTATTATTGAGAACATATTTGATCTATTACTAGCACCTTATAAAGAATCCCTGATCTCTGATCAGTACAGGCCCCAGGGTGAGAGTTCTTTAAATTCTTGAGGTCGCACATTCTTGAATTTGTTTATAGGTATTTAGGGTTTAAAATTTTAAATATATTTCAAACAATAAGGGAATTCAGTTTACTGGATTATCTTAATCTATGTGAAAACATCGTTTTAAGGTAGAGTTGACGGTGAGGGTTCAATAATGACCGAGTCCCCTGGATTACCAGTGGAAAGAGGAAATTCAACAAAATCTTCTTTAAAAAAGATATATAGAGAGAAATTAATGATCAAAATCTCTGAGAATTGCAGGTCAAGGTAGCAATCCAGAATGGAATGAGCAATTTGTTTTCAATGTATCCGAGGGGGTTACTGATCTTACCTTAAAATTAATGGACAGCGATAATGCAAATGAGGATGACTTCGTTGGAGAAGCAAGGTGCAGATGAGTCCCTAGCATTATGATCTCAGCCATTTTCTTAGATCTTGCATTCTTCCATCTTTTTACAATGTTATTTTTACTTCACCTCATTTCTTATATTGTGGTGCATAGCATTCCATTGGAGGGAGTATTCGTGGAAGGGAACCTACCCCCGACGCCCTACAATGTTGTCCTTCCAGACAAGACCTACTGTGGAGAGATAAAAGTGGGCCTCACATTCACTATTAAGGTACAGTCGCTAGATCTGCAGAGTTTAATTATACGAGAAGCTTTCCTTTGAATGGTAAAATCATGGATTCATTTTAAGTTTTTGGAGATATTGACCAAATTAGTGTAGATTTCAATTGTTCTTTTTTCATCATGAGAGTTTTAAAATCCAGGGTAGTTTAAATTTAAAGTTTAAACTTGTCCCTTTTTAGATCCCTCCTAAATAATCCACAGATTTATGTTTGAAAATGGTGATATGTAAGTGTTTTTTAAAATGATGGCCATTGGCAATTGCAGGAAGAAGAAGATTGCTGCGAGGAAGCAGCAGCAGAGGAGGTAGGAGGGTGGAAAGAAAGCTCCTACTGACGGATGTCTTTCAATTACTATGTTCAGTTGATCACATAAAATTGAAATCCTCCGAACAATCGAATGTACTTGCATCTAAGTTTCTAACACAGAAATCCTGAAATAATGTTTTTGTGGAGTTTATCGGCATCCTTCATCAACTCTCTGTTTTTGTGAGGCTTCATGTTTACCTTCTATACTAAATATTATTGAAAGCTTCATGGAAACCTTGTGATTTCTCCAGAAATAAAAAAAATATGCATAGAGAAAATATTGTTTAAAACTGGTTTGACCCTGATGACACAAAATGAAAAATTAATTTTCTAGTTTTAGAACTTGATTGATGGTAAATTTTTTATAGCGTAGTGGTAAGTTAATCTTGTAGGTTCTTGGGATTTCATTTTCAGATAAAAATACATAGATAAATCTGATAAAAGTTTTAAGAGTAGTTTGAGTTTTACATAAAACTTTAAAGTCTTAAAAAGTTTTGCCCGGATTTTAAACTTACCCAAATACTCATATAATCCAACAAAATTGACTAATAAACACTTAACAAAATTTTATATTGATAAAAAATTTATGTTAAATCAGGAATTGAGATACTCATCTGAAGGGACCTTAGTATCTGGATTCTTTGATTATTGCTTTCTTTCAAATTCCATTTAGTTTGTATGGGTGGTTCTGTAACTGTTTTGTAAAAATAATAGGGTAACCCCTAAAAAACACACATTGTTTTAGTTCTGATATTTTTATCAATTCATTATAAAACTGACTAATTCTTTGTCATTCTATATAAAATGTAATATAATCTTCCTTTTTCCAGACAAACTAGCGATGCAGAATTATCATCACTTTTTTACACATTTGAGTTTTTTGGGCTTTTATATAATCTATTACCATTAAACAGTTTTAGGTAACTCAACTTCTTACTTGGTTATTTTTAAGTTAATTCTTTCAAAGTTTTCATTCATACTATCTGAAAATTGTTTGGTTACATGTTTTTAGAATTTAAAAGAAGTGTTGGAATTGATTTATTAATTGTTGAGATTGCACAATTCACATGTAATAAGGTTAATTGAGGGTGTTGAATCCATTTATGTATTCAAAGCTACAAATTCAACAACCATAAAAAGTCCAAATTATATAAAGTTTAGACTACTTCCTTTTGATATTTTATCATTATTACTATTTAGATTAAAATGGTTAAAAATTGTTTTAAAATATGGTTGTGGTCTTGTTGTATAATAAGTTAATACAAAGTAAAATTTGTGAGGCTTAAGACCAAGGTTTCTAAAAGTTTCCAAAATTTCCTATCTGTTGTATTTGTTCTTACTTTCCTAGATATATAACTATGGTATAGATCCTAACAAAATAGGCTAATAACAAAGCTACTTTACTATACATTTAAAAACAACATGAGCTTAATTGATGCTAGCTTGAAGATTGCACTCAGATCTACATTTTCAATCTCCACATCTCCTCGTGCTTGTTGAACAGTCTCTTCATCTTTTACCACTGGGAAAATAACCTATAAATACCTTTCAATGGTTCACCAAAGAGTGTGAGCTCCTGATGAGGCCCAAGACCAGTTCATAAACCATGTTACAATTTGTTTCCAATTTCTTAATTTGCTTGCTTTGCTAAGCCACAATCTCTAAAAATCACTACATTCTTGGATCTATGAGTATCAATTTGATTGGCCATTCTATTATTAAAATGAGAGAGAGCTAGTTGAATATTTTCCAGGTGATGACCACTTCTTCATTGAGCTCAACACAAGTTTGATGTTTCACAAAGGACATAGTGACTAGTGTGATTATGAACTCCCATCCTTGTCCAAACCCAACAACTCTAGGACAAGACAATTCCTACTCTTATATCATGCCAAATCTTATAGATGATGGAAGCAGAGTCAATTAATGCCTAGAATAGGAACAAACCATAGTATCCAACTTCTCTTGAAATGCGACCAAAACAAGCCAACATAATCAAACTAAAACTAGACCAAAGAGCTAAGGAGAATTTAGATAAACACCCCTTGAAACCAACATTGCCATCTTTCACAGAACTCGTTTTAAGGGTTGGGACTAAACTAATCCCCAAAATGAAAATCCCACCTTCATAACTTCAATCCATTTTTGCAAAATTGTTTAACAAAATCGCTTCATGCATTTGTAAATGAGGAGGTATTGAAAGTCTAGATGAATTTAATGACCATGCTTTCACCTTAATGTTTCTTAACCGCTTCCTTAGTATCATTTTCATTATGGTTAAACAATAGTATGTACTTCTAAACTTCATGGGAGGTGATAAATAAATGGAACCCTCCCATTTATACTTATCTTTCTAATATCTACTATGACAACTTCATTTTCCTTATGGTCTGTTTGACTATTGAGGGCCCTAAAAACTTAATAGAATTATATGGTTTGAAACTCCTCACCATCCCTTGAGCTCTATACATGAGCCTTTCTAGATAGATATCTTGGGAGTTTGTTTGGATTCACATTTGTAATTGTAGAATACCCTACTAAAGAGTATCTTTAATCCTTGATATAGAGTTAGTTCCTTTGCTTTATTATTGGTAGTTTCTCCTAAGATCCATGCATAAATTATTTATAGATTTGCCTTGGGATTGAAGGAAACCCCCTCATAATTTCCACCCCTAGATTTAATTTTGAGGCCTCATCAATGAACAAAATTGGTTGCTTCTACTCATATTTCCTTCTCTGAAATCCATTCTCTTCCAACATAATATTCTAGGAAGATGACCACAAGGGATTGCTTGTGAGAGTTTTGGGCACTGAAATTCCTCCCATCAAAAGGAACTTTAGTCATAGTAATTCTACTTCTAACATTATTGTATTATTCCCTTTCACTTTCCTTGAGAAGATTGACATTGAAAATGTTAGGGTCCTACCCTAACCCCATTAAATAGATAGATTGTTATGTATTGAGGTCATCTATATTACATAAGACCCATAAAGTAGATATAGTGTGAAAATAATATTTTTAAGAAGACTTACTAGAAGGTTCTACCTAATAGAAATTTCCTTCAATAAGAAGGCTTACTAGAGGGTTCCACCTACTAGAAAGTTCCTTCACTAGGAACTACACATTGGAGAATCAACAATGTAACAAGATTTCTTGTGAAGTATTTTGTAAATGAAGTTTGGTTTCATTTGGAGGTTTTTCCCTCGAAGAGGAAAATGAACATTGCTTTCATAAATAAAGGTATTTGTCTTTGGATCTTTTGTTATCTACTATTGCCTCTTGTAGTGGTAATTTTGTCCTTTTCATTTCAAAACCTTATTTTATTTTGTTATTTTTTCTATGAATTTCTAATTATGCTATTAAGGTACATAACATTTGGTATCAGAGAACTTTCTTGTGCCAAAAAAATTATATTTTTTTTCTAGGCTAGAGACATGTTTCGACATCTATCAATACCACAACTTGATATGTCCTTCGACAATTAAATCTATGACTACATGCATGAAATAAAAGAGGTTTCAACTAGTTGGACATTCTTATAACCCTTGTTGGTACCCCTTCCAATAGTACCACATTAGACAACACCTATACATGTAATATCACTTCCACAAACCCTAGGGTATATTCAAAGTCCCCTAGGAATTATGAAACCAACTTTAGATTATCTGATCGACCATCTTGTTGCTATAGTGGTACCAAGCACAACATCTCTATGGATTTCATTGTAGGGTTTCTTAAGGAAGGAAATAAAATAATCATTATGGTGGAAGTGGATCATCTTTCCAAATACACCCATATCTATTCCTAACCACCAATTTTTACACCCTCACTCATGGAACAAGTATGTATGGATCAATTTGCAAGATCCAGAGCATGCCCACTTCTATTGTCTTCGATTGTGACCCCACTTTTACCAGCAATATTTGGTAGGATTTATTTTGAACTTCACAACACTTAATTGAATCTCAACACAACATATCACCCCCAAATGGATAGTCAAATGGAACTTTTCAATAAATGGTTGGAAAACTACTTGCAATGCTTTGCATCAGATCAATGACACCACTGGTTCCCTCTAGTTGAATGGTGGTACAGTACCACTTATCATGGCTCCAAAACCCTGACAACATATAAAGTAGTCCATGGAAAAAAACCCTTATCATAGATTTACTATCTACCAAGTACCTCCCATGTTCAAGTAGTGGATGACACATTCCACATTAGAGTAGGCATTATCCACCTTCTTAAAGAAAATCTAGTTCTATCTAAAAATAGAATGAAACAACATGTCGATCAACATCACTCCTTTAAAGTTGGGGATCATGTGTGTAATGTCCTCTTCTGCCTAGGCATTGAGGACCAACCCGCTAACCTATGTGATTCCTGTAGGTTCGAGCGGGTATTGACAGTCAAGGAATCAACCAAAGACTGATGCCATATATAGAAGATCTAGGGCATCAATATTATATCACCATTGTGTCGAAGAGGGCCACTAGAGCCAAAGGCCACCTACATGCATGACATTCGGGCATTATTTAATGACGCATGCACCCGATTAAGTCTCCATGCACATGCATGCAAGTCAACTGCAAATTAGAAGATAAAGTGACCTAATTAGGTCAAAAGTTAGGGTTTTCGTAGTTGAAAGTTATAAAAGAAAGATAAAGTGAATGGAGAAGACACTTATGTGATTATTGATTTGTGGAGTTGAATTGGAGAGTTCGACGAGCTAAGTTGGGGTTGAGCACATGCTCAGCTAATTGGTGTATTTCGACAGCGAAATCTATCTGCCCTAGTTCATCATCAGGTTGGATCATCTAGGGTCAGCACTAGTTCATCATCAGGTTATATTCAACAGTTATTCTGGGAGGTTGATTATTCATCCAGCCAGAGGGTTTTTACCGTCACACCGTATCACCGTAGTCAAAGACAAAGCAATTCGTTTTCCTACCTATAGGGCTTAGAACTTCTGCATGTCACTTCCATTCATTCTGGAGAACCTCCATCACCATTCCCCTGGAAGAAGGGTCGTTCAACTTGAGTATCAAGTAAGATATCGTCAGTTCTCCCCTTTATGGAGGTGCTAATCTGCATGGGTGAATTGATTTGAGGTGGCATTCACGTTTTGGGCTAGCCTTCCTCTGTTTCTTTCGCATGCTTCTTCCATCATCATCAGAGGGGTAGTATAACCCTAGTACACATCATTCGGGCTTTCAGCAACAGCTTATTTATTATTATGGAGCTTATACAGTTTGAGAGGAGGGCGCAGTCACCTGTGGAGGACGATTTGGTGTATCTCCTTATACCTCTGGCAGAATATTTGCATGCTGGGACCAGTCTCTTCATCATCAGCTGATCTATATATTGGTATGTACATACATTGATTTCTCCTATTTTATAGCATCTCAGTATTTTTCTAGGGCACATATTTGCATGCAACTGCATGCATGCAAAGTGCAGGGTTTGCTTTCCTATTTGATTAAGGAACAAGTCTATTAGCCATCTACAGTATACACATAAACAGGAAAATACCAGTTTGGGATATTACAGTGGCATCAGAGCTATTTTCCTTGCTAGCTATGGGAATGCAAAAATTATAAATGAATCCAGGAGACCCATACAACATTACTCACAGGAGACAGAGGTATAGAGACAGAGAAGAGGAGTTAGAGGACATAGATTTGGGGAACAAAGAGTATCAGTTTGAAAAAGGAAAAGAAACAATGGACGATGATGATAAAATAGCTTTCAATAGTCTCATACCAGCCATAAAAGAACTCACCATTGGGAAAAAAGAAATGATGAGCACCTTCAGGAAAATGACTGAGAAGAATGGGCCCACCCCACACAGTCCCTTATTTCCCAACAGTGATAGGGTATCCACCAGCAGTAATAGGGAGCTCTTACATACCAACATGCAGAGCCATCCCCATATATGCAAGCCTTTCCCACCTACCATGCCTCAATTCTTAGATAGTCTAGCTGCAGTACCTCTAGCACAAGCAGAACCAGAAGAACCCATGAGTGCCTATTTGAGAGAATATAGGGATTTAGGAGAGGACTTCCATTCAGCCATGACCTTCACTGACTTCTGCCACTTTAAAAGTGAGAAAAAACCCAAATCTTACAATAGGCCATTCACCCAGAACTATGAGTTACAACGCACCGTAGGCAAACTGACTATCCCTACCTTTGAGGGCACCTGGGGTGGCCCAGCTAGGAATTGGGTGTAGAAGTTGGATACATACTTCCAACTCAACCCCATGATTGAGACAGATGCCATTAAATTGGCTACTTTGCATTTGGATGGAGAAACATATGAGTGGTGGTACCATGGGTTAGTGACACTGGGTCACAAGACTCACAACACCATCAACTCATACACAGATTTTACATAGAGGCTCATTGAGCGGTTTGATCAAAAGGATCCAGAGGTACACTTTATGGAGCTGGAACAACTCAAGTAGACAGGGAGTTTAGATGCTTTTATTTCTGAGTTTTAGAGGATAGCAGTCATGGTCACAGATATATCGGAGAGCAGGTTGATTATGTTGTTCACTGAGGCTCTCACCAAACCCTTACAGGGATGGTTCAAGTCTTATAGGCCCACCACCCTAGCAGATGCCATTAGACGGACTAGAGACTTGTAGGATGCAGTGCCCAAAAATAGGTTTCCTCTCACGACCAATGTTCCTATTAAAGATAAAGAAAAGAAACCATGGCCTAAGAAAGAATGGATGGACAATGATACCTGGCATGACCTTAGAAGAGAAAAGTTATGTTTCACTTGCTAGGAACTATGGATACCAGGTCACAGATGTCCAGGAAAAGGAAAGGCCTACTACATAGAGGCTTATTTTGACAGTGAGGAGGATGAGGATTACCAGGATCAGGAGCAGGGAGAGATAACAGAGACAGTTGTTGAGGGACAAGCCTCAGGAGGTACCATTTCTACCATGACAGGGTTTCCTAGATTCCACACTCTTTGGATCAGAGGTACCATACATGGCTACAGAGTGGGAGTACTGATAGATGGTGGGGCATCCCACAACTTTATTGATGCTACATGGGTTAAAAAGAGAGACATTCAAACTAAGAGCTTTGATGGGTTTTCGGTAGCAGAAGCAGGTCACACCATGGAGTGTAGTCAAAGGATTCCTAAATTAAAGGTGATGCTTGGGAATTATACAGTGATAGAGACATTATATGTGGTAGATGTACCTGACATGAATGTGGTACTAGGAGTTCAGTGGTTGTATTCCATAGGGAAGCATTCCACAAATTACCAGACCATGGAGATGGAGTTTACAGGGGCAGAAGGACAGAAGGTGGTATTGAGAGGGATGAATACCTATCCTCCCACAGCAGTGACATCACATAGGATAGAGGCAGTACTCCGGCAGGGAGATATTGAGTGGGTTGCAGAGTGTATGGTTACCTTTAGGAAACCACCATACGAGGCCACACAACATCCAACAGATATAGAGGCCTTACTATACAAGCACAAGGTAGTATTCGGAGACCTTCCAGCAGGTCGACCTCCAAATAGGGGATTTGAGCACATTATTGAGTTAGAGGAGGGGACCCAAGCAGTTATCACCACTCCTTATAGACATCCCAAGAGGTATAAAGATGAGATCGAGAGTACAATCAAGGAACTACTCAAGCTGGGATACAACAAACCTAGCTCCAGTCCATTTGCATCTTCAGTAGTGCTAGTGAAGAAAAAGGATGGAACCTTACGCATGGGCATTGATTACAGGGCACTCAATAAGAAGGCCATAAAGAATAGGTATCCCATCCCTAGGATTGATGAGTTAATGGATGAACTACAGGGGGCAAAGTAATTTTCCAAAATTGATCTCCGCTCAGGGTACCATCAGATTCGGGTCAGGGAACAAGATGTTCCAATGACCGCTTTCCGTTGCCACTACGGACATTATGAGTTTCTAGTGATGCCATTTGGGCTCACTAATGCACCAACTACTTTCCAGTCATGCATGAACCATATCTTCAGGAAACAGTTGTGTAAATATATTCTGGTATTCTTCGACGACATATTGATATACAGTCGGACTTGGGAAGAACATTTGAGACATCTTGATGAAGTACTTGGTATTCTAGAGGAGCAGTCACTATATGCCAAAATGTCCAAGTGTGAGTTTGGAATGCAAGAGATGTTGTACTTAGGACATGTGATAGGGGCCAATGGGTTCTAGGTGCATTTAGAGAAGATTCAGGCAATTTTGGATTGGCCTACACCTAAAAATGTGACAGAACTAAGGGGTTTTTTGGGCCTTTGCACATACTACAGGAGGTCTGTCAGTGAATTCTCACAGATGACCGCACCCCTCATATATCTTACCATGAAGGGAGCATTTAGTTGGTCGGAGGCAACACAATAAACATTTGAGAAAATGAAGGAGGCAATGAGTTCATGCCTAGTGTTAGCTTTACCAGACTTTTCTCAATCCTTTGTGTTAGAATGTGATGCTTTAGGAGAGGGAATTGGGGCAGTTTTGATGCAGAACAACCACCCCATTGCATTTGAGAGCATGAAGCTCAAAGACTATGAGCGCCACTATTCCATATATGACAAAGAGATGTTAGCCATCCTCCATGCGCTAACCAAGTTCAGGCAGTACTTAGTGGGTGCCAGGTTTAAGGTTAAGACAGATCACAATAGCCTGAAATACTTCCTAGAGCAGAAAGAGATAAACGAGAGCCAACATAAATGGGCAAGTAAAATTCAGGCTTATGACTTTGAGATTGAGTACGTAAAGGGGAAGAGAAATGCAGTGGCCGATGCACTTTCTAGACGACCAGCTACTTTATCCCTTATGAGCATCTCATTAGATTGGAGGTCTCATCTTTTGGTTGAGTACTCCAAAGATAAGTTTGCTTGCGAGATATTGGATGGAAAGATTCAGGATGATAGGTACAGGGTCATTGATGATATCATATACTACAAAAACATAATCTTCTTGGTTCCAGAGTCTC
Organism: Pseudotsuga menziesii; assembly: GCA_001517045.1. Taxonomy (NCBI): domain Eukaryota; kingdom Viridiplantae; phylum Streptophyta; class Pinopsida; order Pinales; family Pinaceae; genus Pseudotsuga; species Pseudotsuga menziesii. Next base: position 219,917 of record LPNX010226671.1, read on the forward strand.
CCCTCAATAAGAAAATCTTACAAGCATCGCAAGATTTACCATTAGCAGGGCATCAGGGGTTTCTCAAGACCTACAGATAGATTAGAGAAATGTTCTCATGGAAGGGCCTCAAGAAAGATGTGATACAACATGTGAGGGAGTGCAGCTTGTGCCAACAAAAAAAAATAGAGCACATCCACCCAGCTGGTTTACTACATCCCTTACCTATTCCTGAGCATAAATGGGAGAGAATTTCTATGGACTTCATTACTGGGCTGCCCAAGGTCCAAGTTAGAGACTGCTTGTACGTAGTAGTGGAAAGATTGACTAAGTTTGGTCACTTCTTTGCCATATCATCATATTATTCAACAACACATGTAGCAAAACTATTTTTCAGAGAGGTATTTAGACTCCACGGGTTACCAAAGACCATTGTCAGTGATAGGGACATCAAATTCACATGAGCCTTTTGGCAAGAGATTTTCCGGTTAGTGGGGACCGAGTTAGCCATGAGCACAAGTTATAATCCACAGAGTGATGGGCAGACAAAGATTGTTAACAAGTGGATTGAGGGATACTTGAGAAATTACGTATCAGGTCAGTAGAGGACATGGATCAAATGGTTACACTTGGGTGAACATTGTTACAACACCACCTACCATATGACCATTAGGATGACCCCTTTCCGAGCCCTATATGGGTATGATGCTTCCACTTTTGCAGACCGGATATTTGGCGATACCAAGGCCCCCAAGGCCAAAGAATGGATTTAGGAGGGTCAAGATATCCTCAAGATACTCAGGGAGAACATACAGGCTGCTCAAAATCAACAGAAGATATATGCAGATAGGCACAGAGTTGAGCGCAATTTTGAGGTGGGAGACTTCGTTTATTTATGCCTCCAGCCTTATCGACAGTCATCTCTTAAAAAGGAAGGAGCATAAAAAATCCAACCTCATTTCTACGGTTCATACAAGATAATTTGGAAGGTCGGAGAGGTAGCATATGAGCTAGAACTACCCCCAAAGAGCAAGATTCACAACGTATTGGATGTCTCCAATCTCAAGAAGGTGGTTGGTCAACAGATTGTTACATCTTCCAAGCAGCCTCCCCTTGATGATGAGGGGCAATTGGTTCTGATTATGGAGTGCATCCTAGAGGTGCGAGTGTAACGTCCCGGTTTTGACCCTGTTGAATTAGATGTACATGATGTATATATTGTAATGATCATGGTGTGGAGCTAAAGGCCAAGGCCCCACCATTGATCGGTTATGTTTTGTTTTGGATTTAATTTGTCACCGATGGTATATCGGGGCATGCGGTATATATTATGTTGGTCATCATGTAAGTATGCATCTTTAATTAATTAAATGAACCTGACCAGCTACGATCGCGGCAACTAAAATGAGAAAGGGGCATGATTTTCACAAGGATAAGGATGTGGGGGAATTGTCAAACCTTAGCCAATGAGGGAAAAAAACCCAATGTGTCATCTCCCCTTGTCTTACCCAACCACCTTCATTGAGAATTGCTGGTGGTGGTTGAGGCAGTTATTGTTTTGGGAGTGGGGTGGCAGGACTGTTAGTCCATGCCTGCATGCACACTCCACCACGGTTGACTTCACAATGGCCAAAACCACCGCCATCACTCACGCAGACATCCGTTCTCTCCATGCTTGTGCTGAACACTCACGCACTCCCTACTCGCGTCTATCCACTGTTCTGTTCACCCATGCACAAGCTGGAATTCTTGTCCATCCTCACGCAGGGATCGTTGGCTGTTATTGCTCATGCACGGGAGCGATCCTGGTGTTACCCACGTCATTTTTTCCTCTGTGGATTTGCGAGTGGTGAGGCCATATCCTTTCCTCATGGGCTGCGTGGTGGGTTCTGCGTTGTTACCATTTGCACAACAGACTGGGAGCTGTGCTCGTTCATTCCCATTTGTCGATGTATGCTCTTCTCTCAGACTGGTATGGTCGTTTAATTTTCTGTCATTTAAATGTTGATATTGGGGCTGTGGTTCTTCCTGTGAGTCATGGTGGTCGCTGTCCTTCTCAAGGTCTGTTGTGATTGTTGTGGCTTCTTTATGTTTGGGGGTCTGTTGCAAGTCTTCCTCACGCACAGACCATTTGGAACCATTTTCCCCACGTTGTGAGCTATGCTCACTGTTTATGGTTTTGGGATTGTTGTTTTCCCACGTTCATTGGTGCGTTTGGGACTGTTGTAAATTCGCTTGAGAGTCATTTTGGCCACGATAGGGCCAAGAATGACTCAGAATTTGTCTTCCTTGTCTTAAGCTGTATTAGCTGATTGATTGCACATGTGCAATGGTTGGTCTTCGTACTGTGTAGGGAGCAACGATGGGGGCTTGGTTTGCTTGATAAACCTGGTGGCTGGAAACCACACAGACAGAGCTAGAGGACTGGCCTTCTTCTCCATCACCCTTGAATAGCACTGGAAGGGAATGCAGGGATTGAGGGACTGTGTAGCAGAGAAGGGACTGATTCCTTGTGTTGGGTGTGGGTGGATGTCTTAGAGGTCAGATTAGTTCTGGTGTAGGTGTTCTTGGCTCTATAATGAGCCCACCAGCCTAGCATTTATCCTTTCCCAACTCCTTGATGGCCTGATAAACCCAACTATGTTGGCTTGGCTGTGTTTTATATATCCTTGGCTATGTGTAAGCCTGCTAGTTCCCTTATTCCTTGGAGAATCATGCCCAGCTCGGGGGTGGCAGCGCTGCTGAGAGATTAAGGAGCACGCTGGCCTATGGTTGGGTGGAACGTTGCAGCGGTGTAGCTGGTTGCAGAAGAGTTCATCATAAGATAAGTGATCTTGTCCATTTTTACTTCTTCAAATATATATATTTTCTGTTAATGATCATGTTGAACATGTGGAACGAATGCTTGAATGAATGCACGTTAATTCCGCTATGCAAGATACATAATTGCATCTGTGCATGATAGAGATTCATGTGTACATATTCTAGTTCAAAGTTTTATTTAAGTATTCTGTTTCAGCAATTTTGTGCATGCACATGTTCATGGGGCTCTTAGCCCGTGTGATTGAAGTTTGGGTCGCGTCCTCTTCGCCGGTCGGGGGGTTGGGGACGTGATAGCGAGAGAAAAAACTGAGGAACATAATCATCAGAGATTACCTAGTTTGGTGGAAAGATTTACTTATAGAGGAGGCTACTTGGGAGGCATAACAAGTATTACACCCAACTTTACAGTTGCTTGAGGACAAGAAAATTCGAGCGGGGAGGACTGTAATGTCCTCTTTTGCTAAGGCATTGAGGACCAACCCGCTAACCTACGTGATTCCTATAGGTTTGAGTGGGTACTGACAGTCAAGGAATCGACCAAAGACTGATGCCATATATAGAAGATCTATGGCATCAATATTATATCACCATTGGGTCAAAGAGGGCCACTAGAGCGAAAGGCCACCTGCATGCATGACATCCAGGCATTATTTAATGATGCATGCACCCAATTAAGTCTCCATGCACATGCATGCAAGTCAGCTGCAAATTAGAAGATAAAGTGACCTAAATAGCTCAAAAGTTAGGGTTTTCGCAGTTGAAAGTTATAAAATAAATTTAAAGTGAATGGAGAAGGCACTTATGTGATTATTGATTTGTGGAGTCGAATTGGAGAGCTCAACGAACTAAGTTGGGGTTGAGTGCATGCTCAGCTAACTGGTGTATTTCGATAGCGAAATCTATCTGCCCTAGTTCATCATCAGGTTGGATCATCCAGGTTTAGCACTAGTTCATCATCAGGTTATATTCAACAGTTATTCTAGGAGGTTGATTATTCATCCAACCAGATGGTTTTCACTATCACACTGTATCACCGTAGTCAAAGACAAAGCAATTCGTTTTCCTACCTACAGGGCTCAGAACTTCTGCATGTCACTTCCATTCATTCCGGAGCACCTCCATCACCCTTCACCTAGAAGAAGGGCCATTCAGCTTGAGTATCAAGCAAGATATCGTCAATGCTCCCTTTTCTGGAGGCGCTAATCTACATGGGAAAATTGATTTGAGGAGGCATTCATGTTTTGGGCTAGCCTTCCTCTGTTTCTTTCGCATGCTGCTTCCATCATCATTAGAGGGGTAGTATAACCCTAGTACACATCATCCGGGCTTTTAGCAGTAGCTTATTTATTATTCTGGAGCTTATACAGTTTGAGAGGAGGGCGCAGTCACCTGTGGAGGACGATTTGGTGTATCTCCTTATTCCTCCAGTGGAATCTTTGCATGTTGGGACTAGTCTCTTCATCATCAGCTGATCTGTATATTGGTATGTACATGCATTGATTTCTCCTATTTTATAGCATCTCAGTATTTTTCTAGGGCACATATTTGCATGCATGCAAAGTGCAAGGATTGCTTTCCTATTTGATTAAGGAATAAGTCTATTAGCCATCTACAGTATACACATAAACAGGAAAATATCAGTTTGGGATATTACAATGTGTTTCTTCACCTCCAACCTTATAAAAAAACATCCCGCAAGGCCCATCTACATTGGAATTTTGCTCCAAAGTTCTACAGACCCTACACCATCCTCTAATGCATTGGATGGATGGCATACAAGCTCGCTTTACCATATCACTCCAAGATTCACCTTGTCTTCCACTTCTCTTGCCTAAAAAAAGTGGTGGGGTATAATTCTAAAGTGTAGACCAACTTACCAAAAAAATATAAGGATTTATTTGGATTTAGCTGGCTATAGTATTGGATTCCAGGGAACAACAACTACGGAGCACACTCAAAGAAGTTTTGATCTAGTGGAAAGATACAATGCCATAAGATGCCCACTTGGGAACCAACGAATAGTTTACAACAATTTTCACACCTTCATTATTGAGTACACCACTTCTATTTAAGGGGAATGTTGGAACCAATGGTTCTTATGTAAGCTCACCTTGTCAGATTCAAGGGATTTGACCATTGAAGGGAGCACGAAGGGAGCTAACCGCTGACTAAAGTTTTTCTATTTTGGATTTCGGATCCACTTTCTATGGACAATTATAACTAATGGTGAATAATTGAATTTGAACATTGTTACCTTATTTTGGCATGATTTAAATTCTTCGGGTATTATAGGTTCAATGCATTGCTATTGGCATATATGAAGTGATCACTGAATTGGGTGAGCCAACTTCTATGGGCATGAATACATAATCAATGGGTGGATTGTTGTTCTTAGAAGAACGATGAACTATGGTTTGCCTAAATGATGAGATCTAGAAATGTATTGGGTGTTATCTTTCTAGACTTATGATTCCCTAGATATTTGGTTCTTGACTTACGATGCATATAAATTCGTGGTTAACTTGCATTATTCGAGGGAGTGTCAATTGGTGATAGTTTGTTCTACTGGAGAAAATATCGTAAATGATCGATTGGCTACCTCAAGGTGTGATTGACTAGATATTTAATGCATTGGTATAACTTATGTTTCCCTAGAAAATTCTCTTTTTGTCGACTCTTGGAGCCATTGATTGGATGGCCTACTTGTATCTTGGAGCTAATGACTTGATGAATTCGTAAAGGTCATTGAATGAGCATCGAATAGGGTGTGTTTGATCGAATAGCACTTGAATTTCCCATCAACTTGTTTCCTTTGGGTGATCAACTTTTGAAGCCATAAACTCTGTCAAGTTTTTTTGGCATTTGGCCAACTAAGGATTGAATGGAAAAATCCTTACATCTTCTGTGTATTGGAACTTAAATATATTGATTGAATAATCCTTGGAGGAAGCACTTGTGTTGTGTTGTTTTTGCTTATCATTGAGATAGTATTCTTATTTGACTTTGAGGTTGACTAGCATATGCTCAACTTTGTATAATTGGACTAGTTGAAATTGAGACAATCATGCTTCTATTGTGCATTAAAAACCTATTGAAGATGTGTATATTTGATGAATATGAATCCTTGGGTTTACAAAAAATTCAAAATATTCATGAGAAGAATGCCATGCCTTGTGGGAATCCCATGAACAAATTCAATAGGAAGTTGTTTCCTTGCATGATATTATTGCCTTGTTGCAATAAGATAATGAAGGACTAAAGAATCAGTTGAATACTGCTCATTCCTTGCTTAAATATGGAGCTTCTATTTTCCAAATTGTTGTTCTATAGAAAATGGATGAGAAATCTAGGAAGATTGTTGCCTTGGAGAACACCATGGATTTTTTTTTCAAAATCTTGTGGATGAATTTGGAGACAAGATCGATCTCATCAATGATGAAGTTAAGGTTCTTTTTGTTGAATGCACAACACCACGAGTCATTCTACAGACTTATGGTTAATATTAAGTTGAACTTGTGGTTAATATCAAGTCCTAATTATCCTCATATGAATGAGCTGGTGAATTTGTATTGTAAATTCTTGTGGTTAATATCAAGTCAAATGTTTCTCATAGACGGTACCCTTTTGTTGGGCCTAGGGAAAGCGTGCAAGAAATAAGTGAAAACGAAGAAATGCATAAGAATCAATCCACCATGCAAGCACAAACAAGGAAAAGGAAGCACGCGGCAGGTGTAGAAGAAATCTACACGAACAAGGAAATCTGCGCAGACAAAGAAAACTGCGTGGAAGAGGAAATCTGCGCAGAAGAAGGAATATGCACAAAAGATGTCACCTACGCGGAAAATGGAAATTGCGCAGAAGGAAGATTCGTGCAGGGTAAAACAGTAGCACAAGTACAGATTAACTGTCGAAAGCGACAAGACGATCATGGGTGCTGAAGTCGGCTTAAGTCGGTAGATGTGACACGAGTGAACGCATGTTGTAAGTGAGGCCATTAGTGCCTTGTGTCGAGGAATGATTGCCATAGCTATAGCATGGGAGGTAGCCGATGGTGACAGTTAACGGATTTCCTGTATGCAGTCGACCCTGCGTGGCCATGTAAAATAGTATAAATAGGAGGGATTCAATAGTTAGAGGGTTGCTTTTATTTTACTCTTTGGTGGATTTTTAGATCACTTTTAGTTGCTTTTTATTGGTTAGTAGAGGGAAGTTGTGAGATTGGAGTGGTAGATTAATCAGAAGTCTGCAGGATGTAGTTGGAGGTAGTGCAGTAGAAGAGAAGCTATTCTAGAGAGGTGCAGATGCTAGAGAAGTCGATTCAGGTCGTGTGCGGATTAGTAGATGGTAGCAGTAATTAGGAGAAATAAGACAGAGAGGATGAGAGCAAGAAAGAGTCTGAGCGGAAAGCTAGATCTAAGACAGTCTGCAGTCAAATACAGGCTAAAGTCGCCATATATTTCTCATGCCAGATGAAGAGCGCCTTGTGATTTTTACCTGGATGGGTTTCCACGTTGACTCTCTTGTGTGTTGAGGATTGAATGTGTATGGTTGTTTATGTTTATGATGCAAGTCCTGTCATGGTTGAACGAATGTTGTACTATCAATAGAAGTCCAAATGCATGAATAGGTTATTATGCGCAGCTTTTGAGTATTAGTTTATGTTTATAGCGCAATCGCTGTTGCGCATTTTTTATATTGCGCCTGTCTGTTAGCTCGGTATTATATCCCTTTATGTTTAAAGTACTAAGGCTGAATCTATGTTGTGCCATTAGCAGTTAAGAAAGTATATGCGCGGTGTGCACTACAGTTCGGTGTAAATGACTCCATCCTCATGACTTGGTCGATCTCCTTGGTTGTGCATCAAGGGACTATAATCCCTCGACGAGCCATGGAAACATGGTTCTGGCGGTTACCCATTGAAGAGATATCTCGGGTGAGACTGCGCCTGCATTGCAGGTGTTGTCGATGGGGCTTGCTTTGTCGGGCCAGTATCTCGGGAGTTTGCTGGGTTGATGGGATGCGTAGAACCTGGGTCGCATGAGTTAGTAAAAGTGGCCAACAAATGGTTTTGTCACTGGGACCTATTGATCAAAACAAGGGAAATGTTGTGGCACCCGATTAAGAGTGAAGTTGAGGATTGGATGGAGTCGAAGACATTGATATTTGCACAGAAGGAAAGTGAGGGTTTGTGGTTGAGCCTTGAGAACTGGTTACATCAATATTTATATTCGGATATCCATGAAATATTCTTCATAGAATTTCCCATTATATTGCAAGAATGGTTGTCGTAGTTAGAAACCCGACAGATTAAATTCCAGAGAAGAGGAGTAGCTGAGTGGACCGACCAATTAACACAAGAAGTAGTGCAAGTAAGTAACCCTGTTTCCAGAGTTGTTGATTTTTGGATTAATAGAATATTAGAAGAATATGTCACTGAGTTTGCTATTGAAGCGATAACCTTGTATAGCGAGGCAGAGACTCCATTTTTTCCAAGGACCTCGAGGAAGGTACCATATGTCTATAAACCTATGGATTAAAATTCTCCTTTATGAAAAGGGTATTTTACAACTCAGTGATTGAGTCGCGCAGTCTGTGAAGGGGATATGTTGTGTAAAATTTAGGAGTAATATGGAAGGTAGTAAGAAGATATGTTCCCATGAAGCTCAGAAGACGATTTGGACACAGGATTCTTAAGAAGCGGAAGGAGGTTCCAGTCAGGGAAGAGGAGGAAGGTAGCAGGAGGAAGGAGGGCTTATAGCATGCCCAGGGAAGGTGAATATGGATGTGATTCACACCTAGAGGAAGGATCATGCGACGAAGATGAGGAGTATAGGACAATTTCTGAGAGAGAAGAATCGAAAGAGTCTGCAGAGATGCCAAGGACCGGACGTGACTTCGACATTCCAAGAAGATCACCTGAAGTGAGACCTAAAAGTTCCTCACCTGAACAAATTGTGAACACTAGTAGTCCTAGTGTAGAGATTGGTGCGCAAGGAGGCCCATCAGTGACCCCAGCAAATTTGGGGAATCCAGTGAACAACCCCAATGCCACCCTAATGGCGGGGATAGACATTAGACTAGTCACATTAAATGGGAATGGAACAGAAAATCTAGAACAACACTGGTTCCTCTACAAGGTGGTATGGGACATATTAGAAGAATATGTTACTGAGTTTGCTATTGAAGCGATAACCTTGTATAGCGAGGCAGAGAGACATTTTTTCAAAGGACCTCGGGGAAGGTACCGTATGTCTATAAACCTATGGATTAAAATGCTCCTTTATGAAAAGGGTATTTTACAACTCAGTGATTGAGTCGCGCAGTCTGTGAAGGGGATATGTTGTGTAAAATTTAGGAGTAATATGGAAGGTAGTAAGCATAAATGTTCCCATGAAGTTCAAAAGACGATTTGGACACTGGATTTTTAAGAAGTGGAAGGAGGTTCCAGTCAGGGAAGAGGAGGAAGGTAGCAGGAGGAAGGAGGGATTATAGCATGCCCAGGTAAGGTGAATATGGATGTGATTCACACCTAGACAAAGGATCATGCGATGAAGATGAGGAGTATAGGACAATTTCTGAGAGAGAAGAATCGAAAGAGTCTGCAGAGACGCTAAGGACCGGACGTGACTTCGACATTCCAAGAAAATCACCTGAAGTGAGACCTAAAAGTTCCTCACCTAAACAACTTGTGAACACTAGTAGTCCTAGTGTCGATATTGGTGCGCAAGGAGGCCCATCAGTGACCCCAACAAATTTGGGGAATCCAGTGAACAACCCCAATGCCACCCTAATGGTGGGGACAGACATTAGAATAGTCACATTAAATGGGAATGGAACAGAGGATCCAGAACAACACTGGTTCCTCTACAAGGTGGTATGGACGGTCCGCCTCGTTAACAATGATGACATCCAAAAAGTGAAAATGATTAGGACTCTACAGGGCCGCGTGTTGGATTGGTATATGAAGTACTATGTAGTACCATTGGGGCAGCAACAAATGACTCTTGAGGAGATTCGATGCGCAATGATCTTGGAATTCAGAAATCCACAATATGAGTCCCAATGTATAACTGAGATCAAGGAGATTAAAAAATCTGGCAGAAACAGTATGGGACTTTGACCAATGGTTCAAAATGTTGATGGCCATAAAGAGTGGTTTATTGCTTACTATTGCCACACATTAGGGGACCGCTCATGTAACAAAATATTGTGACGCAAACAGAGGAACTAGAATTGGCAATGAATCTATAGGATTCACCTATTGTAGATGGTGCCATAGGAATGATACAGATTCAATCACAACTGGCTAATCTGACAATTCAACTCCAGGACATAAAAAGAGGAAAGAAGGTGCAGTAAGACCTTTGGTGCACACGATGCCGAACCAATGGACATGCCAAAGATGATTGTTCATCTTACATGAACTACATATCGTCCGGTGCGCCAAACCCATTGAATACCCAGGGGCTGCCCTAGTGCAACATATGCCAGGCAAGAGGACACCGCGACGTAGATTGCATGTTCCTGCACAAGACGGTATGTACCCCAACTAGTTTATATTGTAAATTTTGTATATCTATAGGCCATGATGAAAAAGATTGTAGGTCCTACCAACTTTTGAGAGAGAAAACAATAGATGCATATCTAATGAAGACTGAGGATCAAATAAAGATTGAAGAGGCATAAGCGCAATTCTAGGATGCGCCTCAGTTTCATCCTACGCAACAGTTTCAGGATGCGCCTTAGTTTTAGCCTGCAGCAATTTCAAATGGAGCTGTAGTTTTAAAATGCGGCCCCATATAACCCGTATCAACAACAGTATCAGCAACCGCAATACTAGTCGCAACCTCCACAACCTGATTTGAGGGGTGGGTGGCAATTATAGGGGACAAGGAGGAGGAGTATTTGGTCGAGGAAGAGGGCCAGTGGTATACTACAATTGTTGAGTGCAGGGCCACTTTGCTAGAGACTACCTTGAACGTGCAAAGACTTGCTCATATTGCAAACAAGAGCACAATTTGGAGCAATGTCCAAAACTTATCGCTAGATGGGAAGCGCAAACGGTTGGAGTAGCTAACCCAACACCAAATCCTGTGCTGAATGTTCCCAACCCGAATGCTATTGACCAACATACAGATGATAGTCGCAGAACAACGAGAACCAAGTGTAGTTGTGGTAACAAGGGGAGGTGTTGCGATGGGTGTAGATAAAGCTACGCAGACAGATCCTGTGGTGCAAGCACAATTGTAGGTACAACCCATCATGCAAAAGAAAGCACCGCTTGATGTTCAAAAGCATAAGCGCATATTCATGGATGTACGCCCAAAGTTCATAGGAATGGAGCAACCATCCACCTTAGGCCAAGTGAAAGATATTCCTAAGAGATTCTAGAAGATATTCGAACAACAGACTGTAATCAAGAGTGCAGATAAGGTTAGTAATCTCAAACTATTCCTGTCAAGTTGTTTGGCGCTAATCCAGGATAAGGCTACACTTGCAGAGTTGGAAGCGCTTATAGAAATGCTTTCGGAGGAAGACCAGCCGAAAAATAAGGTTAACAGTGTCTAGACAAAGTTCAAAATGGGACACAAACTCAATATGTCCACACAAATTGGTGATTATGACATGGACTATATCATCCTCGACTTGGGATCCGATGTTAACATTTTAACGTGCCAGACGTGGGAAATAATGGGAAATCCGCCCCTAGAATGGTCCCTAATTCAATTAAGTCTTGCTAATTAGGCAAAGGTCCTTCCCATTGGTAGATTGAGTTAGGTCCAAGTGGATATTGAAGGATTGCACACTTTTGCAAACTTCGAGGTCATCAATATAGTAGATGATACTAACACATATCCTACGCTGCTGGGGATCGATTGGGCGATGGGAAATCAAACCATTATAAACTTCAAAAGAAGGATCCTATCATTTGAAGATGATGAGATGAGGGTAGTTGTGCCCCTCGATCCACTGGAAGGGCAGAGATACTTTGAACCGGTGTTCAATGAAGGGAAAGGTGATCACCTAGATAACATCTATAATGTCACTGCCCTTAGGGAGGATTACTATCACCCTACTACGGATGGAAACATGAGCTGGATATGGGCGAGTTCATGTACATCAGACTCAGGAGAGGCACTTGAGAACTGGAAGAACTGATTACAGGAAGTCTCTATGAGGAGATGTACTAGGTTAACTAAGTCTGTCCAATGAATGGGAAATCAGTCGCAGTCATTGCCTACATATGAAGGACTCCCTAACTTGGAAACCTTATTGATTGAGTTTGAAGAATTAGTAATAGAGCCGTAGTGACTATCTGTGCTAGAATTTTCACTAAAAGCTACACTTGCATGATGGTGGGGTACGCACAAAATCTCGATAATTGAATGGCCGCAGTGTAGATGGCTATTGGAAGTAAGGTTCAGAGACGAGGTCACAACTATGACACAAACTTTATATAGGGTTATTAGAAACCATTGAACACTTGGAGTAGTGTTTCGCAACATTCTCGAACTACCCATGTCAGGAGTGGGTTCACCACTTCATCCATACTCTCGAAATGGCACCCAAAGGCTGGTACACATCTATGGGGTTGCGCCAAGAAACAAGAGAATGGGAAAAGCTTGCACAGAATTTCACATGCAAATTCTAGTTCGCAGATGAGAAACCAACAGTTGATAATGTGCTGAAGACTATTAAGGAGAAGATATTAGTTGAGATCCCATTGGAGGTTGCGTATTCTCAACTCTGCACTACGCATTCCCACCAGTGTTGTGAGACAGTTCAACACTGGATGACATGTTATAACCTCTCTAGAGACCGAGAGGATGATCTAACTAACATCAATATTCCAGAGTTAGAAGGATCGCGCGCAGTAGAAGGAAGCCAAATTTCCAGTGACCAGTTCATCAAGCAGTTAAAGATCATGAAAGTTAACATTGGGTCGGAGGACAATCCGAAAATTGCTAACATTGGAGACTATTGGGACAAAGAAACAGTAGCCAAAATCACGGATCTATTACATGAATTCGAGGACCTAATCCTGATGAACTTCAAGGAAATGAAGGGGATAGTAGGAGATTTGGGTGATATGAAAATTCTGCTCAAAACCGATGCAAGATTGATAAAACAACACCCATACAGACTAAATCAGCACTATAAAGAAAAAGTGAAAGCAGAACTGGATTGCATGCTAGAAGCAGTAATCATTGAACCTATTGAAGAGTCGAAGTGGATAAGCCCTATAGTGATTCAGGACAAGAAGGCAATAGGAGAGGTCAGGATCTGTGTCGACCATAGGAAGCTAAATGATGCCTGCTTACATGATCCATTCCCAACGCCATTTACAGATGAAGTCTTGGAGAGTGTCGGCGGACAAGAAATGTACTCATTCACAGACGGATTCTTAGGCTACCATAAAGTGAGAATTGCACAAGAGGACCACCATAAGACAACCTTTTTAACATAATGGGGATGCTACCAATACACAATAATGCCCTTTGGCCTTAGAAAAGCCCCTGCTATTTTCTCTAAAATAGTAGTTTCTGCTTTTAAAGATTTCATTCATAGGTTTCTTGAAGTATATTTTGATGACTGGACGGTCTTTGGTCTGGTGAGAGACCATATTGATAATTTTCACATGATGTTGGAAAGGTTTCGCTAGCATCAAATTGCGCTAAATTTGAGAAAATGCATATTTTGTGCACCATTTGGTGTACTACTGGGCCATGTTGTATGCCGCGACGGGATCCTGGGAAATCCCATGAAGGTGGCAATTATCTTGGAGTTGCCACTGCCCATATTGGTCATGCAACTCACATCCACATTGGGACATACTGGATATTATAGAAAATTCATAAGAGGGTATGCAGAGATAACTTCCCCAATGGAGAAGCTGTTGAAGAAGGACGCCAAATTCGAGTGGAACCAAGACTGTCAAGGAAGTATGGATAAGCTGAAGAACAAAATAGCCACTGTGCCAATATTAATATTCCTAGACTGGAATAAGGAGTTCCATGTACATGTTGATGCATCATCAATTGCATTTGATATAGTATTAACCAAACCAGGAGAGGGCGCAGTTGACCATCCAATTGTTTTTGCAAGAAGGAAACTGTCAGCATTAGAGAAAAACTATACCACAACTGAAAGAGAAGGGCTTGCAGTGGTCTATGTGCTGCAAAAGTTCAGACATTATCTATTGGGTGGACACTTCAAGACATTCACCGATCATTCTGTAGTGAAGTACCTGGTTAATAAGCTTGTGTTGGGGGGGAAGATCTGCCGGTGGCTCCTCCTATTTCAAGAATTTGACTTTGAAGTCATTGTAAAGCTAGGCCGACTGAATGTTGGGCTAGACCACTTGTCGCGCATTGAAAGTGGTGAGGAACCAAATATCTTAGAGAATAATTTTCCTGATGCGTAGCTATTTGCTATATACATTGTCGATAAAGAGCTTGATGCTATTATATACTTATTGAATACAGTCTATGCGCCTGAATATTATACGACATGGCAAAAGAAGCAACTAGTTTTCAAGGCCACATACTACACGCTAACCATGGGACAACTATATAAGTTGGGACCAGATGAAATATTGAGCAGATGCGTCTTTGATCATGAAAGGAAATGGGTAATGGCCGAAGTGCATGCAGGTGTCTCAGGAGGACACTACGTCGAGAAGGCAACGGTGTGCAAGATTTTGCAAGCTGGACTTTGGTGGCCAACTGTACATATGGATACAAGGAAATACTGTCATGACTATGATAAATGTCAAAGAACTGGGAAACCATCACAATGTGATGAAATGCCAATTGTGCCACAAATTACACTGTAGGCCTTTGATAAATGGGTAGTGAATTTTGTCGGCCCTATTAGTCCGCCAGGAAAATGGATTGGTGCGCGCTATATTATAATTGCTACAGATTACTTGACAAGATGGGCAGAAGCGACACTTATGAAAGATTGCACTACAGAAACTGTGGTGAAGTTTCCTTTTGAAAATGTAGTAACAAGGTTTGGTTTCCCGAAGATCCTTATCAGCGACCAAGGTATGCATTTTGTAAATAAACTAATTGTTGAATTGAGTGCATAATTCCAAATCCAACATAAGAAGACAAAACCCTACTATCCTCAAGCAAATGGAACTGTTGATGCCTTCAACAAGATACTAGAGAATTCTTTGACCAAGGTCTGTAATGTGCGCAGAGATGACTGGAACCAGAAAGTCTTAATAGTATTATGGGCTTATAGAACAACATGCAAATGACTAACTAGATATACTCCTTTCCATTTAGTCTATGGACAAGAAGTAGTCATGCCCGTGAAGTACATTGTGCCAAGCCTATGAATTGCTGTGCTAACAGAAATGATAGATACCGACACAGTAGAAGAAAGACTTGCGCAATTGATTCCAACAGAGGAAGAACACTTCATTGCGGGATTCCATCAAAACATGGAAAAACAACAGCAGAAAGCATGGCATGACTACCACATCAGAAAAAAACAGTTCAAGGTCGGCAGACTTGTTCTGATGTATGACAACCAGTTCTTCAAGCACCCAGGTAAGCTCTAAACACACTGGCTAGGCCCATATGTGGTTGCGCACATTACTAAAGCAGCCGTGGTAAAACTACATAAGCTAGATGGAACACCGGTTGTGGGTATGATCAACGACAGCTGATTAAAACCATATCGTGATGACTGGGGCACGGTCCCATAAGGCCGAGGTGGGAAGAAAAATAAAAAAAGATATCTAAAGGGAGAAAAGAAATGAAAGAAGCATCTCTAGCGCAACATGGCGCGAAAAAAGGAAGTTGCTCTAAAGAATGGCGCACTGTAAACCCGCCAACAAATTTGTTAAGAGAAAATTGGCGGTTAGTGGAAGACAACTGACAGACACCTACAAACCATTAAATGCATGAGGATTCAAAGAGATTTGGCATTCATGACAGCTCAGTAGCATTAATTTGGAAAGTCCGAGGAGAAATGCGGCATGCTTTTTGGCCCCATTCGTCCTATTAACCATAAATGCCCTAACAAGTACATAATTGAACCTAAGTGTGTGAGTACAGGTGACGAAGGATGAGCTCATGTGCTCCATCAAATTCCCCATCATTGCATCCAATCACAGCCTAGATGCCCGATCGCCGATAAATATCAGTCGCCTCTGTCGTGGTAACCTTTACATTTCCTTTCAGAGCCAATAAACCAGAGAGTCAAGCCAACTAAGCCAATAACTTCCAGAGTGAACCAGAACCCTACCTCAGAGATGAAGCCCATGGTTGTTGAGATATCTAGTGACAGTGAAGACTCAGTTGTTTCACCAACCTCACACTGCCCGATATTAGAAGTTGCTTACATCCCTGAACCAAGTCAGTCGACTAAGAAGATGAAGAAGACACAGGATCGACCGAAGGCACCTCCGATTCTGCCACACCCGCCATCGGTAGGAGGCCAGCAGACCCAAGTACCTACAACTTGGCCACCAAGACAACTATACGGAGCACAAGTTTATGCGCCCAGAGGTCTGTCGAGTGCATACCTCTCCAATTCCTCTGCTCCCCTAGCGAAGATACCAAAAGCCCGTAGAGCCGACCCGATTCCACCACCACCAGCGGATGCAGAGTTGACCGATGAGGAAAAGAAATTGCTGCCCCCACATGTGTCACCTAGGGTCCCAGGCACAGCAAGAGTGACATTGGATGTGGAAGATGAACTAGAAGAGCCCACCATTCCAGAAGGTGTCCCACTGACCTCAGATAACACCCCCAAACTTCAGGACTTGAGTTTTGAAGACTACGATACCAGGAAGCTAGAGGAGATGGAAAGAAATCGATTCATGGTCGCGGTGCCTGGTGTACCATTGAATGCAAACGTAGTTTCTGCAATGGAGTGGGCATGTGGATTGGAGCAGTCAGGCATCTTAAACTTGATCCTTATGCCGCATTTTATCCGAACTGCCCCGGTCGGGATGTATGTCAAGCAACTTCTAGTATGCTTCCATGGAGGTTACCTCTAGCTAGACAAGCCGTATGAGGTAAAGGTCGAACTGGTATCGGCCATCATGAGTCTCCTGCGACAAGGAGTCGACCCGTCCCCGTATCTGCAGAAGGATGGGGAAACATTGGACAAAAATAACATGAAGGGAAAGTACCAACTTGTCTATGGCAGAAAGGGCTACCTCATTAGCTCTATCACTGACATTGTTGTAAGGTCCACAACAAAAATATTATGTAGTAAGTTGTTGCACAATATGAGGCCTACTGAATGCACTATCACAATAGTAGAACTAGTAGAATAGTGCGTGCAAGGAGTGCACATTAACTAGGGCCCAGTTCCTCTTGAATGAACTGATGGACGAAGTGGTTGATGCGCAGGAGATTCCCTTGACGAAGTTCCACGAATCTTGGATTCTGATTCTGATCTCTTTCGTAGCCTGGACTCCTCCACTAGAATATCAACCCATGGACATCCTAGTGGAATATCTCGGCTCAAAGTTCCAAAACCTCTGGGACCACAAAGGCAACAAGTGCAATAACGATACAAATATTGAATTCTTTATCCAAGGAGAAAGACTTAGATAGATCATGCGTAAACATTATAGATTGACACCTATGATGGTGGTCAGGTATCCATTCATTAACTTCCACATGGGGCCGCACAACATCATCCTATATCTGCACAATGACCCCAGGAAGCAGGAACTCTCGACCTTCTTCATCATCAGAGATGCAGATATTGAGAGGGAAATCAAAGACTGGCCCAAAGAATGGATTGGCTAGTGTGGAGGTGCCTGAGGAGCAGCAAGAGCAGCAGGGGGATCCACAAGAGAACCTGCCCCAGGACCGTGCTAATACCAACACCCAGGAGCATCAGGATTATGCCCAGGAAGAAGAAGAAGAAGAAGAAGAAGAGCAAGAACCACCCAACAATCATGAAGAAGACACCACTACTGATGAGGAGGTGCACGTCGAAAGAAGTAGGAAAATAAAGGGAAAGATCCCATGGAAGAAGATGCATAATCCTTGGGCATCCCGCACAGGAAAAAGCAGAGGGATAATTGACCCCAAGTTGTTAGCATAGCAGAAGAGGATCTGACTCTTCTTAGAGAGGCGGTCAAAGAAATAACTAAGTCTACCTTGGGTGATATCACATGTAGGAAAACCAATTGGACGACTTCGCTCACTATGCAAGTTACCCAAATGGCATAGGTCGTCATGGAAGTACGTGACACTGTGCAGGCCGATACCTACGGTGTAGACCCATCAGACACTTTGGTGACGTCAGTGCTGCTCCCACCCTTGAGAATAGAAATGCTCGTGTAAGAATTTTCTATAGATACAACATAAAAGGATACAAGTGTCCATAGCTTGGACACATTAACTTTGGATTCAATCTAAGATGACATTGCCACAAATCTATTGCATTCAGCATGCCGCAGCTACAGAGGTTAGAATTTGAGAAAATGCGGTTGCATATGAAGGAGGCAAGGTAGCCAGGAAAGAAAAGAAGCGCAAAAAAGTCATCAAGCGACAACATGAAGACCTCAAAGCACAAGCACAAAGGCAGGATTCACTGGAAGAAGCCATAAAGGAGGTAGTCGCAAAATTGTGAGATGATGAGGAAGAAGATAAGGAAAATCTTGTGCACGAGCTAAGGCGGTTATCGAAACTGGCCCCAGAACTGAAGAAACAGGTCCAGGGATTAAAGACCAACTAGAAGCCGAGCATGCCCCTCAAAGTGTGCAACAAAGGAAACAATCGGTATATCAAGCTGTTGGTCAGCTTAGGAAATATGAAAATATCTGCACAGAGGTGGTGGAAACAATGTCCTGCAGTATGAGAGCTACTCATCGAGGATGAGATTGCGGAGCAGCTTGCCGAGCAGGTGCGGCAAGAAAAACTAAAGGTATTGGTGGTAACGGCAACGATTAAGAAGCTATCAACAAAAGAGAAAATCACCGAAGGCGCTGAGCTCAAGCAGCTCTAGGATAAGGCAAGAACCCTGCGTGAGCAAGAAAAAATGCGCAACCAAGAGACGGCTAAGGAACATGCCGAATCTGAAAGGGTGACAAGGCTAATTCATCCTATCCAGCAGAGAATCCATGAGTTAATGCAGGTAGTGGCCAATGTGTCATTTGAGCACCTAGATCCAACCAAGTGTAGGAACTGGAGCAGCAGGTAGAAGAATCCCGTCGGGAGATAGAAAAGCTTACTCCCATTTTTGGCCAATTCCGACAGAAGGTTGGAAGAGCAAAACATTCTACGCCAGAAGATGCACCAGAGGATTTGCAAGAAGAGGAAAAGGAAGATGAAGAGGAAAATGAAGATGAATAGGATCAAGAAGAACAACATGAAGAAGCGTCGGAGCAAGCAAGAGAAAATCCTTTGGAGGTAGGTTCTTCAGATGATGTCAGTGAAGAAATTGTATAACTCTAGTTTTGTCATCTAAAATATAAACATTTTTCTAAGTATGGGATGAGCACGCGGTACAGGAAACACCACCCCCAAAAAAAACATGAGTAACAAAACACGTAAGAGAGGAAGCATGAGAAAGGTGTGCGAGAAGAAAAATAAAAAAAAACAACAACAAAGAAAAGACCGTGCATGTTGTGCCACCTCCTATGTCCATTACTTCGTGGCTCGGTATGAGCCACATGTTAGTGTTAGGGGCCTGTTGGTCCTGGGGAAAGAGCGCAATAAATAAGCACAAATGAATAAATGTACAAGAATCAATCCACCACGAAAGCACAAATAAGGAAAAGGAAGCATGCGGCAGGTATAGAAGAAATCTACACAGACAAGGAAATCTGCGCGGATAAAGAAAATTACGCAGAAGAGGAAATTTGTGCAGAAGAAGGAATATGTGCAAAATATGTCACCTGCAAAGAAAAGAGAAACTGCACGGAAGGAAGATTCCTGTAGGGTAAAACAGTAGCACAAGTGCAGATTAACGACTAAAAGTGACTGGACGATCGTGGGTGTTGAAGTCGGATTAAGTCGGTGGATGCCACATGAGTGAACGCATGCTGTAAGTAAGGGCGTCAGTGCCTCATGTCAAGTAATGATCAACATAGCTATAGCCTGAGAGGCGACCAATGGTGACACTTAACTAACTGCTTGTATGCAGTCGACCCTGCGTGGTCATGTAAAATAGTATAAATAGGAGGGATTCAATAGGTAGAGGGTTACTTTTATTTTAATCTTTGGTGGCTTTTTAGATCACTTTTAGTTGCTTTTGATTGTTTAGTAGAGGGAAGTTGTGATATCAAAGTGGTATATTAGTGGGAAGTCTGCAAGATGCAGTCGGAGGTAGTGTAGCAGAAGAGAAGCTCTGCTAGAGAGGTGCAATTTCTAGAGAAGTTGATCCAGGCTATGTGTGGATCAGTAGATGGTAACAATAGTTAGGAGAAATAAGACAGAGAGCATGAGAGTAAGAAAGATTCTGAGTAGAAAGCTAGATCTAAGATAGTATGCAGTCAAATGCAGGCTGAAGGCAGTCTTCAGTCAAATGCAGGCTGAAGGTGCCATATATTTCTCATGCCAGATGAAGAGCGCCTTATGATTTTTACCTGGATGGGTTTCCACGTTAACTCTCCTGTGTGTTGAGGATTGAATGTGTATGGTTGTTTATGTTTATGATGCAAGTCCTGTAATGGTTGAATGAATTTCGTACTATCAATAAAAGTCTAATTGCATGAATAGGTTATTATGCACAACTTTTGAGTATTAGTTTATGTTTACAGTGCAATCGCTGTTGTGCGTCTGTTATATTGCGCATGTCTGTTAGCTCGCTATTATATCCCTTTATGTTTAAAGTAATAAGGCCGAATCTGTGTCACGCCGTTAGTATTTAAGAAAGTATATGCGCGGTGTGTGCTACAGTTCGACGTAAATGACTCCATCCTTGTGACTTGGTCGAGCTCCTTGGCCGCGCGCTGGGACTATAATCCCTCGATGAGCCCTGGAAACATGGTTCCGGTGGTTACCCATCGAAGAGATATCTAGGGTGATACTGCTCCCGCTTTGTGGGTGTTGTCGACGGGGATTTCTCTGTCGAGCCGATATGTCAAGTGTTTGTTGGGTTGACGGGCTACGTAGAACCTGGGTCGTGCGAGTTAGGAAATGTGTCCAACAACTATGAGGTGGGAATATAGTTATAAAGGTGAAGTGCTTTGCATGTTGAAGCAAAAAATATTATGTATATATTACTAACCATGTTCATTTGAGATGGATAAAAGCTATCAAGTCTCCTCTAGAGACTGATCACCTCTAGAGTGAATTACTTTAGCATATGACTATATGGTATGGGAGTAATATAACATGATCATAGCATGTGACAATAATTCTAAGTATAATATGATATGATAGATGATTAATGTTAACACATAGACCATGCGATAAAGATAAATAGATAAACAATAAAGAGATATTGAGAAAAAGAGAATTCAAAATGAGCCAAAAACTGTGTTAGATTTTTTTCATTTTAATCAATATGATCTAGGATCTTATCTGAGAGAATAAAATGCACATCAATAATCAAAAGAGACAAGAGACAAAGAATTTTCCTCGGGGAAACCATAAAGGAGAAACTCCGCAACTTCTTCAGAGATAGAATGAGCACCAAAAGAAAACGTAAAACCCAAAGATAAAAATATGATCTCTGACAACTGTTCTCTCTTTCACTTGTGTGAGCTACTCCTATCTCACTCATGCGCTACCGTTGAGTGAGTGCGTGTTTCATTCAAATAGAGAGCGTCACTCTCTATTTATACTTGTTTTTCACTTGACAATTACTCTACAACCCGACCTCACTAGGAGAGTCTAATAACCTTAATACCCCTTAACTGTGGGGGATATTTCCCTGACTTACAACAGAGGGTTAACCTCAATGAATTTACATGAATTTGTTATATTAATGACTCTCTCGATTGGAGGAACAAACATCTTATACAATATAAAATATACAAGTGAATACATTCCGAAGTTACAAATAAATCAACGCTCCCTCTTAACTAGGAAGGTATTCTCTTGACATAGTTCATCACCACAAGTCTTCATTACTGGATCATCATCAAAGCTAGATCATCATAAAAAATGGATCATAATCAAGGATGGATCATCATCATCACTGCTCCCGCTATCTCGAGCAAATGGTGATATCTCTCAATTCTACTCGTCATAGGAAGTTCTACAAAGCCAACCCTTTTTCATGTTGGATGTAGGTATCAACACTTATATCCGACCATGGGAGGCTCAGCTTGCTACCATGTCGAAAAGGCCCAATGCTTACATCTGACCATGGGAGGCCCAACCTTCCACCATGTCAGAAAGGCCCAACACTTACATCTGACCATGGGAGGCCCAACCTGCCACCATGTCCGAAAGGCCCATCACTTACATCCACTGGAATGGTAGGATACACCATCTACCATCCAGGGAAAGGCTCTGCACTTACATCCACCGGCATGGTAGGAAACACCTACTACCATCCAAGGAAATACTTTGGACTTACATCCACTGGCATGGTAGGACACACCTACTACCATCTAGGGAAAGGCTATGCACTTACATCTGCTGGAATGGTAGGAAACACCTCCTACCATCTGGGGAAAGGTTCTGCACTTATAGCCGCCACCATGGTAGGACACACCTACTATCATCCGAGGAAAGGCTCTACACTTACATCCACCGCCATGGTAAAACACACCTACTACCATCTGGGGAAAGGCTCTGCACTTACATCTAACCATGGGAGGCTCAACCTACCACCATGTCAAAAAGGCTCTGCACTTACATTTGACCATGGGAGGTCCAGCCTGCCACCATGTTAGAAAGGCTCATCGACTCATCACTTCCCCTTGGAAGAAACCTTGATCTTGAGAACACCAGGCTTCTCCCCGAAGTAATCAAACTTCACTCTGGCCATTTCTAGCATAGAATCACATCAGGGCTAATTACGTCTAAGGATAACCTGCGAGCTTCGCTAGGACTGATTACATCTAAGGACAACCTATAGGAATTTTTACGTATGAGCAACCTATGAGCTTCGCTAGGATTTTATGCTAAGACAACCTGTCTCACTAGCTATTCTAGAACTCCCTTTTTCGATAGATCTTGATCTGTATCACAAACTAAAGCTTCACTGCTCCTCTCTGCATCATACAAAAAATGCAAGTCAGATCAATCAAATCAAATAGTAGCTTTCAAAAGAAACATACTAACTCACAAATAGCCAAGCAATTGGAAACATATTTTTCCTCGGTTGTACTCAGTGCCATGCAGGAATCCATCCTACCAAACCAGTAGCCCATACGAGATCTCAAACTGAAGAAGCATCCCAAGGTGTTCTTCTTCTCAGTGGTGCTACCAATCCGAATAAACATAACCATGCAGGTTAGTCTTCTGATTTGTATCATGCTCAATTGTACCCTTCAAGTACCTCATTGCATGCTATGCAACCAGGTGATGATGTCTCAGATATGTCAGGAAAATTAATGAAAAAAATATCTGATGATACATCATGGCATCAACCATCTCTAATGAAGCATCACTCAATAGATTCAGGTTTGATGCCATAGGTGTGGCCATGTCCTTGCAATCCATCATCCCAAACCTCTTCAGGATATCCACTGCATACTTCCCTTGTCCAAGGGAGATTCTATTCACACTCTGCCACACCTCCATGTCTAGAAATAAATGCACCATACCCAAGTCCTTCATTGTCAAAACCCCCAAAATTCCGAAAAATTTAAAATTTTTAAATCTACAAAAGATTAAAGTTAATCAGATTAACTAACATTAATTAGTTAAGTGTTAACAACTTGCTATTTAATTTATCAGTTAGTATGTTTAGTTGTTGAACCTATTTTATAGCTTACTGACTTTTGTTCCATTTGACCATAAGGTGAACTGTTATGCATAACTGGGCTTACTTAGCTTTCGAGCTAATGCAATGGTTTCTACTTTTCTTACAGATGTACAGGTAAGAGGTTGTGACGCTGCACTTTGTAATTCTAGAGTATTTATTAAAGATCGTTGTAAGAGAACAAGCTCGAGAGAAAGTAAAAGGAAATATTATTTCAATTTATGTTAAGGTACATTCAACTGGATTCTTTTCAGCGGTAGTAATTTATATTTCTAATGATCCGTTACCTTCTCTATTTCATTACAGTTGCATTTTTATACAAATGTATATTTTAATTCTTTTAAAGAAAAACAGAGTATAGAAATAGAATTATGAAACCTATAACAAGAATCCAGATGTAAGCAAGCATTCCCATTCAAAAGAAAAATGTTGAAGGGTTTCCTGTAGTACTGCAAAGGTTTGGCCTATCTTTGCCAAGTTCTCGCTTTTTAATGAGGATATCATTAAAAATAAAAACCACATCTCTACATGGTAAATACTACTTTCTTGACATTAGTAACTAGTACTATAGATGCTATTTTAAGCTGTGAAAAATAAATCATAAAATGTTTACAGGCAGAAAATAAAATTATACCTAGCTCTCTACCATCACGCCTTACTTTAAGTACTTCTAAACTATGCTAGTCAATGAAGGGACTTAGCTTATAAAAGTTAGAAATCCATAAACAAAATTCTACAATACTTATCATAGCCTTGAATCTTGAATTAATTATAAGATTGCCCATTTTCAAAGGGGGGGTTTTTATAGTATTAAGGAGTTATTTCTTCAACCAAGGTTGATCTCCAAGGTTAATGGTAATACTAAGCTATAACCCAAAGATTATATATCTTGCACTAACAACCACTTAAGGTCTTTATAATATGATTCTTGATTTCTTGTTAAAGGACTTGAAGCAAAATTTATAAAATAATTAAAAAGTTTATTAAACTTGTGCCAAGTTATCTCCATATGCCCTATATATATAATATTATCCTCACAAGCATATAAACTATATTAACAATGATAGTATTTGAAACAAATACTTACCAATCATATAGTTTAGATTCCTAATAATCTATGGTCTTATGCTATTGCTCTTTGACTTAATAAAGAACTTAAAACCCTTAATATATGAGGGAAGAATTTATTTAAAACATACCCCGGTTATCTCTATATATGTTATAGTATATACTACAACTCTCAAAATATAAAAGCTATAATAACAAGGTCAAAAACATGAAAAGTCTTCCAACCAGTAAGCTTATGATTGCTTTGATGTCGATGTTAAATTTCATAAGATATCTAATGATTAAACATTAGAAAGAAAAATGATGAATAAAAACTTTGCATGCAGCATGGGGACGAGGACTTTGGATAAAATCTTGATTATTCTAATGATTGAGAGTATCAATCCTCCAACAAGTTATGGGCTGAACTATGCAAACAAACCCACTTTGCATCGATTATTAAACAGCTACCGTGGCATTATCCCAACCAAGCATTACCTGGATATAAGCGTTGCACTGCTAACCCTAACCTTCATTTGCTCCGTCTCCCTCGGCGCTGGTCGCTCTGCGACTATGCTGGGCACCTTTACGTGGCCCTTCTCTGTATATCTCCTCCACATAGCTCGCTCCACACTGGTATGTTGAAGCTCAGTCTTCGTCCCTCCATTACACGTTCCCTTACTGTACTGAACAGTACCCTCGCTAAAGCTCTAAGCCTTCCTTCGGGGGTTTTTGTTTGTTATTCCTTTCGCCTTTGAACTCTGAGCAAGTTTGTGAGGAATCTTCCTTTATCTCCTCATAGGTACTACCTCCCTACAATGTTAGCTGTGGTAAAACGATTTGCTGGCGGTCGTTCTTCTTCCACGAACAGGTAAGGGTTTTAACATTGTTAAATGTAAGTTTTATATTTTTAGTTCTTCTTTTTACAGTTGACAGCATTCTCATGAAGGGTTTTAATTTCCTGTAAATGCAGGCTCTTATAACTTCAAGGCGCGGCCAATGGTGAGAAAAACTGGGCAAGCGAGCAGCACACCTGGTAAGCCTGGTTACACCATGGCTGGTCCTCCTTATGGTTTTCAGTTGGAACTTTCGTGGGTTGGATTGAGAAGCCTGAAACCCTTGCTTCTTCGTTCTGGTCTTAAGACCGCTAGTTAAAAATTAATGAAAGATAACCCTTCACGCGATGTGAGGGTGTTACGGCTTAGGCCGAGGTTGTAAATGTCAATTTCCTTTCTGCATTTAAGTTCTGTGTGTAAAAGTAACAGATATACTTGGTTGTATAATCGACTGTGGACGAGGTTACGACCTCGAATTTTTGTTTTGACTGTACTTAAAAGATTCAGGGTTTTTACCCATCGTTCTATGATAAACATAACATTCTGTTTGTTTGTAAATTTTTTTAGATTATATTGCAGCATGTCTTCAGTTTGTGAACTGTATAGGATAATAAATTTGCAGGCTTAAGATAGCCTTACCATGTAAATTTAAAAGCAGCCGTAACAAAATAATTTAATGTCTTATTATTTTTTTTTACAGTTTGTATTATTACTTTTACTCTTAGGTTATGATCTGTATAATAAATAAATAATATATAGGCTTTGAACAGCCTTCAGTATTGTTTTATGATGCGGCTGTAAATAAACTATTGTCTTATTTTGATATATATTAATTATTTGTAAAAAATGGATATTATAGGGTTAAACCCTAATTTATCGTTTAAGAAATTATTACTTTTTTCTTAAGTTGATACTGTGTTTTATAGGCAACTCTATCTGTATTAGTGAATAAATGATTATTATCATAATGATTAGGCTTATAAATAAGCAGTCTAATGTTCAGATAATTATCTTTGTTTTAAAAACAAAATATGAAGCTGAGTTGTTTTACCATAGATAATCTTTTTTTTTAATAAAAATACTAACAGGTTGAGTACCTGGGTTATTCCTTGAGTTACTTGTTATGAAATTCTTGTTAAGTGATAAATATAGTTTACACTTTAGGCTAAATAGGTTTTTATGTTTTTACTTTTAATTTGCTTAACGCAATCTGTTAAGAAAAGTTTATTTACTCTGTCAGACAGAGTATAATGAATTAGGGGTTTGTACTTTAAATATATATATTCCTTAAATTTTTAAAAGAATACTGTTTCTATGTTAGATAAGTTAAAGTATAGTATTATTACTATAACAATAATATTTACTAAAGTAAAGTAATAATCATGTTTTTACTTGGAGTATTAAGTTCTCCATAAGCGTAATCTTTTGTTTATTTTTAAGCATACAGAAATAGCAATATGCTGTTTAAATTCCTGTACTAATTTGCAGATACTAAATAGGTTCCGATAAAATTTATTCTATCAGTTAGATTATTATTTATTTATGAAAAATAATTAAAAAATATTATTTAACACTTCTTAAGACCTATTTGTATAACTATATATATAATAGCATTCATTTTAATTCCATAAAAGATAGAGTTATTATAAGTGATGTTAGAAATTGAAATAAAGAAAAAATAAAGGAACTATGTCATTAATATAATATCACAGTTCTAGTTAGCTTGTTTGATTATTGAATAAATTTACATTTGTTTAATCCTACCAACAAGTTCTGCAAGTACAAGTATTAACATGTTTATACTTTGGAATAAAGAGAAATAATAACTCTGTAATTTGTTCTTGCCTTGAGTTAATTTCTAGAAGTAAAATCATTCGAAAACAAGGAAGGAAACTATATAGTAAAACAATATGAATTCAAATCTAACTTCTGCTTTCTATAATGTACATTAGCTTTTATTGAAAAACGAGATACAGTAACTTATAAATTGGTGAAACACTAGTGGTTACTGAAAGTAACTAAATAGGAAACTCGGTTCAGAAGGATATTACTTCATAATACCGAGATACTGTGCTGGAGTACGGTCTGGTGATCCCAGATGTGGAAAAACACAGTAACTCTAAACAGATTTAAACTACTGACATTCTGAGATACTAAATTTTACTGAAACTAATTAACTCCTCAGACATGTAAAATAATCATAACATGCATCCATTCATACTCAGTAAACATAAAGAAATAAGTGACAGAACCTGTTTTAAGCTGTGGACAACAACAACAATGGGAGGCTGTTCCTCCCTACCAACTCCTGAAGAGCGCTCAGACAGCGACTTCTCAGGACCCCCAAGCTTGCTCCGGTCTCCCTGGCTGGAACTAGGTGCAGCAATGTTAGATACTAGTCCTCAAACTCAGTATGAATCCTAAACTTATCAGCAAGTTCTCCCAGCTAAAAGCTGTAAATAAAATCAAGTTACTGCAGCAATCCACTCAGAACACTTCCTTACTGTTTTTCCCTCTTTCCTCAATGAAATTCCTGAATAACATTCACCTGAATGAATTCTCTCTGGAATAAAATCTGAGTAGCCTCAGCTCTCTTCATTGAGTACTTTTAAAAGATTTCCTAGGTCTTTGTTGGGTTAACTGTCATTTAATGAGCCACCTGCTCTAATTCCACTTTCTTGGGGAATCATGACCCCAAATATAGGGAAGTTGCCACCTACAACTTAGGAAGTGTTTGAGGATGCTGCCACTTGTCTTTTGCCTTTCCACCTAGTTCCATCCACCAGTTTGACCAGTAACCTCTTTTAACAGCTCTGCCATGCTGTTGTCTCCATAATTTATTTATTAAAAATAAAATATTCTGAATTACACTCCATTACTATTGACTCTGCTGAGTCATCAATCCCTACTTAGGATTAAGTTTAACATAATGTCTCAGAAATATAATAAAACAATTTACATAATTTTTACAAAATTGGGGTATGTGACATTCATCTCAAACTCGACAGCAAGTCTCCTTCTTGCAAATTTAATGAGTTCCAATTTTTCTGTCAGTAACAAGTCATCGACATATAACCATGAGCATCACTGGTCTTCCACCTTCAACAATGAAGTAAAGGTTGGAATCCTCTTTACTCTTAGTAAATCCTAGAGCCATCAATAAGATTTCCATCCTGTCGTACCATGTCGAACCTCAGGCTCTTCTGCAGTCACTCCCTCTGAAGCGGAGTATCATTCTCCCTCTGCATTTTGTACTCTATGTACTGAAACATTATGTAGTGGAGTGACAAGTAGCTTCCTCTATTACTAATATTCTATGTATCCATCTAGGGTCACTGGATACCAATATCCCCTATCTTGAATATTTTCAAAAGTTCTTCTCACACCCATCTGAGAGCTTTCCATCCTCTATAGGATTTCATCTTCAACCTTGTAGAAAATGTTAATATTTTCTTCACTCTAGGTGATATTCAAGCTCCTCATGTAGGTGTTATCCCATGGGTGCCTTCTGAGTTTGTACAAGGCCTTTTTTAATTTGTACACATGAGTCTTCCTAGCATGTGTCTCAACTTCTAGTGGCTGCAAATGTCTCTTCGTAGTCTATTCCTTCTTTCTGTGAGAAGCCTCGAGCTATAAATCTTTCCTTTTATCCTACGATGTTGGCATGGATCTGTCATTCTCTTTATATTCTTCTGAATCTCTTTCTTTCGCCATGGTTTCTTTGAGCCGATAAGATTCAGGTTCCACTTCATGTATGCTTATTGGAGTGAATCTTGAACTGTCGTCACTTGTGTTTCAGAACAAGTCTCAGCCTTCTTTTCTTGTAGGCGATTGTACACGATCTTACCTACAATTCAAATGTACCAGTTGTATGGTTAGAACATTTCATAAGGCATATTCATAATGGAAAATTCCTATGCATAAAGATATAATCATGCAACTATTTTAGCCAATACAAAATTCATCCATATCTCAAGGAAAATTTCTAGATGCCTTCCATCTCTACCATGACACAATTGAGATTGTGCACTAATCCAATATGTCAGCAAAGAGGTTTCATTCTAGATAAGTAGCAATGGAGAGTTGTATAGCACCATGGGCTACTTACCCATCACATGCATATTAGTAGTATATTGTCATTAATGCAAACATTCTATCGTGCATAATACATCAATTGAATATAAACAAATGCATAACCAAACAATATCATGAAATGACAATTGAATACTT
This sequence comes from Pseudotsuga menziesii, assembly GCA_001517045.1. Taxonomy (NCBI): domain Eukaryota; kingdom Viridiplantae; phylum Streptophyta; class Pinopsida; order Pinales; family Pinaceae; genus Pseudotsuga; species Pseudotsuga menziesii. The sequence goes on from LPNX010226671.1 coordinate 249,700, forward strand.
ATCTTTATTTGTTTCATGGGTATAATCCTTCTTGAGCCTTCAGCTTCATCATCTTCTTCATTCATAATAGCATCATTTCCTATCCAAATGCTAATATGGACAAGAGGTTCTTCATATTCCTCATCACTTGAGGTATCTTCCATGAGCGCTTGAGCTTTAGTTTCTCCCATATTCTCTTCTATTATTATGGGTCGATCTTCTTCTTGTGTGCACTCTTCCTAGATTCTGTTGAAGGCAATCACTTCCTTCTGGCACACATTCCTTGAATGAATGAATCCCATGATCATGGGAGGCCATTCAAGGTGGTTATAACAATATCTTATTATTCTTCGATTGATTCGTCATAGCATTGAACACTTCCTTTTGGTATCTTCCGAGATGACACATGAGGGATGAGATGATCTTTAATAGAATATGCAATGATTCTCTTGTCTCTAGTGTTAGACTCATCTCCCTCTTTCTCTTAGAACTTTCTTACTGGAATACTGATCCAAGTCAATTTTTTTAAGGATCGCAGAGTTCCTATACTTTCATACTTGGAAGTTGTGATCTTCACCAAGCTTGTCATTAAGCTAGTGTGATTAAACATTTTGAAACGAGAACCTTAAATGTAAATAGCAAAAATATGGATCTTACCGATTTGAGGTGTCTGTCCTGGTTCAGGAGTTGGTTTATCTAGGGTTTTTCAAAGAAACCCTAAATTTCAAAACTTGGAATTTCAAAATTCTAATTGGATAGAAAGGCGTGCATATTCAAGGAGAGGTGTCCAATGTACTCCTTTCCTGAAAATAGTGGAGGGAAGCTCCCGGAACAGGAAGCCCTATTTTTCCAATTTCTTCTGTAGAAATTCCTAATATTGTTTCTGTAGTATCTCCGAAATGATTGCTCCTCTATGTCTGAAACTTCTCACTGATTTATCCTCATATGTCCTCTTTCCATCACCACAGGTTTGATCAGCATTGGTTTCACCAATTGGGAATTTTTCCTAAGGTGACTTATTTTAGGACTGTTCATCATAACGAAGTTTACCATAGAAAGTATATTCCATTCCCTATCTGTAACATCTTGCAAAATTTCATTTGGACCTTCGTAGCTTGAGATATAGCAATTCTCCCTAGGTGTCCTGCTTAGGGATGAATCCTAGGAGAGGCTGGAACCCTGATTCGGAGGAATCATATCTCCCAAAATATAGAAAATCTGAGGCTGATCATTTTATACATTGTACAACACAAATTTCTCTTTGGCTTGTAAAAATTTCTGCTTCTGATCCTTCTCCAATCTCGAGAAATAGCGAATTCACCAAAATGACTAGTTTTTGGTCTTTTAGGGTTTTCTGATCCATGGTCAAATTAGGGTTTGACTTTCCTGGAGTTCTACCCAACCAAAAACTTTGATCTTGGTCTCTAAATTTCAATTTTGAGGAGGAGATAAATCCTATGCTGGGCTCACTAAAAAATTCATTAGAGGAAATTTCAACTCAAAATGGGCCTTTTAACTTTAACTCAAATTCCATGTCATCATGTGTTAGCCAATGAAATTTCTTTAAATTTGAAATACCGTATAGGTCTTAAACATTTTTTTAATATAAATTTGGGGATAGGTATCATAAAAAAAATATATATATATACTTTTTTGTTTGTATTTGAAACTTGTATTTAAGTATATTTTTAATATATTTGAATAATTTTTTAAGATTTGAATCTCATCTATGAGTATATAGATTCCTTACCTATATGTTCATATGTTTGTATTCCTTCATAATGCTTATGTTTGGTTTTCTTCTTTGAATTGAATGCTTATTGTTAGCACTTGTGCTAAATTTTGAAGAATTCTACACAAGGCATCTGCACTAATTCCCCTTCAAAGGTCTAGACCGGTGAAAAATAAGGGGTAGGGTCAAAAAAAATTCATGTATTACGAACTAGAGGCACGCAGAAAGGATTTTAGGCACAACCTTGGAAATGAGCCTGATATAAAAAATCCGATCAAGAATAGGCCTTGACGAGAACATATGGTGGAGATCCAACCTGCAAATGGGATCAACGACCTAGGGAAAAGCAGGAGGGAGAATTCGGAAGCGGGAAATGAAAAGTTTCGGCCACAGAGAGTTTAAATCCCAATTTCCATGTTCCGAAACCTGGGATCCAACGACTCAGGATTTTTTTTCCCTAGATCGACGTTCCATCAAAGGGTCGGGAGTAGAAAAGACAAAGTTTCGGTCATAAAAAGTTCAAATCTTGCTTTTCTCGTTCCACGATCTGTTAGATCGACGGTCTAGAGTGCTTTCGCTAAATATCGATGTTGTGGAAAGAAAACGATGGAAGCAGAAAAGGAAAAGAAGTTTGATCTCGAAAGTTAGAATATCGATTTGCGCTTTCCATGATCAGGATTCAACGGCTCAGAGCGCATCCACAAATATCGATGGTCCAGAAGGGAGCAGATGGGTGGAGATTAGAAAGGAGAAACTTAAGAATTTGATCATGAAAAGTTGAAGTTCCATGTTTGACTTTCCTCGAGATCGATGGATTAGAGCGCTTTCGCTAAAGATCGACGGTGTGGAAAGAAAATGACGAAAGCGGAAAAGGGAAAAAGAAGTTTGATTTTGAAAGTAGAATCTTGATTTCTGCTTTCCGCGATCAGGATTCGACGGCTCAAAGTGCGTTTGCAAATATCAACGGTCCGAGAGGCAGAGATTGAAAAGCAGAAACTTAATAATTTGATCATGAAAAGTTGAAGTTCCATGTTTCTCCTTTTTCCATATCGACGACTTAGAGCACTTCCACAAAATAATGATGGTATGGAAAGAAAACAACAAAAGAGGAAAGGCGGAAGTGAAAAAGGAAAAAAGAAGTTTGATTTTGAAAGTAGAATCGTGATTTCCATTTTTCATGATCAGGATCTGATGGCTCAGAGCAATTTTTTCTAAATATCAACAGATCAAAAAAGAACAAAGGGTGGAGACTGGAATGCAGAAAACTTAAAGAAATTGATTGTGAAAAGTTGAAGTTCCGTGTTCTGCTTTTCGCTGGATCGATAACTCATAGCGCTTCCACTAAAGATCGACGATGTGGAAAGAAAATGACAGAAGCGGAAAGGCAGAAGTGGAAAAGGGAAAAAGAAGTTTGATTTTGAAAGTAGAATCTTAATTTTTGTTTTCTATCATCAGGATCCGATGGCTCAGAGCACTTCCGCTAAATTTCAATGGCTCGGAAAAGAATAAAGGATGGATATTGGAAAGCAAAAAAATTAAAGAAATTAATCATGAAAAGTTGAATTTCCGTGCTCTGCGATCTACCGGATTAACGATTCAGAACGCTTCTGCTAAATATCGACGGTGCAGAAAGAAAATGGTGAAAGCAGAAAAGGAAAAGAAGTTCGATCTCGAAAGTTAGAATCCTGATTTCTGATTTCCACAATTAGGATCCGACGACTCAGAGTGCATCCACAAAGATCGATGGTCCAGAAGAGAGAAGAGGGGTGGAGATCGAAAATCAAAAAACATAATAATTTGGTCGTAGAATGCAAAGGTCCCGCTTTCCATTTTCTATCAGCCCACAGCTTGATCTCAGATCAATGGCTTGGAGAGTGTTTTCCTCAGATCGACGATGCAAAAAAGGGAAACATGTGCAAGAGTTAAAAATACCTATTGATATGTGAGATTGAGTAAACCCCACATTTTTTAATGGTGGTGATAAAAGGTTGAATCAGATCTATGGTGAAAATTCATTTCGCTAATCTAACTTGCTCATGGAAAATCACTTTTCAAGTTTGCAGAGTGGCTTAAAGATCGACATATTTCGACGGTTGAGATGTAAAGAAGATCAAATCTATGATTGTGGTAGATTTCACTGATCCAACTAGCACGGATAAACCAACCTTTGAGATATGTGAAATCTTAAAGAGCCACATCATTGAATGGCCAGGATTTAAGCAGGTAAAGATCAATGGTCTGGAAAAATTTTCATAGGTGAAGATGCTAGAATGAAGGGAACCACTGTAGAACGTTGAAGGAGGTTCTGAGTCATTGTTTTCACCCAGCAGGCATGGTTTCCAGGTGTTTCATTCTCCATTTTTTTTCCAGCATGTGCATCCCAGCATTCTTTCCTATTTTGTTAACAATCATGGTGAATCTGCCAGATCAGAGGTTGTTGGGATTTTATGATCATTCAAATTTGATCCGCCATTTTTTGTAAATGATTTTGGGGCTCTGTTTCGAGTTAGGTATCAGGAGCCCAGGACTCTATAAATACACCCTCGAAAGAGGAAGAAAAGGTTGAAAACTTTCATTCAGAATCCTCCATGCTCGAGTTTTGTAGCTTTGTTATTTTCTTGGAAACTTTAATAAAAAGTATGCTCTGAGTTTTCTGAGATTCATCAAGTTGTTTCTTGTTCAGTCTGTGTTTCTTGTATTTTCATTTTCATGTACATGTTTTTTTCCAATACATTTCTAGGTTGTATACAAGGAATGTGTTTTTTTACAATGCTCCTTCCATCAGAAGTCATAATTGTTATGTGTTGGTAATGATTGTGATAGATTTCATCCACTGATAGGTGCTCTATTTCAGTTATTGTCCCCTGTTATATTTCTGCTAAAGGTGTTTCTAGAGATTTATCCTTTGATAAATGCCTCCGTGTTCACTAAGCTCTTTCCTCATTTATGTCTGTCATCACTTCAAGATAATTTGATTGAACATAATAGACACGTTGTTACGGAGAGAAATTCCTATGGCTTGGGGTACCACAACAGACAAATTGACTCCAGAAATCAATCTTTCCCAATATGCAATAGAAATTAAATGTCTAACACTAAAGGATCAGACCTCGTACCTTATTCCAGACGGTTGAAGTAGATCCCCGTTGAGCTTTCCAATCTTCAACTTGAATTGATAGATTACTTTCTCAACAACAAGTAAACAATACAAGCATACTATATATCATGGTGTTAGATATATTCTAGCATATATAATCAATAATGTAAAAGCATTTGACATATTCCCATGGATAAAATATTCATTCAAATACACATCATTGGATGGTAAAAGATATTTCTATTAATATAAATCAGAGATTACAAGATAGATACAACCTCTGACGGCACGTCTGTGAACCGAAGAAACTGAATCCCCCACTTGGGCCTCCACCACTTCAATCCTCCATCTCTCGATAGCAAGCTCCCTAGCAAAAGGAAAGCTTGGGAAGAACACAATAGTTCTCCAAGGGACAAAGGAATGCAGACAAAAGCATAAGTTCCGGAAACAATGGACTATAGTTTCTTTGCTCTCAATTCTCTCTTATGCCTTCAATGTACCAAGGGGTTCCTTATATAGCTTTCAAAGGGATACTGAAAGGTCGAATCCGTGCGATCTCAAGGCATATGGAAGGCCAGGAGTCAAATGAGTCGGATCCATGTCAAGGAAAACTCCAAAAGGATTTGGATTATGCACCCATCCCGATGTACGCGGTTATCGGGGTCAAACCCGCGTATGTATGTTGTTATAGGTTTAAAATCCGCGTATATCATTTTTCATATGTTTGTGGGGATGATCAAGGAAACATCAAAGGACAAAAAGTGGTCCATGGGGTCTAATGAGTCTGCAGCGGGATAGGGGAAGGCCATACAAAGTGTGATTCACCAAGAGTGGTGAAATCCGCTATAACAGATGCCCCTTAATGTATGAGATCAGAGGAGTTATACGATGGCCGAAATACATTATAAGTCCATCCCAGAAGTGGAGTGATGAAGGATCCCAAATGGAAGACCAGCCACCCAATCAACATAGTAAAATAATACAACTCTGCATATAACTGCAAGTACATATAGTAGTCCTGGATACATAAGAGTACAGTGGCCATGAATAGGAATAATACTTGATATCACATATGTGGTCATCACCACGTACAATATACATAGATCAAAATCTCCATGATGAAGATATACAAAGGACCATGATCTCCAAAATGGCTGAAGATATATAATAGATCAAGATCTCCATAGTGGCTGGAAATGTCTGACATATACTGGAATCAAGTCACGAGAGCTGATATCTCATGAACACTGGCATGATCAAGGAGGTAGCATATAAGAGATGCCACCAATCTGGAAAGTCTTCTGCACAAACCGCTACGAGTACATGTCCTACTATGTGAATAGAGGTGTCGAGGTCGAACATAGTAGTCCATCGTCTGATTACCGGTCATTGATGTATACCGTTAATAGATGTGAGATCACCCACCGATAATGAAAATGGGAATCAAGGTACTAGAGTGCAAAATAACAAGTGTGAATAAATGTGTTGAGGTCAAACACTTGAAAGGATCCATCGATCAAGGGACATTGATGTATTCCCAAAGACTGTCGATGGTGAGAGAACCTACCACTGATGACTACAAGTCTCAAGGAACTCAAAAGGACTCTATACTCCAATCCCAGAATAAATGATCTGAATTCGATGGGATGAAATCCGCTAAAAGGAGGGCATTAAGGCATCCCCCATCACCCAACATGAGGTACTCAGCAAAGCTGTATAATGTGGAAGGAATCGATCCTAAGGTGCATGAACCAGTAACTATACCGGGAATGGCCGACATGCAAAGTCAAGATAACTGAGGAATGGCCGACATAGGTTTCAACTTCCTTCGAACAAGAGCATAACGGCGTATGGTGACTGAATGAAGGCAACATAGAATCGATATACAAACTGGGACATCTCTATGAAACAGGAGGCATCAACAGAGGCTCCATAGGGACTGGAATCTTAACCAGTCGGTGGAGATAAACCCAGATAAATGAGTACAGCTCCTAAAGTCAAACTATAACCCAACCAATGGATGTGATATACAATGCTCTGTTCGAAGGCGACACGACTCAATAGCTGCCAAAGATAACATCTTTCCTTGTCCAACTTTTTGGTTTTTTGATTTTTTTGGACTTTTTCAGTTATTTGAAAAGCTTGAAAAAAAGAAGAAACTAGCTTTAAAGTTACAAACTAGGAGGAGATGAGTTTCATAAGGGAAAACAAACTAGTTCCAAGCAGTGGAACATACCTATGCTTAATGCAAGGATACATGTGTAGGATATCGACACTCGGGGGAAAATCCCCTCCCGGTAAAAAGGGAATCAAGCTGCGAAGGATATAAAAAATGGCTCTGCATGGCTAGACATGAGACAAGCTCGGGGCTATATGGCTAAAACACAATGTCAGGGGAGCCAACATAAAGCTCAATAAGGCAAGAAAAGCTCATGATAATGCATTCAGAACTTGACATAAGGGAGTCCTGAGGGAAATAGGCCAGCATAAGATCAAGAGGAGTATGAGGCTCTTGCGAAATGTCATGGCAGTACTATACAATGGACTCCCACACCCTAAAGGAGAAAATGTCAGCATGGGCACCAAATGCAAATAAGGCGCTAACTAGGGTACCCATGTAAGGTGAAGCTCTACCACTTGTATTATTCCACTTCTAAAGCAGCAAGAAGGTTCCATGACATAATAGAGTGGGTTCGTACCTAAGGACATGATGATATGGTCATAAGGTCATGCAAAATGCAAACGGTGGTGAACCTAACCTATATTCCAGTTTAGATATGATACCTGAAATCAGCATGAGCGGGTCAATCCAATGGCTAAAATGACACTGAAAAAGGTCTTCTACATCACCAATTATGTCAAAAACGGTCCAAAATGGTTAGAAAATGTCGAAACTATAGGAAAGGGGGTAAAAATTTTCAAATATTTGAAATTTTTTCTATAAATAGTAAAAAATATAAATCATTTGAAACTTTTACCCATTGGAGCTCTGATTTTCAACTGCAAATTCCAGGAGATCTAGCCAACGGAATTCACAACCGTTTCTTCCAGGTATTTACTCATGCTCTCAGCTTGCATTTTGATGTAAATTTTGTGAATTTTCATGGTTAAATGAGGTTGTTAAGGCCATCTCTACATGAGCGCTGCAGCCCACACAGACATCAAAGCTTTTTCCACGTATAGGTCTGGCTATACGCGGAAAAGGGGCTAGAAACCGCGTACATACACGGCTGTTTGCAAAACAGTCGCGTATGAGGCCGCGCATAAGATTTTACAAGAATCTAATGGGCAATTTTGCAAATTCTCTTGCAGGATGGTGCTAGAGTGGAGAGAGCGCGAGCATCGTGAAGTAGAGGAAGCAGTAAGGGCTGAATTAATGGCTCAACAAGAATTACGTGCATGCGGACTCTACAAGTTTTGGTGTCTTGGTGGTTTGAGGGCCAAACCAAGACTGCTACAGATGCTGGTAGACTACTAGGATACAGACTCGGAGTCCTTCCGTATAGATGGGATGTCCCTCACCATAGAGGTGGAGGACATATACTTTATCACTGGTCTTTCTAGACGAGGGGAGGTGGTGAACCTTCGTTCTCGAGGTGGGCCAGGAGGTGGCCTTACTATCGACAAGTACATAGTTGTGTATTGCTACCCAGATATGGAGAAGGTGGGGATTCAAGTCCCCACCAATGCTATATAGGTGCTGGGCCTAAAGGCCATATTACTGACGCTGGGCAGGATAGCAGGCTTAGCATCACTCCATCAGGCCTCGCGACCGCCGATGTTCTATGCGGTGGAGTGTATGAGACCGACCATATATGACTGGAGTACTGCCCTACTGAGCAACATGAAACACCAGCTCAGTGAGTGTAAGGCAGGAAGGATACGAAACTTCAGGTTAAGCAGTATTCTGAGCACGTTTTTCTTCGAGCGTGTTCCAGGATTGATCCCTAGAGTGGACATTCCTCTCCACGGGGTTCGAGATCCGGCCCAACGGCGTTGGGCAGACGCTATGCGCAGATTGGGTGGTGGGAGGATGGCCAACCCATATCCAGCTGACTTCTTTCCATGGTGGCAACGACAGATTGTTGCCATAGATGACTACCCCTATGCAGGGATAGATTTCCGGGGGGATCTGGACATGCCATTGCCACCAGGATCAGTATATGGAGACATAGGTAACGAATCTTGACCCTCACTCTTTTTTTTTTAAAATTTTTGAGTTATTTAATTTTTTTGTGTTTTCTTGATTATGTGGAATCAAAAAGACATGTTTTTGCGCAACAATACATAGTGACATCTACCATTCATGTGCAGATGTGGGACCATGGTGACCAGAGGGCTTCCCTCATCATAGACGGAGGGGAAGAGGAGATGATATCATGGGTGTGGATGCGGAGCGAACGCTCCAGAGCATTCATACCAACTTTGTGAGACTGACTCATAGAGTTCCCATGGCACAAGTCGAGGACTTACCTGAGGCCATGCAGCGGCAGGTGGTGGGTGTACCACGCACATGGGTGCATTTATTCCGGCGGCTAGCTAGAGCCGTAGTGACATTTCATGATCACAACCCTCCTCCTCCTCCATAGGATTAGACACCTGGGAGTGTATATGTTTTGTACTACCGTGTACTATATGATGGAAGCTTTGAAAGCTCCACTTTTGTATATGACACTATGTATTACCACATTTTTTATATATATATAAAAGTTTTATGGTGATTGATTTTATTTATTTACATGTGTAAATGTGTGTTTATGATTAATTAATTATGAATGAAACAAATGCCAATCTAACACGTAGTTAGCATATGAGTCAGCAACTTGATTATTATTTCTTGGAATGTGTATATATGTTATACTATCAAATTGTCGTTCTAACAATATCACACGTAAGAACCTTCTCAATAATGTCGGATCTCTAACATGGTACAAACCATTGAGCTGTGACACTACTAACTCTGAATCAAGACGTACCTCAAGAGATAGAATACCATGTAGAATGGCATCCCGTAAAAGCTCAATAACGACGCTATATTCAGCAACATTGTTGGAAGATGGCCATAGACATACACCTCCTGAAGACAGTACCTGACCCATAGGAGTGTAAATCACCCAAGCAGCAGAGGCTGAGTGTTGAGTGTGACGGCTTGCACCATCCGCGAATCCTATGTAGGTGGAATATTCCATTGACATCTGCCAAAAGAAACGGAAACTAATCACAAACCCGATCACGATAAGAAAAAGACCTAACTATGCAAAAGATGTACAATAATATACAACAAACAGCCTTAGCTAAGGATCATGCATAGTATTTTTTGAGATAGAGACCATTTCTAGGCTCCACCAAAGCTGTCCCTTCGTAATATACTAACTCATAGGCACCATTATCTAACACATGCTTGACCACGCAACATAGGATTAAAATTCCCTGCCCCCAAGGGTTCTTTCGGTTGATCCCACAAGAGGACCAAGTCTCCTTCACTAAACACTCTTGGATAGATAGACTTATCGTACTGGACCTTAATGCGACGTTTATTAATCTCTAGAGCCACCAAGGCATCCCGAAGCTGCTCATCAAGTTGCTTAAGGTGAACCAAACAATCCTCCAAAGGTGAAGTGTTTGGTAAGAGTTCCACAGCTAGCTTCAACAAAGGAATCTCGCATTCAATCGGCAATATCGACTCCACTCCATGTACAAGCTGATATGGAGAAAAACCAATGGCAGTCTTAACCGCGGTTCGATATGCCCACAAAGCAGGATATAACATAATGTGCCAATTCATCTTGCTTTGTGTGATGGTTCGTTGGAGAATGGATTTGAGTGATTTATTCACTGCCTCTACCCGTCCATTTACCTAAGGGTAGTAAGAAGAGGAGTGCTCTTGCTTATACCCTAACTTGGATGCCAACTCTTCCATCATACGGTTCTGAAAGTGCGAGCCATGGTCAGTGACAAGCTCTTTCGGAATCCTGAACTGAGTAATGATTTGGTTGAATACGAATTGAGTGGCTGTCTCACCGTCGGATTTTACTGTAGGCATCGCCTCAGCCCATTTCGTGAAGTAATCAACAGCCACTATAATATGATGGTGCCCCCCAGCCAAAGCTGGGTTACAATCCATAAAATCGAGCCCCCACTTAGTGAAGGGACCAGTGGTGATAATGGGATGTAACGGGGTAGGTTTCAAGCGCATATTACATGCGAATTCCTGGCAAGGGTGGCACCTCTTGACTACATCAACACAATCTTTAAAGATCTACGGCCAAAAATAACCCGCTCTCAAAATCTTTTAAGCTGTAGAAATCCCAGATAAATGACCACCACACGCCCCTCTGTGGAAATCATTCAGCACAACCTTAGCCTCGTCATGAGTTAAACAACGTCGTAAAATGGAATCTACCCCACGACGGTACAAAGTATTGTCCACTATAAGGTAGTTCTTAGAAACGTGACGTAATCGTTGTCGTTCATCTCGCGAGAGGTGAGTAGGGGTCCTCTGTGTTTGCAGATATACTATGATATCTCCATACCATGGGTCAGACGTTGAGATTAAGAAGATGTGTTCATTGACAAACATATCTTCACAAACCAACTCCTCGGCCTCGCTCAAAAAATACGATATAAGCTCTGCAAAGATTAAATATTTCTTCGATTTTGCCGAAACAAACTCGAGATCAAACTCTTGCAGGATGACAATCCATTTATTATATTTTCCCCCAATCATCCTTCGTGTGAGGACGAACTGAATTGGATTGACATGGGCCACAACTAAGGTCTGGAGAAGGAGAATATAATGTCTCAAACGCTGAACCGCATGTACGGTAGCTAAAGCAAGCTTCTCAACATGAGAATAATGAATCTCTGCGTCAATAAAGTTCTGGCTCAGATAATATATGACATGCTCTTGGAGCTCCTCATCCTCTTGAACCAAAACCATACCAATCGTCTCTAAATACGCGGCCACATATAATAAGAAATCACAGCTATAATCTGGAGGACTAATCACTGGGGCCGATGCTAGGGCTCGTTTAAGTGCATTGAAGGACTCCTGGGCTCGCTCATCCCATGCAAAGGGAGTATCCTTCTTCAAGAGACGCATGAAGCCTTTAGTCAAATTGGAAAAGTTGACAAAAAATCTTCGTATGAAGTTTGCCATGCCTTGCAAACACTGAAGATGATGAATATTCTTTTGGGGAGACAACTAAAGTATTTCCTCAACCTTCAAAGGGTCGACTCTTATACCCTCTTTCGAAACGATGAATCCTAACAAATGACCTGACTTCACGCAAAAGATGCACTTATGAGGATTTAATATAACCGAATAGTGCCGACATCTTTCGAATACCAATCTCAAGTGATAGGGATGACGCATTCTCATACGAGAATGAGAAGCGAGGTCATCCAAAAATAATTCAATAATAGACTTGAGATTGTGGAAGATCAAGGTCATCGCTCGCTGAAACGTAGCTCCAGCGTTTGTAAGGCCGAAAGGAATTTTTCGATATGCAAATGTTCCCCAAGGACAGATAAATGCGGTCTTGTGTTGGTCCTCAGGTTTAATCTGGATCTGATTATATCCGAAAAATCCGTCCATAAAGGAGAACACCTCGCTACCCGCACACTCATCCAAAATCTGATCAATAAATGGTGTGGGGAAGTTATCCTTAGGACAGGCACGATTCAAATCGCGGAAATCAGTGCATATGCGGATCGCTCCCTGCTTCTTATCCATCGAAATGGGGTTTAAGACCCACTTCATCAAGGGAACGGGATATATGAAACTGACTTTCATCAGCTTCTCTATCTCTGCCTTAATGGTGGGTGCTTTCCTAGGATTCATGGCGTGTAAACGTTGCCGAACAAGCTTAGCGTTGGGGTAAGTCTTAATCTCATGTTCGACAATTCAAGGGTCAATACCTGGCATCTCATCGTAAGACCGAGCAAAAATATCATGGAACTCCTTGAATAGCTCGGTATATTCCAGAATCTCAACATGGGAACATTCTGCCCCAATATAGACATTCTCAATTGTGCCAGGATTGCGAGAAATGTTGATAGGAATCGTTGCCGATATGTTCGCCATGTTTCCATCATCCATTGGACCAGCAGAGCTTAATGGAAGCATAGGCCTACCAACTTTTTGACTAAGAATATCCCTATAATCCTCATGCTCCAAACGGTCAAGTGCTAGAAGAAAGTATGATCTATGATGAAGTTCCTCCCATGGTGACTCAACTCCCAACATAGCCTTGATAATCGCTTCATCTGAAGGGAAAACTGTATCAAGGTAGTCATGGCATGAGAAGACTATACTGCCCATGCCGGCAGCACATAGGGGTCTTCCTCCTCCGTCCGCAAAGAGGAAGAACAAGGCTCTGCAACACTCTTGAGATTAGCTTGATAAGCTATCATAGCTACAGGAAACGACACGCTCGTCTCGACTGGCTCACTCGAAGTAATTGGCGTAGGAATAATCCAAGGATCTTCCATATGGGTCGTGCGAAAAGACACCGAGGTCGTAGATGTCGAAGCCTCATCGGAACAAGATCCTACCATGAGGATCGGTGCAGGACAACTAAAGCTTCCCATAAGGGATGGATACATGCCTACACCCACACACCCAGTTGCCAGCTGAGAGTGCTCAATGATCAAGATCGTAGCTCCCGAAGATGCGGTAACAGACGGATTCTTGAATGCCATTTGATCAATATTTACAATCTTCCCGTTATGTGGAAAGCATACAACGCGGAACAAGGAAGAAGCAACGGCTTGCATACTATACATCCAGTTCCTACCCAGCAAGAGATTTTAGTCAAGGGGCGCATCAACCACCTCAACCTCTATCGCAACGGTCTTCCCCCCCAAACGGACTTTAAGGGAAGGAAGGATACCGTGCGGCCTAAAATATATCCCATCAAACGTAGTTAACATAATCGCTGATTTAGACAGCTCAGGAGAACCTAGACCATTCCAACAGGACAAAGACATCATAGAAGCCACAACGCCCTCGTCAATCACAGTACGCTTGACGATCATATTAAGACATTCTACGTGCACCAAAAGAGACACATAGTAGGGCAAGTGAGGCTGCCGTCCTGCGGTTTCAAATTTGATCACCGAGGAAGAATCATCTCCGTTCACACCAAGGGTAGAAAGCAACGCCTTCCTTTGCGAAGGACAACTCTTAAGCACTTCCAATGCAGACATCGCACAAGGAGTGTGGCCCAAATTCTCGACAATTGAATAATTCTGGGCGACTCAGGGATTTGGATTATGCCCCGAACGCTTAAGGACTCCCTTAGGAATGTGAGGTGCAGCCTCAGGTTTATCCTCAGGTTTCTCAATGCGCAAAGGGGTTCCTGGTGGATCAGGCTCTTTGCCTGGGCTGGTTTGTGACGAACTATAATCTTTCGCACGAGTCACAACTTTCACAGCACGGACCATGTTAATGCACCCACGAGCACTAGTCTCTGGTGGATCATTCTCACTAGACTGGTCATGGGACTTCGAGTTCATATTCTGGTTATGCGGTAAAGGGTTCGTTAGCACAGTTGGGCCTTGTGCTAAGAATCTCAAAGCTTCATCAATCCGGGGGCATAAGTAAGTGAGGTGATCATCCTTACATAACTTGCAAGGGAACTTAACGTTACGTTTAGCTTGCTTGTCCCCCCCAACATTTCTACTGTTCTTGTCATTATTGTTAGCATTATCATTCTTATTCCCACCCTTTCGATTATTATTTTTACCCTTTTTTCTATTTCGTCCGGGCTGCTGGTTACCCTTCTGGTCTGACTATTGCACAGAAAGTACATTCGCCGTTTGGGCGGGTTGAGACGAAGTCGTAGCTTGTCCCGAAGCAGATTGGTTGATTGACAACTGACCAACTTGTTTTGCAACCGAATCTGCAGGTTTTGCACTTGCACAACCCACAATGCCATCGGCATGTGGTCTAGGTTTGACTTTGGGATCGAAACTGGAATGAGGAGCGTTAGGAATAATCTCATACAACAAACTGGACTGACCATAGATCAAGTCCAGTTCCTGCACCCTAAAGATTGCTTGTTCCTCATTCTGCACTCCATATGTGGAAACATCCTTCGCTATATATGGCAATAACGATTGAGGAACCACTCGAGAAGGAACTCCGGCGGTATAAAGGCTTTAATTAATCTCTTCCATCTATGCCACTCTTGAATATGATCAGAAATATGGGTGGTTTTATCTTGTCGAAATGTTGACAAGAGCTCAGTACCAACATCATAGCGCACTAGTAGTTGGAAGTGATTAAGAAAAGTGATCACAAGGTCGTCGAACACTGTGAAAGCGCCCCTAGGTAACTCTATATACCATTTTGCAGCAGGCCCTATGAGGGTGCATTGAAATAGTCTCAAGCGGACTGAGTCCTAATGTAATGAATTCGAAGAGCACCATAGGTGAAACGTAGTAACGTGTTCACTCGAATCCTCTCCCGGTTTGCCTTCGAACTTAGGTATGTCCGAAGGAAGCTTGGTAGGGACAGCCGGCCAAGACGGGTCATGTGCAACAGGATCATTCGTAAGTCTCGATAAGTCAGGAAGATTAAGCGTCGCAAGGAAAGGGAGCCTAGAATGATGAGGTCTATGGACCGCTCCCTAGTTCATATAGGGTTGATTACCACCATGGCTCTAGCCATAGTGTCCTCCTCCTGTCTGACCCGTATAGGGTGGCGTGGAAGTACCATAGTATGGTGGACCTTGACTAGTAGGAGCTACAAAGCCATAATTAGGAGAGTAAGCAGGTTGTTGATACCCGCCTCTATAAGGTGAAGAAACCTGTCCATATTGTGTCCCATAATAAGGTCCATAGGTCATCGCATGCGATGCCCCATGAGACACTCCATAGGTAGGAAGATACGCTCCGGAAGTAGGAAAATACATACCGAAAGTAGGGATATATGCCGTGGAAGTAGTAATCTGACCTCTAGAAGCATGTACATAACCTCCCGAAGCAACGGGCGGTATGTAAACTTGAGACACAATCGGTCTAGTAATCGCAGTATGGACCTGACTCGTAGCCATGTGCCGACTCGAAGGACCACGTGAATAAGGTGGAGGATGTACATTTGAAGAACTAGGGGCCGAGGATGAAGGAATCTGAGTAATAAGATACGTACTACCGCCTATCGTCACTCGTCTTGGGTCTGGTATCCTAATCGGATCGTTAACCCTAGACCTAGGAGGGATATAAGATGTAGCTTCCACCACTGGGACGGAAGGTGCAATGTGACTAGTGCTCCCAAACCTCTTCGCATGGTAAGGAATGAGAGTGCCCCCAGGCATAGTGCTAGGCTCAAAGTCGGATTCGACATGAAATGTCAAATCATGCATAGGAAAACCAGCCGTACTATAACTACCATAGCTAGTAGTGGCGGGTTCAAAATGAGTCTCGGCGTCCTCCAGCATGCCATACTGGTAACGCGTCAAAGGGGAATCAGCCCTAGAGTGAGTAGGTCTATCATGCAAAGCTCCTATCTCAGAAATCACAGGACCTAACTCAGCTAAGTCGGGTGAAGGATCGTACGTAGGAGTGAATTCCCCATCGTCTAAACGAATGGGAGGAGGTGGTTCAGGAATATCCTATGAATGGTCTCCCATGGTGTGTGAATCAATGTGTGACATAGTCCGCCTGGACAGTATAGGTCTCTCTCCCAAAGGAGGAGGAGAAGTAGAAGGCGGAAGCCCTGCTAAACGACGAGAACGACGTGGAACCGCACTCGAATCCATAATGACTCAAAAAATAGCAAAGACTCTCTATTTACGTCAACCCTAGGCCAACTAGTGTGCACAGAGCAATCACTAACAAAATCTAAAGCCAAATGCAAGCAAACAAGGGCTGGATAAGTGAGCTCCCGAATGAAGCAGGTATGTCTCGCCTAGGAGAGGCTTGAGACTCCCATACACAACAAGTGCAGGTACGTAACCAATTATTGTGGCCCTTAGCTTCAACGCGTAAAGCGACTGTGCTTTTCGACCCCAACCTGGATGAGACACCTGCAGAATAACCTCTACAAGTACCCCCTTGATATCCTAGGTAATGCCACTAAGGTCACCTGAATATAATCAATGCTCAAGCGGATAGTCGCAAGCGGGATTGACCGTATGGGCAGGGTAGCAAAGCCTGAAACTCTCGAAAGAGCCCCCAGATACGAATACAATCCTGGAAATATCTCCGGTGCTACTTAATTATGACTAGGGGTCATCCCAATCAATAACCACTCACACTGCCTCGTGCTTAACTCCCATTTGAGAGGAGGATCCTGAGAACAATGGTTATACCAAGGATTTCACACACTCACCTGGACAGACACCTAGATGTTGTTGTTTAGTGATCTTGGAGAATTAACTTATAATGAACTATTCCAAGATCCTAAAACCTAAGCTTGTTGGTGCACCCTAGAAAAGAAAAGAGTGTAATTCATTTTATTTAGCGTTGATTTTAGTTGGCTTTATTACTCAAAAATAGGATATGGTTGTGCAAATAATGGTGTTATGACGCAACAAGAAGTAAAATGCACACCTAACAATCAATGCAAATGCATTGTGTCCATGAAAACAGGGTATGCTACTACGTGAAATGCATAATTCTTCTTCAAATGAATGCAAATTTTCCTATATGAAGGCCTAACTAGTACTCCAAAGCAAATCTAGATCTAGTGCAAGTACAATGCATGATGATAAGCAAATGTTTTTGGATTTTTTGAAAATAAAAGAGATGCACAAAACAAAAGGATGATCCTACCACCCTCAGACTCTGCAAGAACACATAAACAACATTAAAGCAAAGCACTAAGGTAAAAAATCTCTAATGCACTAATCTCAAACAAAAAATCAAAAATGCCATGACAAGAACTTTCCTAAAAAAAAAGATTTAGGCTAAAAAAATGTTTCTGGTCAGAAACAGAGGTACAAACAGACTCAGGCAGTGCCAAAGGAGACTCAGCAACTAACTGAATTCACCCAGCAACCAATTATCTTCCCCAAAAAGGCAAAAGCAAGGGTATACGCGACTGTTCGTAGTAAACCCGCGTGTATACGCGGAAATAACAGAGGAAACTACGTGTATACGCAACTGTAAGTCAAAAACCCGCGTACAGGAAGAAAAAGTGCATAAAATTAAGGAAAACAAGCAGGCTGAGATAGACTTCACACCAATCAGACTCTACCAGGAATGCATGCCCCCATACCCGACACAGAAACAAGAGAGAAAGAGTAATTCAAATACATTGAATGCCGAGAAATCAACCCCCAAAGGACAACTACTAGGAACTCCCCAGTGGAGTCGCCAATTCTGTTATAGAGAGAAATTCGTATGGCTTGGGGTATCACAACAGACAGCTTGACTCCAGAAATCAATCTTTCCCAATATGAAATAGAAATTAAATGTCTAACACTAAAGGATCAAACCTCGTACTTTATTCCAGACGGTTGAAGTAGATCCCCGTTGAGCTTTCCAATCTTCAGCTTGAATTGATAGATTACTTTCTCAACAACAAGTAAACAATACAAGCATACTATATATCATGGTGTTAGATCTATTCTAGCATATATAATCAATAATGTAAAAACATTTGACATATTCCCATGGATAAAATATTCATTCAAATACACATCATTGGACAGGAAAAGATATTTCTATTAATATAAATCAGAGATTACAAGATAGATACAACCTCTGACGGCACGTCTGCGAACCAGAGAAACTGAATCCCCCACTTGGGCCTCCACCACTTCAATCCTCCATCTCTCGATAGCAAGCTCACTAGCAAAAGGCAAGCTTGGGAAGAACACAACAGTGCTCTAAGGGACAAAGGGATGCAGACTCAAGCATAAGTTCCGACAACAATGGACTATAGTTTCTTTGCTCTCAATTCTCTCTTATGCCTTCAATGTACCAAGGGGTTCCTTATATAGCTTTCAAAGGGATACTGAAAGGTCGAATCTGTGCGATCTCAAGGCATATGGAAGGCCAGGAGTCAAATGAGTCGGATCCATGTCAAGGAAAACTCCAAAAGGATTTGGATTATGCACCCATCCCGATGTACGCGGTTATCGGGGTCAAATCCGCGTATGTACGCGGTTATAGGTTTAAAAGCCGCGTATATCATTTTTCATATGTTTGTGGGGATGATCAAGGAAACATCAAAGGACAAAAAGTGGTCCATGGGGTCTAATGAATCTGCAGTGGGACAGGGGAAGGCCATACAAAGTGTGATTCACCTAGAGTGATGAAAACCGCTATAACACACGTTGCCTTAGATTTCATAGGAAAATCACCACTCACTATTGCTGTAAGCCCCTTGAATATTTTCAGACTGTGACTCCATTGCCCAATGGTATTTCTTGTCTGTCTGTTTTACCATATTTAAATCTGCAAATATCCTGTTACTATCATAAATATAGCCTTCTACATGCTTGTTTAAAGCCAAATGTATATGTGAATGACCCCGTGACAAGAGAGATCCCTCTCTGACTGTATTGGCTAGAATATAGTCTAAATATTGGTTTGAAATGGTTATCCCTGTGACTTCCTCCCACAACCATAGGAAAATTACAGGGTGATAACATCTTGGCATTGTTTCCAGGGAGTAATCACTATTATCTCCTTGGGGAAATGACATTGTTTAGCTCTACGACCAGGTTGAGCAGTCAGTCATAGATACATACTGGTTGTACATGCTCTGGAAAATCCACACGAATTTTGAAGGTGACTCCACTGGGAAACACTGGTGGCCATAAGAACCAACATGAGTAGAAATCCTGATGTAGAATATTTCCAAGAGATTTTTGATCTAGAAAGTTTGATTCAAAGGGCTAATAGGCTGCAAAGGTTAGTCATAAATCTCTCTTTCTCAACTGAAGGTACATTTTTTGTTAGTGGTATATCTGAACATTGTAATGAGGATTTTGGACTAGCTTTCCCTAGAACTAAATCTGAATCCATCCTCTTCGAAGTGGTTTCTGATACCTATGCATTTGATTTCCTTTGCATTTCCTGGTCACCCCAGACCTCAGAACCTCTTGGCAGGTATTTCCAACACTTTCCTGACCCATAGTTCCCTACACTTACTTCTGAATTAACCCTGCTAAATTCCACCATCATAAGGCAACCTTCTACCGCATATTTGTCTCCCACTGCTTCAAAACTGAATCAGCCTTCATCTTCTAGCCTCACAACCCCTCACAGCTTTGTAGTTCCTCACATCACAATAAAATTGTTTGTCATACCACCTTCTATCCCTCTTGTAAGCCCCACTATAACCCCAAGGATGGCTAGGTATTCCCCTTTACAACTCCTTGCTGCTCTTCGCGACCTTCCCTTGCTTTATGGCCAAAGAATCAGACAATTTAATGGGGAGAGGGGATATTTAACCGAGGAACAATTGGAGTGGTTTTTAGACTAGACAAATTTGGAGGAGGTAGACTATGATGATCTGAAAGTCAGAGTGTTTTCCCAGTGTCTTGCTGGAGAGGCTAGAATTTGGTTCACAAACCTTCCAAATCACTCCATACTAAACTATCAAGCCTTTGGAGACTCCTTCAAGTACAAATGGGCAGACTAGAAGAACCCTAAGTTGTATTTGTCCCAATATCACTCCACGAGGAAAAAGGAGAGCGAATTTGTCCAAGATTTTTCTTACAGGTTTATGAAGGTATACAATGCCATCCCTTCCTAGTTCAAACCTCACATTGGTTCTTCCCAACTCCACTATGCTTAAGTTTTCGATAGTGAGTTTTCCTTATGCCTAAGTGAAAGGAGATTAGCCTCCTTGGCAGGTATGATGAAAGATGCCATAGAGGTGGGGGTAAACCTAACTGCTACAAGAAAGAAGAAAAGGGATGAGGTATAATGGAGAAGGGAGGAGGGAGAATGAAGAAGAGAGCATGGATAATGGATAAGGGAGGAAGGAGAAAGAGGAGAGAAAGGAAAAGATAAAGAACATGAACAACCCTCTACCTTTAGCTCACAAGAGGCCAGAATATACACGATGCTGAGAACCATGGAAATGATGATGGAGAGATTCTCTGTGGATGGTAGACCACCTCCCAAGGAAAATCAAGAGTAGCAAAACAAGAACCAGAATGCTATAAGGCCACAAATTCCTCATAACAGGTTGAGAGACCATAGAATCCCTCCTGATCCACCTGTCAGACCTCAATTTCAAGAAAATTATGTGGATCAGGATGGTAAACATCTAGTTGAAGATGAAATCCGTCAGCTGGACACCGACTCACCCTCCACCTTTCTGACCAAAGAAGAACACGATAAGGCTTGTCTTGAAAGGGGAGAAATGCCTGCTGGGGAAACATATGACTTCAAAAGGGGATATCAACTTGCTTTCATGGAGGTGCAAAGACAGATTGGTCTGAGGAATAGAGATGTTTTGGTAGTAAAAAATAAAGAGGCAGCAAAAAAATCCTCTACAAGCAAACCAAAGGTTATTCCACCCTGTAAGGATGCCTCCACGAATGTAGCAAAGCCCAAAGGGAAGGAGAAAAAAGAAGATAATCTTAGGAGCTCATATCAGGGGAAGACTTCTTTCAGTTTGGAGGATGAAATTGTAAAGATAAAAATATCTGTCCCTCTCACAGAATTGCTAAAAAATATTGAATATCATTCCAAAATTGCCACAATGTTGAAGCGTCCAGGAGAAGTTTCTGCAATGTCAGATTCCCTGAATCTCTAGATGATAATTCCACCTTCCTATTTGGATCATGTGTAAAAGATTATGATGATGAATATACTCCCCCTTTCTATGTCATTCTAAACATTCATAATGCCATGTATGATTCAAGAGCCTCCCACACTCTGATGCCCAGGATAGTCATGGAGGAACTAGGATTGGAAGTGCCCAGGCCATACAAAGAAATTTTCTCTTTTGATTCTAGCAAAGTCAGGTGTCTAGGACTGATCAAATATCTAGTCATCTCTTTAGCCCACATCCCTGCCAAAAACATGGTCATGGATTAGATGTAGCTGACATTCCTCCAAAATTCGGGATGTTGTTATCAAGATCTTGGGCAACCAAACTTAAAGGTACCCTTCAAATGGATAGGTCCTATGCCACTATCCTTGTATTTGGAGTGCAAAGAAGGATCGTTAGGGAGAAAAAGTTATCATACATGGTGACCAGTGCTGAAAGGACAAAAAACCACCCCATCTATACACTGGACACTGATATGGGATCAACTTTTTTCTTCATAGAAGGAGACACAGACAACTATAGTTCACAGAACGTTTCCTTTGTACCCACTCAAGAGGAGCTGGATGTAGTATGGGAGGTAAGTTTTGATGAGGCAACATGCAAAGAAGGGGCAGGAGATAGAGTTTGGGTGAGACCCACAGGAAGGATAAATTTGAACTAATCCTACATACTTGCCTTTGATTGTACAAATAATTAGGTAGAGTATGAGGCTATGGTGTTAGCCATTCATATCCTGAAGTATTTTCAAGTCTGGAGGGGAATGATACATGGATATTCTGAGATGGTAATTAAATAAATGATAGGTGAATATTAGACCTGACACCCGAGAATGAGAAGTTACAGGAATGCTTCCCAGGACCTGATAGAAAGTTTTGAAGAGTGCAAGTTTAATATAATCCCTAGGTTTTAGAATCATGTAGATAACTCTCTGGCCACTTCTGCTGCTGATTTAAAGGTCCCCACGCATCGTGGTGGAAGATATGAGATTGAGGTCACGAACATGCCTTCTATCCCTGATAATATAAAAAACTGGCAAGTTTTTTAAGATGATAAGGAAATCTAGAAGTTCCTCACTCTCACTGGGGAATTTGATGGATTGAGTATTGATGAAGAAAATGAGCTTCTAGAGGAGGCTGATCCAACCTAAGAACCCTTGCAAAGCTAGAATGTTGCTCCCAAAGAAATGCCACGAGAGGAGGATGTTGTTCCTATGGAAGATGTTGATGGCGAAAAAAATGAGGAAGCTGGAGAGCGAGAGTTGCAGAAGTGTGATGGGAAGCATGAATATGTGAACAACCTCTATGGAAAGGAGATCCTACAGCTGAAAGGTAACTCCATCTCTAGGGTTCTGGTCCCTTTAGAAAAACTTTTTGATCCTAATGATGTGGCTAAAGAACCTCAATTGGTCCCAATCTATGAAGATCTTGAGGATGTAAATATTGGGACATAAGAGCATCCCAAGGTCATCAAGATGACAAGAATCCTCTCATCAGAAGCTAAGAAAAAATACATCTCACTGATGACAAAACACTCAGATGTGTTTGCTTGGACCTATAGTGACCTTTAGGATTACGATACAAGCACAATTCATCATACCATACCAATCAAGAAGGATGAGATTCCTTTCAAACAGAAGCAGAGAAGGATGAACACCAAGCTGCTGCCTCTGATAGAAAAAGAAATTAAAAATTTGTTTGAGGCCAAAATCATTGTGGCTCTCAGCTTCTCACGTTGGGTGGAAAATCTGTTCTCTGTCAGGAAGCAGAACGGGGAAATAAGAATATGCATTGAATTTAGGAACTTGAATAGATTTTCTTTGAAGGATCATTACCCACTCCCCAAAATGGACTGTATTTTGTAGAGAGTAGTGGGTTCACAGAGGATCTCCACTCTAGATGGATTCTCAGGTTATAACCAGATCGTGGTGCAATCGAAGGATCAAGATAAGACAACCTTCACCACACCCTGGGGCATGTTCATGTATGCAAAGATTTCATTCAGACTAATGAATGCAGGAGAAAATTTCCGGTGGGCTATGGACATAGCTTTTGCAGATGAAAAGGATAAGAGTTTGGTCATATATATGGAAGACATCACTGTCTTTTCCAAATATGATGAAGAACATGTTGTGCACCTATTGAGAATGTTCATAAAATGCAGAAAGTTCAGCATCTCCTTGAATCCGAAGAAGTCATTTTTTGCTATGAAAGAGGGGAAGATGTTGGGCCATATAATTTATCAGGAGGGAATCAAGATATATACGAAGAGGGTTGAGGCGATCAACAAAATTGAGCTCCCTTGGAATAAGGTGGAGGTTCATTCCTTTCTAGGAAAGGTAAATTTTCTAAGAAGATTTATTGTTGCGTTTGACGAAATAGTGAAATATATAACTGATATGCTAGGAGAGGATAAAGAACTTAAGTGGACTCCTAAAGCCAAACAATCCTTTGAAGAAATCAAGAGGGCTATATTTGAAGCACCTATCCTTGCAAGCCTTGATTTTTCTAAATACTTCCTCATATTTTCATTTGCCTCAGAGCACACATTGGCAGGGGTATCCCTGCATAAGAATCATGAGGGACATGAACATCCCATTGATTTTTACGGAAAGACCCTAAGAGATGCTCCCATGAAGTATAATATCCTGGATAAAAAAGCTTATGCTCTGGCGCAGGCCTTAAAGGATTTCAGGGTATACATCCTACATTCCCATATCATTGCTCATGTCCCCACCGACGCTGTGAAGGATATTCTGACCCAAACTAATACTGAGGGACGAAAGGGAAAGTCGATAGTAGTTCTGCTTGAGTATGACCTGGAAATCAAGCCCACAAAATTGATCAAAGGCCAGGGACTAGCAAATCTTATGTACCAATCCAACTGCGATGCTCTCAGCCTGCACATGATTGTTGAATTTTCAGCAGAAGAGCAAAATCCTGAGGGACAACCAGGTCCCCCAGTAGGTGAGAATTTTCTGTCATCCCCTTGGCACACTGATATCATTTTTTTGTTACAACATCTGTAGGACCCACATGGTATGGATAGGATAAGGGATAGATTCCTCAAGCAGAAGGCATCTAGATTTTTCATCTTAGGGGGGGGATTGTATTGGAAGGAGCAAGGAGGGGTGTTGCTAAACTGTGTAGATGAGAAAGAGGAAAAGTGGCTCATTGATGAATTCCATGCATGGGAATCTGGAGGGAATAACTATTGGAAAGAAACCGTAAACAAAATCATGAGGGTAGGGTTTTATTAGCCCACCATCTTCTCTGATATTCATGAGAATGTTGTTGCTTTCCACAAATGTAAGATCTTTGAGGGAAGAAGGAAGTTATTACCATTTCCTTTGAAAACCATACAAGTTGAAACCCCTTTCCAGCAATGGGGGCTAGATTTTATTGGAGAAATAAATCCTTCTTCCTTAGGACAACACAGGTGGATAATCACTTCCACTAACTACTTCATGAAATGGATTGAGGCCATCCCCACAAGAAAAGCTACTGAGATAGTAATCATGTAGTTTCTGGAGGAGCATATCCTGTCAAGATTTGGGGTCCCAGGGAACTGATAACCCTCCTACTTTCAAGTCAAATAAGATGGTTGAGTTTTATTCCAAGTATCACATACAATTGGGACACTCCAAAGCCTACTACCCATAGGGAAATGGGTTGGATGAATATTCAAATACGAGACTCGTGATAATCATTAAGAAGATGTTGCAGGACAAGAACAAGGGATGGCACATGAATTTGAATCATGCTTTGTGGGATGACAGAATCAACGTGAAGAAGTCCATTGGCACCTCACCTTTCCATCTAGTTTATGGCTTTGAGGTGATTTTTCCTAGTTCCCTAAGATTTCCAGTGATGAAATTTCTATAGGAAGAGGAAATAGAGACACATCCAACCCAGAGGAGGATGTATCAGTTGATTGAACTACAACAATAGAGGGAGAATTTATTTGACATAACTCAGAAATTTCAGGAGAAAATGAAAGAAATATTTGACAGAAGGATGAAGCCTAATGATTTCCAGTTCAAAGATGTAGCTTTGTTGTGGGATGCACCACATGAGGATAAGGGGAAGCATGGTAAATTTGATCACCTGTGGAAGGCCCCATATAAAATTATAGCCTTAAGAGGAAATAATGCCTATGTTTTGGATGAAATGGAGGGCGGTCTAGTATCTGGAGATTCTGTAAATGGGAGGCTCCTCAAACATTATTTTCTGTAAAAGTAAGTTTAGCTCAATCGTCATTATATATACCATTTTATTTTAGCATTGCATGTGTGAATAGCCCCTCTTGTTAGACTTAAAGCCTAAAGTGAAGGAAATAAAGTCTCCAACAAGGGTTGTCATTTAGTTTCCTTTTTTCAGGAGAATTTGAAGTTGGAGGCACTTGGTTTACGTGGTTCTTTGCAACCTCACAGGGAGGATAGCATCCTCGAGTTGGAGCCATTGTTAGCACCTGTGCTAAATTTTGAATACTTATACAAAAGGCATCTACACTAATTCCCTTTCAAAGGTATATTTAACTCGACCATACATTGATGAAATTTGATGAGGTGATCTGATGGATTATCCTCTTTGCTTTCTCTAAACCGTGGAAGACAATCTCCCCAAACATCCATAGTAGGTACTGAATTTGGAAAACATGGAATATCAGAAAATTTGAAAGGTGCAAATCTTCGAGCCAGAATAGCTTCCATGGACATCGGCCTCTGCATCTTGAAATAGTGGAGTCGCCAATCAATTTGTCAAGACATATTTTGTTTTTTTCTCCTCAGAAAGAGGAAGGGGTGACAGTAATTCAAATTAATTAGGGCTGCATAAAGATAGGGATGAATGAAACCTTCTAATTCTTCTAGCTATTTTCAATATCTGTTTTGGGTCTAAAACACCCAACTGCAAAGGTGAAACAAATCTGCTTCTAGTTCCAATTCCCCTATTAGCCACTGTGACAAACTGGTGAAAAGTAGTCTTTAAGATTTGCTGGTTTAAGTTCACCTCTTAAAACCAATGAAATGATAAGTATCCCAGGGAAAAATATGTTTTCAACTTCCTTCCTTGGCAATGGCACCAAATATGTTTATGCCAGAAATTGTTTTCAGACTATAAGAAAACAAGCCAACATAATCTCAAATATTTCAATCAAACAAACTAGGTTTTTAGGGTTTTTTAAAAAGGGTTTTCTGGTTGTGAAGTTTGGTGACAAGAGGGAATGCATTCATAACCCAAATAAGAAATAAATCACAAGTAAAGAAAAACTGAGATGCGTAACATAATAACCATGTATCCAACAAAAATTAACACCGAAGTTCATCCACAAATGGCAAGCACTACAAGCATAAAAACTATAAACCAGCAATGAAATTACCAATTGTGTAGCTGAAACAAGCTATAAATGAAGCCAGAAAATAGACTGAAGGGTAAAATGGAGCATATATTTCATAATCAGTTCTTCAAATACACATGAGAGCCATTTACTTAGCTTATCAACAAGTCAGGAGACCTCCTCTAGCCAGCCAAAAAATCGAACCCTTCTCCTGTACCCTTGTACATCATTTATAATTAAAAAGAAGTAGTTCTATATTCCCTTCATTAGGTTGAAATTGAAACTACCCAGCAGTTACATTAACTAACTTTCAACTAATTGACCAAAAATAGCAAAATCGGATTCCTGGTAAATATGGCGAATTTCTGAAAAATAGGTGTCAAAGAAGTCTCCATATCTCTCAATCCGTGACATCTGTGTAAAAAATGAGAGAGGTTTTTGTGAATGGGTCCGTTATGGACAAAAACCTCTCTCTTTAAAAAAAAAATCATCTCTAATAAATCACAATATTCCCCGCAAGATGAACACTAGGCTGAAAAATAGGCTGTAAAGATTAAGCTGAATCTTTCAAACCTTGATAGCTGTTGCAAAACTGAGAGAGGTTTTTGTGAATGGGTATCTTATGAAAAAAAAAGTCTTTTTGTTTTCTAAAATTCATCTCCACCATCTCGTGGTATGCATTCAATTTCAATAACCCAAAACAGGAAAAACAGAGCAGAATTCTCAATAATCTTTGCATTTCAATATCCTCTTTTTCATCTGAAATTTCTTCTGCAGGTACAATATTTTCAGCAAAAAATGTCTCTACTGGTGCATCATCCTGAACAGGCTCGGTCTCCTTATCATCTGACTGTAAATATTTGCTTTCATTGTCATTAGGGTGCTGTTTAGATTCAAAGTCATCATTTGCAGGCTCTGCAACTTCCTCTAATTTGACACTGTCTTCATTTTCAACCTTTATTTTCTGTCTTTGTTTTCTGATCAAGGTTTGTCCTTTATGAGACACATTGTTTTGTTCATCTCTTGTGTAACCTGTGATTTTTCATATTCTATCACAATCAGAAGTCTTTTCAGTTCTGTAAGCTCTTCCTCTGTCTTTTGAAGCTCAGCTGCTACACAATGGCGTCTCTCCATGGTCAAAATTCTCTGGGCTTTCCAGTTAGCTTTTCCTCCAAACATATTCACATCCTGCTTTACAGATTCAAGTGGTGCTACAGTGTCTATTTCAGCTTTTGTCTCCACTGCCAACTCTGTTACATGAGCGGACAGGATAGAGTTGGTGTCCTCTTCAAACTACACAACACTTGGCATATTTTCCAATTCATTTGTAACGGACTTAATCTGATGCTCCCCATCAAAGGCAATTTCATTTAAGTGTTCAAAAGAGTTACAACCATCTTTTTTATCTTCATAGGCCTCATCTTGAGCTTCACTACTTACTGGCAGTGCAACGAAGGTACTTTCCATTGTATGACAACTTGAGCTTGTTGTCTTACTTGTAGATTCATATAAACATATAATACTCCCATTTTCACTTCTATGTACAACCAGCGTTGTCTCCATTGAATCATCAAATTCCGGTTCTTTGCTTTCTTTCAATCTAGATGTCAAGGGTGGCCATGCCTCTACTGCCAATGCATTTGTATCCATCAATGGTGGCACTATCCCCTCTTTTAGTGCCAACATATTATCCAAAATGAACCAACACCCGTACAGATACAACCTATTCTCTCTTCAAAGCATGCAGAGGTGGAGTAATGAGCTTTATAATTGAACCCCCTTTCTTTCAAGTGACTTTATGGAATCATTCATGAAGGGTTATTTGGACTCTGGAGAGTACTCCAAGTATTGGGATTGATGTGAGTGAAATTGTAGAAAGTTACAATGTGATGATCAAAAGTTCATATTTGGTCAGCATTGAACTCTCAATCATGGTGAGAACATGAATATCTAATAAGTCGGACATTACAGTTAGACCCTAAACTTAGTGGGCTTGAAATCTGAAATGTCTATTTCAAATTGCTTACTATCTTGACAGGGAAAGCTCCACAATAAATTCATCGACCATACACTGAATTCACTGCCATGTGAGTCTGGCACATTTTCATTGCTTGGGTTTTGAAAAATGAACCAGGTGACATGCATTTCCCAACCTTTCTATTGCATGCAGAACTCCTTGTATCTCTTCACTTCAGCTTAGAACTGCTTGTGATTCTATACATACAACAAGCTTTCGTCTCAAACAAATAACTCGTAACATCTAAAGAGAGCAGTCTGAGCGTGCCATAAACCCTCCTACGACAATTTCTTGGACCGGGATGGTAAAGTCTCTGACATGATGAACCTTGGGAAACTAAAAACCTCATCCAAAGGTTAATAAATCAATCCCTTGAAAGGTTAGGTTTTGAATTGCATGTTCCAGCTGTCTTCAACCCTCCAGATCGCTTCGAACTGTCACTACTGGGAAGCCCTAATTCTTCCCTCAACTATCAATACTCCGATTTCTCAGCAATTTGTCTCCACCACAGCGTTCAATACCTTTGTACTCTTTAGCTTGGGAACCTATTCCCAAATTTTTTGCGTCATTCCACTCACTGTCATCATTTGCCATGAACCTGCATGCAATTGCCACGATCTCCCTCACACGATGACCAAACACCTGTTTCAATGATTAGCCTGGAAAGACACGTATCAAATGCGATAATTTATGTGGTTAACACCTTAGGAATGAAACCCCCAAAAAATCGGACTGAAAAATGACTATTTGGGCACTCGCGACTTTCTTGTAGCATGCTAGTGTAACTTTTTCTGGCTAGAGCTATAGGAATCCCTGTGCGCTACAGGAATCCCTGTGCGCTACAGGAATCCCTGTTTTATGATTTTTTAACCAAAACTCCAAACAAAGTCCTGTTTTTGGGTAAATAACTTTTAGTAAGGTCTTATGATATTTCTTTAGAATCTTTTAGAAATATATGCATCCTATAAACCCATAAAAACCATGAAATTAATTAAGTCAAGCAAAAATTATAAAGAAAACTTGTTAAATCAACTATAAACATAAGGCTAAAATCAAAATATTTTAAAGGATACCAAGGTCAAAACTTTAAAACAATAAGAAAAATCATATTTTTAAGACAAGTAAATGGTTCGAAAATAGAAAACAAAAACAGGCTATAACATCTGGCTCCTGCTACGGGATGAAGTCCTCCCTGTGAGGTTTCAAGAACCTGTAGACTAGTGCCTTCTATAACCAAAACTGCCTGCTTTTCTGCAAAACATCCATTGGGATATGGAGTCTTTATTCAATCCTTCACACACTGATATATACAATGAAAATCAAATCTCTTTCTTTGAGGAACCTTCCATTCACTGAATCAAATTGTAATCCCATTTCCAATGTAACCAGAAAAAAATTTCATCAACCCACCAAAACTTGTTTCCAACTCCGAATATATATAATCAGAAATATTGGAAAACATGAAGAGCAAAGATCTAACAACTTATACTCACTTTCATTAAATGGTGTCTCTAAAATAACAGATTTATAACTTAGTATTGACTCTAAATAATCTGCCACTGGATCATAAAAATTTCCAAAAGTTACCTCTTCCTGCTCTATGAAAAACATAGGCTGTCCATAAGAATATTTTGTTCCATGAATATCAAGCAGGCATTGGCGATAAAAGACATCAGGATCAGCCTGAATTTTCTCTGGAATTTTTTGCATAATATCATCAATAATGTCAATAATCTGAACCTCCTTTTCCACTCTGTCTTCAAATGGATAACTATCATGCATTGGCTTTGGCTGTTCAAGGATAATAGACTGAATGCATTCATGAATCCGCTAATTAGATTGTGACATAACACACACCTCACACATTTCTGGGTATTTCTTTTCAATCTCATCATCATATTTATTAAAAATTAGAGCATCTTCATAATGATTTTGAACAACAGACTTATCATAACCATGAATATAAGCAATTTCTGAAAAAATGCGAACAGCGTGGATTTCATCGATTTTAGTATCAAAACAAAAAGGAATAGAATATAATTCATCACATAATTCTTGTCTTGGAACCCTAATCTCTTCATCATAACAAGGAACATTCTGAGAAATTTTGAATGATGATGCTAAAGGTTCATATTTTTCTTCAATACAAAGTCGATCTTTAACACAACAATGATTTCCAACAGTTTGTTGAACAAGAGATTGATCTTCAAAATGATTAGCATTCAAATGATTATTAAGACTCTTGAAATCATTATGAGAATATTCCAAACTATCTCTACTGATCTCAGCACTTGAATAATCTTCAACTTGACCTAAAGCAACAACTTGATTATCGTAATGATCATGGAATTCTTCCTTGACAGCAGTATCTGAAAATGTTACCTCTTCATCTTCAACAACATCTGAAACTACAACTTCTTCATGATATGTTTTCAATCCTTGACTATACTTATCATCATGATTTTTTGAATCAGAAATTGTATTATAAAAATCATCCTGCTCACAACAATCTTTAAAAAAGAATTCAACTGAGAACACATACTTACAATGTTTTTGAAAACATGTGTGGAATTCTTTCAGTGAGGAAATGCTAGCAGCGGGAAGAGAAAAATAACAATCTCGTGCATATTGATCGAGTGACTACATGAACATTTTCATGAGCACATCTTCATGCTGTATATTTAACTGGACCATACATTGATGAAATTTGATGAGGTGATCTGAAGGATTATCCTCTTTGCTTTCTCTAAACCATGGAAGATAATCTCCCCAAACATCCAGAGTAGGTACTGAATTTGGAAAACTTGGAATATCAGAAAAATTGAAAGGTGCAAATGTTTGATCCAGAATAGCTTCCATGGACATCGGCCTCTGCATCTTGAATTAGTGGAGTCGCCAATTAATTTGTCAAGACAGATTTTGTTTTTTTCTCCTCAGAAAGAGGAAGGGGTGACAGTAATTCAAATTAATTAGGGCTGCATAAAGCTAGGGATGACTGAAACTATCTAATTCTTCTAGCTATTTTCAGTAGCTATTTTGGGTTTGAAACACCCAACTGCAAAGGTGAAACAGGTCTGTTTCTAGTTCCAATTCCCCTATTAGCCACTGTGACAAACTGGTGAAAAGTAGTCTTTAAGATTTGCTGGTTTAAGTTCACCTCTTAAAACCAGTGAAATGATAAGTATCCCAAGGAAAAATATGTTTTGAACTTCATTCCCTGGCAATGGCGCCAAAGATGTTTATGCCAGAAATTGTTTCCAGACTACAAGAAAACAAGCCAACATAATCTCAAATATTTCAATCAAACAAACTAGGTTTTTAGGGTTTTTAAAAAAGGGTTTTCTGGCTGTGAATTTTGGTGACAAGAGGGAATGCATTCATAACCCAAATAAGAACTAAATCACAAGTAAAGAAAAACTGATATGCATAACATAATAACCATGTATCCAACAGAAAATAACACTGAAGTTCATCCACAAATGGCAAGCACTACAAGCATAAAAACTATAAACCAACAATGCAATTACCAATTGTGTAGCTAAAACAAGCTATAAATGAAGCCAGAAAATAGACTGAAGGGTAAAATGGAGCATATATTTCATAATCAGTTCTTCAAATACACATGAGAGTCATTTACTTAGCTTATCTACAAGTCAGGAGACCTCCTCTAGCCAGCCAAAAAATCGAACCCTTCTCTTGTACCCTTGTCCATCTTTTATAATTACAAAGAAGTAGTTCTATATTCCCTTCATTAGGTTGAAATTTAAACTACCTAGCAGTTACATTAACTAAATTTCAATTAATTGACTAAAAATAGCAAAATCGGATTCCTGGTAAATATGGCGAATTTCTGAAAAATAGGTGTCAAAGAATCCTCCATATCTCTCAATCCGTGACACCTGTGTAAAAATTGAGAGAGGTTTTTGTGAATGGGTCCATGATGGACAAAAAACTCTCTCCTTTTTTTAAAAATTCATCTCCAATCAATCAGAATATGCCCCGCAATATGAACACTAAAACAGGAAAATATTAAATATTTTTAAAACTCTGAAAAATAGGTTGTAAAGATTAAATTGAATCTTTCAAACATTGATAGCTGTTGCAAAACGGAGAGAGGTTTTTGTGAATGGTTATCTTGTGAATAAAAAACTCTTCTTGTTTTCTAAAATTCATCTCCATCAGCTCGTGGTATGCATTCAATTTCAATAACCCAAAATAGGAAAAACAGAGCAGAATTCTCAATAATCTTTGCATTTCAATATCCTCTTTTTCATTTGAAATTTCTTCTGTAGGTACAATATTTTCAGCAACAAATTTCTCTACTGGTGCATCATCCTGAACAGGATCGGTCTCCTTATCATCTGACTGTAAATCTTTGCTTTCATTGTCATTAGGGTGCTGTTTAGATTCAAAGTTTTCATTTGCAGGCTCTGCAACTTCCTCTAATTTGACACTGTCTTCATTTTCAACCTTTATTTTCTGTCTTTGTTTTATGATCAAGGTATGTCCTTTATGAGACACATTGTTTTGTTCATCTCTTGTATAACCTATGATTTTTCATATTCTATCACAATTAGAAGTCTTTTCAGTTCTGTAAGCTCTTCCTCTATCTTTTGAAGCTTAGCTGCTACACACTGGCGTCTCTCCATGGTCAAAATTCTCTGGGATTTCCAGTCAGATTTTCCTCCAAACATATTCACAGCCTGCTTTACAAATTCAAATGGTGCTGCAGTGTCTATTTCAGCTTTTGTCTCCACTGCCAACTCTGTTACATGAGCGGATAGGATAGAGTTGGTGTCCTTTTCAAACTGCACAGCACTTGGCATATTTTCCAATTCATTTGTAATGGACTGAATCTGATGCTCCCCATCAAAGGCAATTTCATTCAAGTGTTCAAAAGAGTTACAGCCATATTTTTGATCTTCATAGGCCTCAGCTTGAGCTTCATTACTTACTGGCAGTGCAATGAAGGTACTTTCCATTATATCACAACTTGAGCTTGCTGTCTTACTTGTAGATTCATATAAACATATAATACTCCCATTTTCACTTCTGTGTACAACCAACGTTGTCTCCATTGAATCATCAAATTTCAGTTCTTTGCTTTCTTTCAATCTAGATGTCAAGGGTGGCCATGCCTCTACTGCCAATGCATGTGTATCCATCAATGGTGGCACTATCCCCTCTTTTAGTGCCAACATATTATCCAAAATGAACCAATACCCATACAGATACAACCTATTCTCTCTTCAAAGCATGCAAAGGTGGAGTAATGAGCTTTATAATTGAACCCCCTTTCTTTCAAGTGACTTTATGGAACCGTTCATGAAGTGTTATTTGGACTCTGGAGAGTACTCCAAGTATTGGGATTGATGTGAGTGAAATTGTAGAAAGTTACAATGTGATGATCAAAAGTTCATATTTGGTCAACATAGACCTCTCAATCACGGTGAGAACATGAATATCTAATAATTCGGACGTTACAGTTAGACCATGAACTTAGTGGGCCTGAAATATGAAATGTCTATTTCAAATTGCTTACTATCTTGACAGGGCAAGATCGACAATAAATTCATCGACCATACACTGAATTCTATGCCATGTGAGTTTGGCACATTTTCACTGCTTGGGTTTTGAAAAATGAACCAGGTGACATGCATTTCCCAACCTTGCTATTGCATGCAGAACTCCTTGTCTCTCTTCACTTCAGCTCAAAACTCCTTGTGATTCTGTACATACAACAAGCTTCTGTCTCGAACAAATAACTCGTAACATCTAAAGAGAGCAGTCTGAGCGTGCCATAAACCCTCCTACAACAATTTCTTGGACCGGGATGGTAAAGTCTCTGACATGATGAACCTTGGGAAACTAAAAACCTCATCTGAAGCTTAATACATGCGCTGAAAATAGATCCCTTGAAAGGTTAGGTGTCGAATTGCACGTTCCAGCTGTCTTCAACCCTCCATATCACTTTGAACTGTCACTGCTGGGAAGCCTTAATTCTTCCCTCAACTGTCAATAATCTGATTTCTCAGCAATTTGTCTCCACCACAGCGTTCAATACCTCCTTACTCTTTAGCTTGGGAACCTATTCCCGAAAATTTTTCCTCATTCCACTCACTGTCATTCCACTCACTGTCATCATTTGCCATGAACCTGCATGAAATTTCCACGATCTCCCTCAGACGATGACCAAACACCTGTTTCAATGATTAGCTTGGCAATACACATATCAAATGTGATAATTTATGTGGTTAACACCTTAGGAACGAAACCCCCAAAAAAATCGGACTGAAAAATGACTATTTGGGCACTCGCGACTTTCTTGTAGCGCGCTAGTGTAACTTTTTCTAGCTAGCGCTACAGGAATCCTTGTTTTATGATTTTTTAACCAAAACTCCAAACAAAGTGTTGTTTTTTGGTAAATAACTTTTAGTAGGGTCTTATGATATTTCTTTAGAATATTTTAGAAATATATGCATCCTATAAACCCATAAAAACCATGAAATTAATTAAGTCAAGCAAAAATTAAAAAGAAAACTTGTTAAATCAACTATAAACATAAGGCTAAAATCAAAATATTTTAAAGGATACCAAGGTCAAAACTTTAAAACAATAAGAAAAATCATATTTTTAAGACAAGCAAATGGTTCGAAAATAGAAAACAAAAACAGGCTATAACATAATCCAAGTGATATGAGATGATGGTGAAAAAGAAACTTACATAACATCTAATTATAGAAGAAAGTGACTTATGGCATATGACATAATTTTAACAAAAGTGCATTCAACCCCATGCTTCAGTAACTACATGAAGTGACCTTCCCAACCAACATCACACATGTATTCAATGATTATACTCAATAGTCAAGATGAAGTAATTGTCTCATTCAAAGTACATGGTAGCAACTAGATGAGTTCTAAGGTTGGCACTTGGAAGCAAAGGATTTAGTTTCCCATATGCCCCATTTCTTCTTCCCCTCTAGTGGAATCATAACCCTTATAGTGCTCTTTACACAACCATCTTGGAATGTTTTATTATTTCCAACATAATAATTGCATATATTTCAAATGGGCATAATGATCCAACCAAATAGTCCAAATACAAATATTTACACCATACATGCCTATCCATTCACTAGTCGAGCCTTGGCCTTGATGCCCGTACTAGGAATCCATACTAGCGTATCCACATCATTCACATAAATTTGATTAAATACATTCCAAGTAAAAACTAGGGGTACTACAATCCCCTCCTCCTTAGAATAACATTGTCCTCAGTGTTTGCTCAAATTCTGAAAAAAATGGAGATGCATATCTCATGGCACCCTTGAAATCCCACTTAGCCTCATAGGGACTAAAGTGCTTCCATTTCACTTTTACTTGTCTAATGGATCCGTTTCGGATTAATGTTACCTTCATGTCTAGGATGCATAGTGTCTTGGTTTAGAAATCTCTCTTGGATTCCACTTAGATCACATCCCAATCAATCACATGTTTAGGATGACGTACATATTTCTTAAGCAATGAAACATGAAAAACATTATTAGCTCTAGTGTTAGAAGGTTATGCAATTCTATATGAAACTCGACCTATCCTTTCAAGCACTTCAAATGGCCCACAAAATCTTGGTGACATATTGGCAAAACTTCCAACCTTTAAGGAAATATTCCTTGGTCTCACTCTAAGCTAAATATGATCCCCAACACTGAATTCCATATGCACTTTATTCTTTTCTACATAAATTTTTTCTCTCTCTTGAGATACCTTTAAATTATACTTAATTTTTGCAACCTCCTATTTTATTTCCTTGATCAGTTTATCCCAAGTACAATTATGTTCACTAGATTATCCCAAGTCATTGGTGTACTACACTTTCTTCTATACAAAGATTCAAATGGAATTATGCCCAACAAAGCTTGATGTTCATTGTTATACACAAACTCTACTAAGTGTAAATAATAATCCCACTTTGATGGTTTGTCAATCATATACATATGAGGAATGCCTTCCATAACTCGGTTTAATCTTTCTTTTTTTCCATGTGTTGGTGAATGGTAGGAAGTGCTAAAGTTTGGTTGTGTACCCAAATCTACAAAAAGAATTTTACAGAAATTTGAAGTAAATTTGGTATCCATGCCTAAAATTATTGCCTTAAGCAATCCATGCAATCTAAAAGTATCCTTCCTGAAAATATTTGCAATGGAATTCATTTTATATGTGGATTTAACTGGTATAAAATGTGTTTCCTAATACAATTTACCCACCAAAACCATGATGGAATCATGCTGTCTCACAATCATTGGAAATCCTGTAATAAAATCCATGGAAATCACTTCCCATTTCCATTCTAGAATTGGAAAAGGATGCAATAAACTTGCCGGGCATTGATGTTCAAACTTCACTTGCTGAAGTTTCTTTCATCTTGAAATATACTCAACAATATCTTTCTTTATCCATCGAAAAAAATATTGCTTCCTGGCTGTAGCAATTTTTTTTCTGGTGACTCATCTGTAACAATTTTCCTCAAATATACCACACTTGGAATATAATTATGTTTTTATAAGTAAGAAGTCAATCCTTTTCCAAATGAGACCCTTCATACCTCTTTCAAAATTATGTTGTTGTAATTTATCTTTTATTTGCACACACAATTCATTTTAACAAGACTTTTGAATGCATTGACGAAGAAGGAAACCAAAGGGTTGTAAAATACATCCCAAAGCTAGTTTATATTAGGTATATTTCAGCCATGTAACTGATGAATTTATGTGAAATGTTTTCAATTGTATGCATCCCATGTTTTGAATAAAACATAAAATGAAATTCCCAAGTTGGAGGATCATCATGTTTTGTAGGAATTTAGGGATGCATTTCCTAATGAATTTTTGGGACTTCCTCCAAAGAGGGACATGTATTTCACAATTTATCTTGTGCTAGGATATGCACCAGTTTCCAATACACCTTAAACAACGAGTACACCATAACTATTAGAGCTGAAAATACAATTGCAAAAATTGTTGGAAAACAAGTACATTCAGTGAAGTGTTTCTCCATGGGTAGCACCCGTACTATTGGTGAAAAATAAAGATAAAAAACTTAGGTTATGTATTGATTATAGGAATTTGAACAAATTTATACTGAAGAATAGGTACTCATTGCCTCGAATTGATGATATTTTTATCAAATGAGAGGGAAAAGGTATTTTTGAGGATTGACTTGAGGCCTGGTTACCATCATGTGATAATCAAGGAAGAAGATATTCACAAGATAACGTTTGGAACAAGGTATGGACACTAGGAATATGTAGTGGTGAGTTTTGGTCTTACGAATGCACCAACTACCTTCATGTGTCGAATTTTTTCAACAGGTATTTAGACAAGTTTGTGCTTGTTTTTGTAGATATCATTCTTCTTTCATCTAAGAATGAAGACGAGCATGAAGAACATTTGAGAATGGATTTGCAATTGCTAAGGGATCATCAGTTGTATGCAAATCTAAGCAAATGTGATTTTTATAAAAATAAATTTAATTATTTGGGTCACATTATTTCAGAGGAAGGAATATCAGTGGATCTGGAAAAGATTGAAGCCATTATGAACTGACCAACTCCAAAGAATCTAAACAAATGTGATATATTTGATGGGTGTTGTTGGTTATTACAGAAGGTTCATCGAAATATTCTCCCAGGTTGCACACCCAAACATTTCTTTGTAAAACAAGAGAATTAAATTTGAGTGACACATAACTATGAAGAAAGCTTCCAACTAGTGAAGAAGATTCTTACAACTGCTCCAATTCTGAAAATTGCAAACCTTGAAAAGGACTTTGTGGTTTGTACATATGCATGTAAATAGGGCATGAAAAGACTTATGCTACCCATGCTTTGGAACTTGCAACCATAGTGCGTGATTTGAAGATGTGGATGTGTTATTTAATGGGAAGAAAGTTTGAGGTAAAGGCACACCACTTCGATCTAAAATATTATTTGAGAATCCAATATTAAATTCCAGGAAAGCTAGATGGCTTGAATTTCTATGTGAATTTGATTTTGAGATCAATCACATAAAAGGGAAGGAAATAAAGTGATTGATGCAGTTAGCAAAAATATGCAGGAAATGCATGTGGAAACCATCAATACTTTCCAATCATATTTAAGGTAGCACTCTGTAACGTCCCCTTCCATCAATCTAACCATTGAGAGCAGACATTATCTAAATTGAGCCTTCAAAAGTTCAGACCATAGCCATGTTACGAATTCATAACAATTAAAATATGTGTCTCGATGCATAATAAAATACACATCGGAAATAAAATCTATCCACACACATCTAGCATGCATATACCAACATAATCATTACATTGACCAATTAAAAACATTGCATATTCAATACAAGAGAATACTTATCTTTAGAAAAATAATATCCAAGCAACTGGCATGTAAAAGCGATTCTCCACCCAACTATAGACACTCTCTCTAGAATATAATATTGATGCTGATAGGCCACCCCCAAGTTGGGCTATGAGTTCACCAAGGCGAAGGAAATACCTACACGCTTCTCTCTCTCATCCCACAACCTATCTTACTCTCTATGATTAGCCAAGTTCTCATCCAGATCTCTACATAGATCTCACTCAACCAACACAGCCATGAAACTCCTTCAAGTTTCCCCACACAACACCATAAAGGTAGCCCCCTTTACAGATCCATAGTTTCTTTAAAAAATCAAACCCTTACAGTTCTTACCAAAGAGTGTGATAAGAGTCCAATCTATTGTATGTTGTTGGAGAACTTCTTGTAGCATAAATTATGGCTTCTCAAGCATCCATGAGTACATAAAATCAATGGTTAAGGGTACCTATATTTCCTAACCTCTATGCTCACCTACAACCATCTATTTTCCCTTGAAATCTGTAGCCCTGTCTCTAAATTCAAATTTCTAGGTTAAAAATTTCTTGGTAATGGTCATGAACAAGAATAGGAATATCTACATTGTGTAGAAATTTGCATCAGAGAATGATAAAATGAGTGTTGACTCCAAGGTATATGAGATGATGGTGAAAATAAAACTAACATAGATTCTTTCCATAGAAGAAAAGGAATTTTGATAGTTGACATAACTATTACAAAGTCCACTCAGCCCCATGCTTCAATAACTACATGAAGTGACCTTTCCCACCAATTTCGTACATGCATTCAATGATTTGATTTAATAGTCAAGATGAAGTAAATGACTCATTTAAAGCACATTGCAGTAATGAGATGAGTTCTAAGGTTGGAACTTGGTATAAAAGGATTAAGTTTCCTATAGGACACCTTTCCTCTTCCCCTCAAGTGGAGTCATAGCTCTTCTAGTGCTCTTTACACAATTATCTTGGACCATTTATTAATTACAAGATAATATTTACATATATTTAAAATTGGCATGATAATCCAAACACACAGTCTAAATAAAAATGTTTACATCATACTTTTCTATCCATTCACTAGTCAGGGTGTGTCCTTGAGCTTCACACTAGGAATCCATATTAGCATATTTACATGATTTGCATAATTTTGATGAAATACATTCCAATTAAAAACCAGGGTGTTACAATTTCCTACACCTAACCTATTTTACCAATGTCATGGAGGGCTAGATCAATATGATGTGAAGTACAAGGTGTCTAAAAAAATTAAGCAAATATCTCATCAATTGTTCACCAACATGAACACAATTGGTTGCATTATTAGTGACAACATGTACCACATTGTCCTCTCCTATGGATAAGATGGTGTCCCTCAATATCTCAAATAAACATTCAGCAGTATTTGTTTTATTCATGCAGTCAATGGTAGACAAATGAATCATTCCTTGAATAAAACAAACAAGAGTGTTCACAAAAGGTATTGGCTAACGATTGGTCCAACCATCAATAACTAGAGCGAATCTAAAAATGGCACATGAATCTGTTATATGTTTAATGCTTCCTTCTATTCTATGTTTTTTCCTTTCAACTCCTTTGGTCTTGAGACTTTGAAAGCTTGGACGATCATATGTGTGATAAAAGTGGCCAAGCTTATTTAACATATCCTAAAATAGTTGGGCTTTAATAGTAACAAAAGAGATGCTACAGCCAATTAAAAAAAGCATAAATCGTAACATCATCTACCTCATTTCTCTCTAATGTTTGTTGTGTTGGATCAATATTTGGAAAAGTAGGCTATTTTTATGATCAATATGACATAGAGGGTGTTGTAGATGTCGTGAATGATGGGGTGGAACTTGGAGTTGAATTGAAAACATTTTTTATTCCCATGAGTGTATCTTGCACTCTATTTTTTTTCTTGGACTACCATTCCTTGCTTATGAGCATTGATTTCTTCACTTAAAATATCTCTCACATTTGGAAAAATTCCTTACATGATGTTATTCCTCCACTTGATCCACCAACAATACTGAGCAAATGGTCTGTTGCTTTGGTCACTGATGTCCCACAAGCATTATTGTTTATATTGTTTATATTTTTCCATAAACTCTTCCTTCAAGATATTCCCATTCAAGAAGTCTAGATCTAGGTTCCATTCGATTTCTCTACAGGGTCTCAATGTCTACTACTATTGACAAGAAAGAAAAAACCAATTCAGATTTAGAATACTATATTTGCATTGATTAATTAAACACATATGAAAAAAATGTTACAATTTATAAACACTTAAATAAAAACTTTAGGTTATTTTTAGTAGAACAAGGCAATAAATAAAAATAAGAAAATATCAATTTATATGGTATGGAGTTTTTTTAGGGGAACAAGATAATAAAAACCTAGAAATATCTATTTACAACCACTGTAGGGGATACTAAACTACGTGGAAATGATAAATACCTTGATAAATTTAAAGTGGAATAGGAAAATAAACAAATCATAAAACCCCTGAAATATCATTTTGCAATTTTACATTGGGTATAAGGGATATCAAGTGTTTGGAAATAAATACCTAGAGGAGTTTTTAATGGAAGGAAAATCGCATGCATGTGCGTGGAATCTTGCACTCATGGAATCACATGAATGTGCTTGGAATCACATTCCTATATTGAGATAGATACTCCTAACGCTTGATTTCAATACGGAAATAATAAGTTGTCACCTCCTGAAAACATTGCTCCCAACCCTATGCGTTGAGAATAAGGATGCATCGAACTGCGAGACTGGGCGCATCACAAGATAAGATGAAAATCCTACGGGGTCTATTAAATACTTATTCAGCAGTGGAGAGAATGGAAAAGGTTGTGGAGAACAAATCATTGCTGGAAGAAATTAACCAATTAAGGGTTGAACAACAAAAGAGGACAAAAAGACACGTGGAAGAACTGCAGCTAGTTAGCAGAGAGAAACCAAATGTCATGAAATCAATTGCATGGAATGAGGAGCAGAGTGCATGGCACATAATTGCAGAAGTGGTCGAGGAATCAAGCAAGTAGAAAGAAAAGGTGCAGTGATTGATCGAAGTGCTAAAGAAAGTATATCAAGAATATTTGTTGAAGTTGATGGCACCTATAGAATAGATTTGAGGTCATGTATTCCCTAGGAAATTTTGGTATGTTTTGGGTACCATTTTTTGGGAAAATCAATTTTGGGTATGATTGAGGTTATGATGGAGTGGTCCGACGAAGTGGCAGAGAATTATGGAAAAAGGGAGCTTTGAGGATGTCACAGCTATGAATTTAGTTAGAAAGTTAGAATGTGTGTCCACTTACATTATTAATTTTGGGTAGTGGAAACGGGGTTAAGGGATATTGAAATCCTATTAATATGTAACGGGTTGGGATTTTTGGGTTTACACTTAGTAATGATTTTGGTCTTTCCTAATCATCCTTGCATTCAGAGATAGCAGTAGAGAGGATATGTTGTTGGCATTCCTCTCGAAGTTATGAAGAGATGAGATGAGAATGAGTCACATTGGGTGTGATATGATCTGTAGGATATGTGCGCAGATACATTGTAATATAAGAAGAAGAGAAGTCTACATGTTGTGTGTGCAGACCTGAAGCATTTTTAAACCATGACTCATTAATAATAAGAAGAAGAACACTTCTGTGGTTTTCTCCATCTTGGGTTTCCACTTAAAAATCATGGTGTCTAATGTATTTAGATGAATGTGCTTGATATTTTATGTTGTTTTCTATACCGTTGCATAAATTGACAAGTAAATGCATTAATGAAAAAAAATGTGAAAGATATGAATATTAAATTGTTCAAGATGGTCTGTCATAGTTAGTTAATATGATGTGTTGAAGCATATGACTTGTCAAAAATATTGATATGTTGTAGTTCCAGATTATTAATATGTCAAATTTTAGGAATGTTGTATTGTCCCCCTTCATTTCTCTAGAAACCTGGTTCTTGTAGTTCCCATAGGTACTTCGAGTGAGGCCTCATTTTCTTTGCAAGTTTTTCCAAAAGGGCCAAGCCCTTTCGGATCGATATATTGGGGATTTTGTTGGTGTTTTCATGGATGAACCTGGGTTAGAATAGAATTGCGCCAACAATTATTGTATATTTATTAGGAAAATTCAATTTGGGGGGGTGAATTTGAATTTTTTGTTTTTATATTTTTGGGATTTCATGTTTAGAAATTAGCAATTAAATCACTTCAGATCATACCCAATCCGAATTGGGTGAATTCATGGCCAAATCAGATTGGATTTCTAAATTTTGAATTGTGCATCTCGATTTGACCGGATTTAGTAACTATGATACAAAAAATATTCAAATGAAAACCAACCATAGATGGAATCCAAGTAATTATGTAACAACGAGGTCGAGCACACCATTACCAAAAAATAAAATTAAACAACCCATGGAAAGTATTAGAATTTGATTGGCATTTAGATCTTCAAGCAGATAGTTCTAATAATGTTTGCAGTAAATGGATAATGAAGATGCAAACTAAACAAAGAAAACCACACATGAAACAGATGAGTATTGATCAGGAATTTACAGTATCATTCACAATAATAAATCTGGTGTTACAATATTTTAAAAATAGGAAGAATTCAAATCCATTAGGGATGAATTCAAATATACCAACTGGATCTGACTGTATCTAAATAACCATGTAACTCATAGTGTCTCATTGAATATCAGAGTCCAACTAATCAAATCCCAGATGTCCAACCAACTCAATCAATTAGTGATAGCTAGTTAACTTAGTGCAACTGAGTGTGGTAGGTGGGGAAAGGCGCCTACTCCACATGCAACCATGCATTAGCCATGCACAACTAGCACTAGCTAACTGATTGTGCACTAATTGAAAGTAACTGTAGGATAAATAAGACTAACTAGTTCCAACTCCACCTAACTGATGGAGGTTGGTGTCGGGACTCCGAGTGGA
The DNA here is from genome assembly GCA_001517045.1 of Pseudotsuga menziesii. Classification (NCBI taxonomy): domain Eukaryota; kingdom Viridiplantae; phylum Streptophyta; class Pinopsida; order Pinales; family Pinaceae; genus Pseudotsuga; species Pseudotsuga menziesii. The sequence goes on from LPNX010226671.1 coordinate 293,979, forward strand.
TCCTAAAATGTAGGGATTGGTCTAGGAGGTGCCCAAACTGATGCATGCACATGCAGTAAGTGGAAGTTAACCTCTAGCAGTGTTCCCCACACTCCGGTGACTGGTACATGTGGCCCCATTAGGCCAAGTGGACCCAATTAATTAATTAAGGTTCCTAAGTTAGGCTAAATAATATAATAGACATTATGGTCAAGGGAGGATTAATAATCATAACACCCCCCCTGAATCCTAACTTGGACAACTGTGGGCCCTGGTAACAAGACCATAGGTCACCCAATTATAATCTAAAAGACAGGAAATAAAAATGCTTCTTAGTACAACTAAGTAAATAGGGGAAAACCTCATGGGAACCCCCGCCCCCCCCTCAAGATAAGCAGAAATAAGGAAATACAAGTTAAAAACTTGCAAAATATTTTGCTGCAATTTGCAGCACTATGCAGCAACAAAGAAGTATTCTGGTTCTTCTGTGTAGCAACATCTTGAATTTGTGCATGTGAACCTCTGAATCCAAACAAATTCTTATGTCTAGAGGAATATTCCTTTTTGGAAGAAGAACAATGTACTCAACTGAATCAGAAATATAAACAGTTGCACGATGAAAACTGGACCCATGTAGAGCAACTGAAATCAACTGATGAGAGAACAAACGTTCTTGAGAATTCGAACCATGTGAGGAACACCCAAGAACCTGATATATTTCATCCTTGAACAACAAACTATGAGTGGTAAAATCAGCCCCAAGTGTTAGGAGAAAGTGTCCAGGCGGATGCAGAATGTATCCAACTTTACTAGTTCTGTGAGGAGATGAGGATGTGATAAAAAAAGTAGGTAGAGAATCCCTGGGACTGTGGAGAGAAAATTATTGAGCTCCATAATATTATATAGCTTCATAAATAACCAATATTTCACAAAATATAATATCAAAAATCTCATAAAAGAAAACTAACATCAAATCCTCAGCAACAAAATTGAAGGAGACTTGCGGTGCTTGATTTGTCACACCAAAATTGATGAAACTTGTTACAAGAAGTATTGTAAGATATTTAATCTTAAAACTTGAACAAAATATTATAATATCAGAAAATAAATCATATCTAAATCCAAAACTGTGAAGTGAAATCAAATCCCCAACAACAATTTTGAAGGAGACTTGCAGTACTTGATTTGTTACACTAAAATTGATGAAACCAGCTACAAGCATGAATGAAGGATATTGGAACTTAAAACTTGAACCAAATAATATCAGATCATATCTAAAGAATATCATATTAGATCCAAATAAGTTCATATTAGATCCAAAAGTGTGGAATGAAATCAAATCCCCAACAACAATTTTGAAGGAGACTTGCGGTACTTGTTTCTTCACACCAAAATTGACGAGAACAACTACAAGAACTACTGAAAGCTCATGAACCTGAAATATTTAATGAATTAATATAATATCAGATCAAATAAATTTCATATCATATCCAAGAGTGTGCCCCACTGAGATGGTAGATGCGCAGTTTTCTCCTTCCTCAAAATTATGAATATTGGTGCATGCAATCATGTAGGAATTTGCTGGAAGCTCAAGATCAATGAGAGTGTTTGGATCACTCCTACAATATGAAATTATTCCAAAATATCCAAATATTTACAAAATATAATATCATCAAACTCATGAGAGAAAAACTGACATCAAATCCCTAGCAGAAATTTTGAAAGAGATTTTTGGTACTTGTTTCTTCACACCAAAATTGATGAGAACAACTACAAGAAGTACTGAAAGCTCTTGAACCCTAGAAATAAGTAATATTAGATCGGATCCAAATAATATAATATCAGATCCAATAAATTTCATATCAGATCCAAGAGTGTGCTCCACCGAGATGGTAGATGCATGGTTTTCTCCTTCTTCAAAACCCTGAGTATCGGTGCATGCAATCATGTAGGAATTTGCTGGAAGCTCAAGATAAATGAGAGTATTTGAATCACTCCTTATATATGAAATTATTTCCAAAATATCCAAATATTTACTTATATTCACACTAGCAACATCATTAGAGACAGAGAAATCAAATTCCTCCCCCTTTCTTAGTGCAATCACTGGTAAACTATGCACATAATTTATAATAGAAGAATTACTGGAGAATTTTTGCATAGAATGGAAGGAGAGATTTTATTCAATAGCAGAGATTCAAATGTCTTCTTCTAGATCAGCCATGTGAGGATATGAGATATCATAGATCTTATACACTTCCAGAGCAGCAGGAAAAGGAGTCACTCCAAGGATACTTTCTTCAATTTGAATTGACCGTGAGGAAGATTCTGCTTCTTCTTCATCTTGAAAAAATTCATTAGAGAGAGTAAAGGCCGAGACTTTTGAATAAAGAAATAATTTGGTTCTGAATGTGCTCCCCAAATTGCTATAACAATCCTCATTGTGCTTCCCAAAGATTCTATCCACTTCTATCCATAAATCCTTTGGGTATTTTGCAAAATCAATAAGGTAGTGCAAGCTTGGAGAACTCCAAAAGGCCATACATATTGTTCCATAAGATCTATCATCATCGTTTAGCTAGTCATTCTCATATTCATAATATTCTTTACCAAGTCCATTAGATACTTCATAGAGACCGTGTCTCTTTAGAGATGCAATCATATTCAACTTCCATTATGAATATCTTGTGGATGGAGTAAGAAGAGGAATTGATAATATCAAATCCATATGAAGTTGAACCTAGAAAATATCATTGCAAAACTAAAAATATTCGAACTATGTTAGAATCATGATTTTCCTCTCGACATGAACATGTTTTCAGGGTCTGTCATGCCCTCTCCGCTAGTCTGAATAAATTAAGAGCTAGTAAATCATCATCGGGGACTTTTGTGGAAACCCAACTGCTTCTGATGTTCAATGGGGAGAAACAAGCATGAAAAATTCCCGAGAAGGCTCTGATACCATATGAGAATTTGAATGCCATTTAGATCTTCAAGAATATAGTTCTAATAATGTTAGCAGTAAATGGAGAATGAATATACAAACTGAATAAAATGAACCGCACAAGAAACATATGAGTATTGCTCAGGAATTTACAGTATCATTCACAATAATAAATTCGGTGTTACAATAGTTTACAAATAGGAAGAATTTGAATCCCTTAGGGATGAATTCAAATATACCAACTGTATCTGACTGTATCTAACTGAACATCTAAATCATGGTATCTCAATCAATATCAGAGTCCAATAGATTAACTCCCAGATGTCCAACCAACTCAATCAATTAGTGATAGCTAGTTAACTCAGTGCAACTAAGTGTGGTAGGTGGGAAAAGGCGCCTACTCCACATGCAACCATGCATTAGCCATGCCTAGATAGCGCTAGCTAAATTATTGTTAACTAACTGAAAGTAACTAGAGGCTAATTAAGACTAACTAGTTCCAACTCCACCTAAATGATGGAGGTTGGTGTCGGGACTCCCAGTGGATCCTAAAATGTAGGGATTGGTCTAGGAGGTGCCCAAACTGATGCATGCACATGCAGTAAGTGGTTAACCTATAGCAATGTTCCCCACACTCCAATAACTAGTACATGTGGCCCCATTAGGCAAAGTGGACCCAATGGTACTAGTGGACCCAATTAATTAATTAAGGTTCCTAAATTAGTCTAAATAATCTAATACACAATATGATCAAGGGAGGATTAATAATCATAACAACAAGTGGATGCATGTGGATAGGTGAATGTTGTCAATAAGTTAAGATGAATAAAATGAGAGTTTGGGTATGGGATAAGCTTGTCTCCCCATGCCTCTATTTAAAAAAAAATGGTTTATAAATGAAGCATGCAAACCCAATAATTCAAACAGGTAACACGATATTCTATTTATTTATTATATGTTATGAACATATAGATATGTAACTTCCATATTCTCACTTTGTAAAAAGATGTATAGGGCACAAGATCATGACTATCTAGATATCACAATATGATTTGAAGGATTGAACTTTATTGAAATTATGATGGGCTAAAATAGACACCTACATGCCTTATAAAGAATTTCACATAAAGAATGATATATTTTACTTATCGGTTTTAGAAATAGGTCAAGTGATCTTCTTTCATGGTAGATGGGTGTTGATTTACTCAACCCATGGAAATCATCATCAATTGATTATTTTCTCCTATTCCATATTGACATATGCTAGAAAGTTGTAAGTTATATCCAATAATTTATTATTTGATTATTTATGCTGGGTAGAAATTACATATTTTGTCCTATTTCTTACGTGTATGTCATTATTATTCTATATGGACTATAGTGCTATACACCCATTTAAAATAGGGATTTCTACTCATTAAAATCTGATGATTATTTATGACATATTTATATTATGATAAATAATGAATTACCATCTTATATTACAATAATCCTAGAAGTGCATATTACCTACAATTAAAAGTAGCTTTCATGTAGTTATGAAGAAGCTTATAATAATTGATTTAGTAGTTAGAGCACCAAGGATGCTTCCTTAAGGAATACATAGATGACTAAATTGTCGATTGGGTTAATTAACCCTATCCAGTTCCTTCTTGATAATTATATCAGTTCAAAGTTTTTTTTTTTTGTCTAAATTTACACATCTTGAATCTTGAAAAAAGAGTTAGCAATTCACTAATTTTTAATCCCAAATGGAACTGGTTGCTTGTTTGCAATGTATCAACCTTTTCTAAGAGTAGCACACAAGTAGATATATGCATGATAAGAAGTTGTTTACTATTTTAAATTTTCCATCCATTATGATGAATTTATTTAATTTTGGAGTTGACATCACTTTCCTTCCCATGTTCCACTATTTGGAAGCATTTTATAGCAAAATTAGTGACAAGGCCTCTCACCTTCAAATCTATGTTTTCCATTTCAAGCCACCAAAGTACGATAAGAGTGCATATAAATGGTTAATAAACTTATTTTAGAAGCTAAACATCAATAATATTTAAAAAAAAATTGCAAAGTTGCCTTTGTAGGAAGCACACAAAATCCTACCAATCAACAACTCCTCTTAAGCGTTTAAGGCTTATGTAGTTAATTTTTCTATCAATAATGAATTTGTGGGAAACCACAATGAGAAAGACATAGATCCACCTAAAAACATCCAAGAGACACCTAAAAACCATGTTTATGATCCAATTCCAAAACACAATACTATAGGTTGTGGCACCGCTCTCTAGCCTTTTAGGGATGGTGGGTAATTAACTAACATAGAGTTTGAAGATTCTCTAGATGCAATAGGACACCAAGAATTTCATCGAAGACATAAGCAATTGATTTATCAACTCATAAGATCAACAATTGGATATCTATAGCTATATGCATGTTGACCACATGGGAATGGAAGAAGAAAATACCCCACTCATAAATTGTAGGTCAACATAAACTATGTTGATCACTTTTGCATGAACTAAAGAGACCCCATGGAAAGAAAATGGAAATTTTTCTATGAGTGGAAATATGCTTGTGTCGGAAATGTTCCCATCATGTCCCTATTGTTAGGGAAAGTGTTCCTATGGCTAGGGTGGGTACACCAACATACTGAGGGTTTACACAATGACATATAAAGTTCTGCAAGTACAAATTTAAGAAAAAGTTCAAGTGTTATAAGAAGGGTTTGTACCTTACAAAATGAAGGTTAATAAAAGCCTTTCCTTGACTCCTCCTCTTTCTCTGCAATCAAGGTACCTACAAAACAACTCCACACCTTCCTCAAATCAATTTGACTATATATAAGCATTGATATTCAAAAGAACATGAAACCTTAATCTCATAACATCAGCATATAATCAGGAACTGGGATGTACATACAGTGATTTGGAAAGGGAATAATTTCAAGTATTTATTAATTAATGAAATAATTATAGCATATAACTTATCCACATTTAAGGCAGCTTGTGAAACCTTTGATCTGGATATCTTGCTTCTCTCCTTCAAGAATCTCAACGTCCAAGCTTTGCAGCAAAGGTAGATGGAAAATTGGGCACATGTGAGGGGGATTAGAGTCCAAATTATGCCAGCATAAAATTACTCAAGGATAAGTCCCATTTCATGGTCCCCTCTCCCTCTCTTATATAGAAAATGAAAGAGATCAGGTCGAGGAAGAAGCAGTTACAACCGAGGAGGAAGTTCTAAAACCACCCAAACCACCCAAAATTTGAAATTTTATATATATTTTTTAGAATTTTGAGGGTACATGCTAGTGTAACACTAGAAACTAGCGCATGCAAGGTAAAAATTCTATTGGAACTCTAACAACCCGCGTTTTGGGGGAAAATGCATTTTTATGGTTTATTCTAGTGGTTTTGAGGAGATGGTTTGGTCTAGAAACTTTTTCATCATCCTCCTAAGCATCCAATGGACCAAGAAATAAGTTTGGTGGTTCTAAATAAGTCCCAAATATGTCCCTTCCATCCATTAATGTACTTTGGGTGACTAATAGTAGCCTTCATGAAGAGCCTCCATGCGACCAAACATGTAAGTGTCGTCATGGATGGAGAAGTGCCAATTTTGGCTATAATAGATGTCTCCTAATGTATGAGGTTAGATGGTAAGATGATAAAAGAAATACAATATAAATAAGGTATGGTTGGTTGATGGAGTTGAAGAAATTGGATAAATACAAATCATAGGCTCAAATGTGGCTCAAATGAAGGTACCTGAAAGAGAGGTAAATGCCAGATAAACTCATTTATGGGATATAGATGTCCATGTACAAATGATCACCAGAAAGATATAAGGCAGATCAAACATGTGTATCACTGATGTAACTATCATGACCACACAATATGCAAAAAGGTGTCATGTAAAATCTATAGGAGTCATGTCCACAAATGAACAACGTGGATCCATGCTCAATAATCGATGATAGCCACAAGAACACAAGGTGGATATATGTCTCAAAAAATATCATATGATATGTCACAAGATCTTGTGTAAATCAGGAAATAGAAAAATATGATGACATCACTGTTGGCCCAAGGTCTTCAATCCAAACCACCCAAAGGTACAAATCTTAACCATGTGATTAGAGGAGTTGAAGTCAAACATGGAGGAAATTGTTTGATTACCAGTCATTGATGAAAACCATTAACAAATGCGATGGAAACCACCAACAATGAAAATGGTCCCCAAGGTACCTAGTACATTCTAACAAGTGTGAATAAATGGTATTTAAGTCGAACACCTCAATAATCTATCGAGTAGGGAACAATAAGGTATTCTCTCTACCCAACAGGGATGGAAACTTCCACTGATGACTACAATCCCCAAGGTACTGTCATAAAATACAAATCTCATTTCTAGCGCAAGACAGGGATGATTTTAAGGAACCATACTTAATTAAAAGTGTATAAATGTTGGCGAATCTTACCAATTCTTAAAACACCAACTATAAAATGTTTGGCGATATTTTTCAAAAAATATTTTAATTTCCAAGTATTTTATATTGTTTATATAATAATTTGGCAATTTTTAGGGTGAACAAAGTTTACCCCATCACAATTGGGCGAAACAGAGCTTCAAAAAATGCAAAATGGTGAATCTTTTTTGGGAGAAAAACCCCTAAAAATAGCCCATGGGATAAATTTCTCCCCTAAAATTATCCATGGCGCAAGATGGGTTGAAGATGATAGGAAGAGATCCTTTGGAAGGGAGGCATTAAGGCATCCTCCATCATCCAACACGAGGAAAATAAAAAACTGATTTAATTTGGAACTAGGACAAAGTTTTGCAACAAGAACCATCGAAGACTTGATGTAATGAACTGATACCAAGGAGTAGATGACACATACGGTCAAGGAAATTACAGAATGATAGATACAATTTTTAACCTTGAATAGTGAGCACGCCACAATAGTGACTTGGGAAAGTTTTATAACAAAAGGGACAAATGATACAAATCTGTAATGTAGAAGACATTGATAGGTTCTCCATATGATTGGAAGAGTAACCAACTGGAAGACTAATATATCTGAGATTAGGATTAATCCTAAGGCCAAAATCTAGAACCCAACTATTGATGGACTCAAACCAGTGCTTTATTAAAGGAGACAAGACTTGCTGCCATTATATAAAAAGACATTTGAACATAATTCCTTTTCCTTTTTCTTTTTCTTTAATACCCTTATTGTATAAGTTTAACGAGTCCAAGAAACAAAACTCGATACCTTCTTCATTTTTTAAGAAAGCTTGAAGAAGAGAGATAAGAATGGTTGATCAAGCAATGATCCGTGGTTCTACGAACCCGAATTAGTGGATGGTCAGAGGTGTTTTCACAGTTTTAGAGTCTGAAAATTCCAAAGAATAATCTAGTGGGGAACGTTTTTATAAATTTGGTCTCTAAATTCCGAAAAAGTATAAAATAATCCAAAGCAGAACTCTCTTAGCTCAGGAGAACTAAGGTATTCATTTTTTGTAGTTAGTCCACGAGGTCCGATAAAGGGTTAACTATTACCATACCGACGTTCCTTTAGGAACAAGAATAACGCTTTAGTTTAATGATTGTGAAGGAAAGTAAGGTCACTCATGTTGTTCCATTAATTTTGTGAGTATGGGGAAACAAACAGTAAACTCGATGCCTTTATTTGAAAGTTCAACGAGCATGACAATAGCACGTATAATGCTCCAAATATTTTTCATGTTTTAAAATACAGCACGAAAAAGAAAAAGTAAGCTCAAACATGTTCTTTTTTCATAAGTTAAGTATCCCAGTTCCAAAAAAGAGATAAAACTATGCCTAGGAATACTCTTCTAGTCACACTAAACTAGAGTATTCTTTTTTCATAAGTAATCCACATGGTCCAAAAAAGGGTTAAACTTATACCAATGTGGATTTTCCTTCAATTTCCTTTAATGAGTTTGAAAAGACAAGAAAAATCAGCAATATTGTCATATTTAAGGAGTTTAACAAGAGCTTAAAGGAAACTCCATATACCTTACCCATAAAGTTTTAACGAGTAGGAAAATGTTAACTCATGGCCTCCTTACCATTTTTAATGAGCTCGAACGAAATATGGAAGAATTATCTTAATGCGAGGATACAAGTGTTAGGGGCATGCGAAACTAGTTCCAAGCGCAAGGAACATACCTAAGAATAGTGCAAGGAACATGAGAAAGATAAGGACACTTGGGGAGTTTCTCGTCCAAGTAAAAATTGTCAAGATGCAATGACAAAATGATACAAGGCTGAGCAATGATGAGAGTAGAGATGAGGGCTTATATAACGAGCTAAAAGTGTGGAAGCCAACACCAAGCTCATAAGCGCGAGAAGGGTATATGCAAATGTGGTTACAACTTGAACAAAAGAGCGAGACTAGTAAGCAGCCGTGAATCCAACTAAGAATCCTATCTCCAAGAAACAACAATATCAAGATCATATTTAGAAGAACAAATTCAATAAATGTCACTTTGGTAGAAACATTTTCAACTTCACTATCTTCAACAAAATGCGTAGTCAGGGAAGATTTAACTGAAAAAAATCTATAGTGCCAAGGTTTGAGGATTTAAAATCAATAAGATAAACCTCATGAGGAAATCTAAAGTTGAAAAAGGAGATAGAGTCTGTAGGAGAAAACTCCGCATCATGGGAGTTGAAAATTCTACAACAAGAAAAAAACTCATCAGGATCACTGACTTGTTGCTTGATGGGAGAATGCAAAGACTCAAAAGTGCCAATTTCTGAGGATCAATCATCAGAAATATCATACTCAAGAAACAAGTTAGGGCTGGATCTAACCAAAACCGAGTTAACATCCCAAAGAAGGTCATATTGTATCATAGAGTCTAGGAAGAATTCATCTGAAGGAAGTAGATCGTCCTAGATATAACACATGTGCAAAAATTTAGTTGGATCAATATGTTAGAGGGTGGGCTCCAATGTCCCCATCAGATAGATCACTTGGTCAACTGTTAGGACCGAGTCCCAAAAAGGTAAGCATGAATACAAAGGCTTCTTCTCAGTAGCAATTAAACATGAGGGATATGAGGCCATATAATTCACCCGTGGCAAGGTAGTCTGTACCAAAACATTGGGAATTGACAAAGGATATACTTTGTATAAAGTTAGGTAATGAGAGGGCTCAACAAATTCCATCTCATCAACAATGACAATGATTTCATTGTGAGGAAAATAAATCACACGAAAGAGTGTAGACACCACAACTTTCATATAAAATACATAATCACGCCCAAGGATCATATTGAAGTCCATGGGGTCCTCTATAACCATAAAATAAAATAAGACGATCTTCCCACCTAAAGTAACTTGTATTTGAGTAAGAACTCCCAAAGTTTGACTAGGTATTCTATCAAAGACCAACGACTGATTAACAATCGACAAGAGGTTGGGATATCTCACACCTCTCTAAGCATGCACAGATAAAATACTTACAAAGGCTCCTTCATCTATAATACACCGAGCAACCATGTAGTGTTCAAGTTGGACCTTTATTTGAAAAGGTGAATCATAAGGAAGGCCAGGCTCAACTAGACTATCCCACTCAAAGGAAGAAATCCAAAGGCTTGACGGGGGTTCATTCAAAGTGAAGTAAGTTCCCCCTTGTCTAGAAAGTTTTGAACTGATAGTGAAGAAAACATGACCAGCATACAACTCACTCTCCAAAGGAAGAGTGGGATTGATTGAATATTGCATCGATTCAATCACTTGATCTAGGTCACTCTCCAAAGGAAGAGTGGGATTGACGAAAGACGGTTCAACCACTTGATGCATGTCACACTCTGAAGGAAGAGTGGGATTTACCAAATATTGCATTGATTCAACCACCTGATGAACCGCAGGTTGAATAGGTTGTTGGGAAATCATAGGTTGTTAAGGAGAAGAATATCCTCGAGACTTGGACCACACTCTTTGTACTTTTGCAATAGCAGGGAATAGATGGGTAAGGGGATCTTCCTCACAAATATTACAAGGAAACTTAATATTACGTCCTATACATTTGGTTTTCCCAACAATGTGTGACATGACTTGTACCAGTTGACTATTTTCCTCTAGCATGATCTCTAGAGGCTAGGTATTTCCCCCCAGCATGAATCGCAAAGGCTGGGTGACTGGGTCCAAGATGACTTGAAGAGGTTCATTGTTTCCCCCCATCATGACCTTCAAAGGATAGGTGGATTCCCCTATCATGACCTCCAAAGGTTGGGTGACTACCCCTTTCTTTCACATCTTCTTCCTATTATTCCTTTTAGACAGTAGGTTACTAGTATCAAAACTTTCACCACATGAGGTGGAAGGAGGAGGAGATGATGCTACTGGTGAAGGAGAAAAAATGTTTTGATTCCCTTGATAGAAGGTTCTTTCTTGAGAAGCATTAGGATAATTTAGGTAAGTTGGAGTGGAAAAAAACCAAACCGGTAGCCCAAGGGTGAATCCAGAAAGACTCAAAGTGGCCATCGAGGCAACACCAACATTCCCAACATAAGGAAAAACAAAAGAAGTCCCTTGTACGTGGGTCTCTTGGTTGGTTCCCACGTGGATACTAGCCATAGTTTTCGACTCAACAAGAAGGAAAATTCTGAGGTTGACTAGCAACCAACAACACAGAGAGCACACCACAAGAACAAAATCCTAAGTATCCTGACTAAGAAAGAAAATATACCTATTAAAGGAGAGTCTAAGATGATGAGGGCCCATAACTAACCAGTGAAGGGAGAATTATAGTTACCTTCGGTCCACAATACAATCACTTTGGTGAAAGCATTTGAATCACCAACCACTTTTCCAAAGAGCTACACAGGGTTTCCTCCCACCTATGCCTTAGGTATAGTGGAAATAACCTTCCATTGTCACATGTATAGAGCCCTAAAGGTCAATATACTAAGGATACCAAAATCACAAAGAGGTTTCGGTGGAATAGTCATTAGTCCAGTCGATGAGCATGGGAAAGGTAATTAAGCCCGAAACTCAAACATTACCATGAACCACATGGGGTTGAGAGGAGGTACTAAGTGAATCCCCAGGCACACATCAAATTTGGTGTATGCTCAACCAGGTATTGGAAGGTTATATCTGCAACTCAATCTCACATGAGCTTGTGCTTGACTCCTATGTGAGAGGAGCTTTGTAGCTTACCTAGATGAGAGGAAATTTGGATGAAAAATGGGTGTCCTAAAGAAAATGATAAAAAATATCATGTAGGAAATTTTTTATACTATTTCACTTTTATCGAATATTCCCAGGGTTATTTCACTTTTATTGAAGCTACCTTACATATATATTTTATAATAAAATCAATTTATGAGGACGAAGTTTGATGTAGTGTTTTCACCCAAAATAAGGAAATAAAATTAAATACACAATTCCACCTTAAAAGTTATTTGATCCAACTTTTCATGGTGTATAGTATTATTATTATAATATATTAATTATAATATAATAGTATTATATATGAATATTATTTATGACATTAGTTAAAAGTTATTGGACTCTACTTTTCACGGTTATTATAAAATATTAATTATAATATAATATTAATATATATTAGTTATAATATTAATTAGTATTACTCTAATATATTGGCCATGTATTATCTAAATGATGGATGGGTGTATTAGTTATGATACTAGTTACTATTATATATTAAATGCATATTGTATATTAGTTAAAAGTTAACAGACCCAACTTTTGGCGGTTATTATAAAATATTAATTATAATATAATATTATTATATTTTAGCTATAATATTCTTTTTTTGGCAAAGTGGTGGAACCCCCCTGATTAACAGGGTTTCCATTGGCTAAGAAACCACGAACCAGGGATATCTAAGCCATCAAAATCACCCGGGGATCGCACCCGGCCTGGATCGCACCAACCCTTAACATGGTTGGATTTTTTGGTATCCGGCGAGATTAGAACCGGTGACCTTTCAGCTTAGGGGGCGTCTTAACCATACCCCACCACTAACTGTTCTACATCTCACAGATATATTTTAGTTATAATATTAATTATTATTACTATTATATATTATTTATTAGTCACATATTACCTAAAATATGGATGGGTATATTAGTTAAAAGTTAAATCCATTTCATTGGATAGCATGTGATGACATGGAATTTGAATTATGGTTGAAAGGCCCATTTTGATCTGAAATTTCCTCTAATAGGATTTGTAAGGTTGGATTTCCTTAAAGAAAGGCCACTATGTTTGAGTTTAGTAGTTTTGGGTAGTTTAGAGACAACCCTAATGCAAAACACAGTGTGTCTCGTCCCTAAAAAAAACTTACTAATTTATTTTAACTATCAACATTATTTTTAAGGGCCGTTGATTACTCAAAAAAGGTAGCGATGATGAAACTGATGATATTTTTGACTTGAAAATCGGAAACAACATGGGAAAATGCAAAAGAAGTTCAAAATGCAGAATTTTTAATTCTCTTTTCTTTTCAAAACTGAAAATGGAGGCCACAAATGAAAGATCTATTTTTTCTATTTTCAAAAGACAAATATATGCAATGCACCTAAGCCTAATGACACTAGCCTAAATGCATAGAAATCAAAGACTTTTTCTTTTTAATTTTTGTTTTAAAACGAAAAAGGAAAACAAACTACAAAAAAGTACATGCATATGATGTAAAACAAAGCAAATGAGATTTTGTACTATGTCTACAAAACATCACCCTATACTGACCTAAAGTCTGACAAGACTTCTCTTGGAAGGAAGTCTTGCATAGAATACCAAGAAAACCACTTTGGCATGAGGAGTTTGACCAAAAATATTGAAGAAGACAAGGATCATATATCTCCCAAGTTCAGGTTGTACCTACTAATAGAGGTTGATCAACACCATACAAGACAAGTTCATGCCAAGTAAGGAGGTCAAGAAGAAAGAAATATACAAGCCCAAATGCTTCAAAAAATGTTTTAACACCAAGTTAAGATCAAATATAAGAGAAGAAACCACTTCCAAGTGGTATTACATAGACTAGGGAACAACAAGGACCCTACATATTGCAACCAGATCCCTCTAAAACAACCCAAAACATGAAAAACACACTGAAAAGAGGGACACGCTAGTGAATTATACTGACAGTGGCGTTTAAAAGGTAGGTAGTATCACTTTGAACCTATGGGTATATAGGAAAAACGCTACTGTGTATATTACCGCCAGCATGTGGGTTGTAAAAGGTTGAAAAAGGGTGAAATCCACTCCCAAAATAATAAGGAGGGTGTCTATAATGACTCAAGGATTGTTCCTAACCTAAAAGTAAGACTCGAACCTTGAAAGACACTGGAAAAATAAACAAGGAGACCCCAAATAATATAGGATTTTTCCTAGCGGAGTCACCAATTCTGTTGTTAGGGAAAGTGTTCCTATGGCTGGGGTGAGGCCACCAACATACTGAGGGTTTACAGAATGACATATAAATTTTTGCAAGTACAAATTTAACCAAAAGTTCAAGGGTTAGGAGTGTTTGTACCTTACAAACTAAATGTCAATCCAATCCTTTCTTGGAATCCTCCTCTTACTCTCCAATCAAGGGACTTGCAAAACAACTCCACACCTTCCTCAAACCAATTTGACTATATATAAAGTATTGTTATTCAAAAGAACATGAAACCTTAATATCATAACATCAACATATAATCAGGAATTGAAATGTACACACAGTGATTTGGAAAGAGAAGTGTGTCAAGTATTTATTAATCAATGAAATAAGTACAAGATATACCTTCTCCTCATTCAAGGCACCTCGTGAAACCTTTGATCTGGATCTCTTGCTTCTCTCCTCCAAGAATAACAACCTCCAAGATCTAAATAAAAGGTAGATGGAAACTAGGGCACAAGTGAGGGGGATGAGAATCCAAATCCTTCCACATAACAATACTCTAGGCTAAGTCCATTTTCATGGTCCCCTCTCCTTCTCTTATATAGAAAATGAAAGATATCGGGTCGAGGAAGGAGCACTTACAACTGAGGAGGAAGTTTCAAACCACCTAAATTTCAAAATTCTATATATATCTTTTATCATTTCAAGGGTACACGCTAGTGTAACACTAGAAACTAGCGTGTGTAAGGTAAAAACACTACTGGAACACAAACAACCTGTGCTTTTGAGAAACATGCATTTTTAGGGTTTTTCCAGTGGTTTTCAAGAGATGGTTTGGTCTAGAAACTTGTTCATCATTCTCCTAAGCATTCAATGGACCAAAAACGTGGTTTGTGGGTGGTACAAAATTCTGAAATATGGCCCTTCCATCCATAAATGTACTTTGGGTGACTGATAGTATCCTTCATGAAGTTTCGTCATGCGACCAAACATGTAAGTGTCGTCACAGATAGAAAAGTGCCAATTTTGGCTATGACAGATGCGGGCCTAATGTATTAGGTTAGAATGTAAGACGATAACCAAAATACATTATAAATAAGAGACAATTTATTGATGGAGTTGAAGAAACTGTAGAAACCATTATCATAGGCTCAAACATGGCTCAAACGAAGGTACCCAAAAAAGAGGTAAATGTCAGACAAATTTGATTTATGGGACATACATGTCCATGTACAAATGATCATGAAAAATATACAAGGTGTATCCAACATGTGTATCACTGATGTAACTATCATGGGCATGGAATATGCAAAAAGGTTCCATGTAAAATCTATAGGAGTCATTGCCAAAAATGAACAACATGGATCAATGCTCAATAATCGATAATAGACACAATAACACAAGGTGGATATAGGTCTCAACAAATTTCATATGAGATGTGACAAGGTCTTATGCAACTCAGGAAATAGAAAAAGATGATGATGGTACTGTTGGTCCAAGTTCTTCAATCCAAACTGCGTAAAGGTATGAATCCTAACCATGTGAATAGAGGAGTTGGAAAGAAACATGGAGGAAACCGTTTGATAACCAGTCATTGATGAAAATAGTTAACAAATGTGAGGGAAACCACCATCAATGAAAATGGTCCCCAACATACATAGTACAATATAACAAGTGTGAATAAATTGTCTTGAAGTCAAACTCGTAAAGAATCTATCGAGTAGGGAACAATAAGGTATTCTCGCTACCCAATAGTGAGGAAAACTACTACTGATGATTGCAATCCTCAAGGTACTACCATAAAATCTAAATATCATTCCCAGAGCAAGATGAGGTTAAGTCAATAGGAAGAGATCATTTGGAAGGGGGGCATTAAGGAATCCTCCATCATCCAACACGAGGAAAATAAAAAATGATTTGATTTGGAACTGGGATAAAGTTTTTCAACAAGGACCACCGAATACTTGATGTAATGAAATGATACCAGGGAGTGGCCAACAAATAAGGTCAAGGAAACTACAGAATTACCGACACAATTTTTATCCTTGAATAGTGAGAATGACACAATAACAAATTAGAAAACTTTTAGACACAAAAGGGACCAATGATACAAATCTACAATGCAAAAGACATTGACAGATTCTCCAAATGATTGGAAGAGTAATCAAATGGAAAGGTAATAACTCTGTGATTAGGATTAATCCTAAGGCCAAAAACTAGAGCCCAACTTTTGGTAGACTCTAACCAGTGCTTTATTAAAGGAGACAAGACTTGCTGCCATTATATAAAAAGACATTTGAACATACTTCTTTTTCCTTTCTCTTTTTCTTTAATAGCCTTATTTTATAAGTTTAGGGATTCCACGAAAGAAAACTAGAGACCTTCTTCATTTTTTAAGCAAGCTTGAAGAAGAGAGAGAAGAATGCCTGATAAAGAATTGATCTGTGGATTTTACAATCCTGAAGTAGTGGATGGTCAGTGATGTTTTCACAATTTTAGAGTTTGAAAATGCCAAAGAAGACTCTAGGGGAGGAATTTTTCGTAAATTTTGTCTCCAAAGTCCAAAAAAGTATAAAAAATCCAACAAAGAACTCTCTTAGCTTAGGATAACTAAGGTATTCCTTTTTCGTAGTTAGTCGACAAGTTACAAAAAAGTGTTAAACTATCTCCATACTAACGCTCCTTTAAGAACAAGGATTACACTTTTGTTTAACGAGTGTGATGGAAAGCAGGTTCACTCATGTTGTTCCATTGATTTGCAAGTATGGGGAAACAAACAGTAAAATCAATTCCTTTTTTCTGGAATTTTAACGATCATGACAATGGCACAAAGAACACTCATAGTCTTTTTCATGTTTTAAACCAGAGCACAAAAAATAAAAATAAAAATAAAATACGCTAAAAAAAGTTTCTTTTTCGTAAGTTAAGACACGGAGTGGCCATCAAGGGAGAGCCAACATTCCTAGCAAAAGTAAAGACACAATAATCCCCTTATATGCGGGTCTATTGGTTGGTGCCCACAGGGATACTAGCCATAGTTTCCGACTCAACAAGAAAGAAAAGTCTGAGGTCGACTAGCAACCAACAACACAAAGAGAACACCACTAGAACAAAATCCTAAGTGTCCTAACCATGAAAGCAGATATACCTTCCAAAGGAGATTTTAAGATGACGAGGGACCATAACTAACCAGTTAAGTGAGAAGGCCATTCACCCACGGTCCACAATACAATCACTTTGGTGAAAGTGTTTGAATCACCAACCACTTTTCCAAAGACCTGCATGGATTTCCTCCCATGCTTTTCCTAGGTATAGTGGAAATAACCTTCGACCACCACTTATATAGAGACCTAAAGGTCAAGATACTAAGGATACCAAAATAACAAAGAGGGTATGGTGGAACAATCGTTAGTCAAATCGATGTGCATGGGAAGGGTAGCTAAGCCTGAAACTCAAACAGTACTAGGGACCACACAGGGACGAGAGGAGGTACTAAGTGAATCCCCAGACTCAGATCAACTCGGGTGTATGCTCAACCGAGTATTGGAGGGGTATCTATGCAAATCAATCTCACATGACCTCATGCTTGACTCGTGTGTGAGAAGATATTTGTAGTTCACCTCTTTGTAAGGTTGGATTTCTTGGAAGAAAGGCCACTATGTTTAAGTTTAATAGTTTTAGGTATTTTAGAGACAATCCTAACCCAAAACAATTTGTGTGTCGTCCCTAAAAAGAAAACTTACTAATATATTTAATTATCAACGTTCTTTTTAATGGTTGTTGATTACTCAAAAAAGGTAGCGGTGATGAAACTATTGATGTTCTTGAGTTGGAAGTGGAAACAATGTGGGAAAATGTGAAAGAGGTTCAAAATGCATAATTTTTACTTCTCTTTTCTTTTCAAAATTGAAAATGGAGGCCACAAATGAAAGATCTCTTTTTCTATTTTCAAAAAACAGAGATATGTAATGCACCTAAACCTAATGACACTATCCTAAATGCATATAAAGCAAAGACTTGTTCTTTTTAATTTTTCTAAATGAAAATGGAAAACAAACTAAAAACAAGCACATGCATATAACGTAAAACAAAACAAACAAGCTTTTGTACTATGTCTACAAAATAGAACCCTAGACAGACCTAGAGTCTGACAAGACCTCCCTTGGAATGAAGAATTGCATAAAATAACAAGAAAACCACTTTGACATGAGGATTTTGACCAAAAATACTGAAGAAGACAAGGATCATATGGCTCCTAAGTTTAGGATATACCTACTAATAGAGGATGATCAACACCATACAAGACAAGATCATGCCAAGCAAGGAGGTCAAGCACAAAGCAAGATATAATCCCAAATGCTTCAAAAAGGTTTTTAACACCAAGTTAAGATCATATATAAGAGAAGAAACCACTTCCAAGTGGTATTACACAAACCAGGGACAACAAGGAACCTACAAATTGCAACCAGACCCCTCCAGAACAACCCAAAATGTGAAAAAACACTGAAAAGAGGGATATGGTAATGAACTATAATGACAGTGCCATTTAAAATGTAGGTAGTATCACTTTACACCTGTGTGTATATAGGAAAAACACTACTGTGTAGCTTACTTCCATCATGTGAATAGTAAAAGGTGCAAAAAGGGTGAGATCGATTCCCAAAACAACAAGGACGGTGTCTATAATTTGAATTCAGGGGTTGTTCCTGACCTGAAAGCAAGACTCAGACCTTTGAAGACACAAAAAATAGATAAGGAGATGCCAAAGAAAACAAGATTCTCCCCAACGGAGTTTCCAATTTTGTTGTTAGGGAAAGTGTTCCTATGGCTAGGGTGAGGCCACCAACATACTGAGGGTTTACAAACCGACATATAAAGTTCTACAAGTAGAAATTTAAGAAAAAGTTCAAGGGTTAGGAAGGTTTGTACCTTACAAAATTAAGGTTAATCCAAGCCTATCCTTGACTCCTCCTCTTTCTCTCTAAGTAAGGGACTTGCAAAATAACTGCACACCATCCTCAAACCAATTTGACTATATATAAAGCATTGATATTCAAAAGAGCATGAAACCTTAATCTCATAACATCAACATATAATCATGAACTGAGATGTACATACAATGATTTGGAAAGGGAAGAATGTCAAGTATTTATTAATCAATGAAACAAGTACAAGATATATCTTCTCCTCATTCAATACACCTCATGAAACCTTCGATATGGATCTTATGGTTCTTTCCTCCAAGAACCTCACCCTCCAAGCTCTGCAGCAAAGGTAGATGGAAACTAGGGCATAATTGAAGGGGATGAGAGTCCAAATTTTTCCAGCATAACAATACTCAAGGCTAAGTCCCATTTCATTGTGTGTTCTCCCTCTCTTATATAGCAAATGAAAGAGACCAAGTCGAGGAAGGAGTAGTTACAACCGAGGAGGTAGTTCCAAAACCACCCAAAATTCAAAATTATATATATATATATATATATAGCATTATGAGGGTACAAGCTACTGTGTGCAAGGTAAAAAACGCTAGTGGAACACTAACAACCTGTGTTTTTGGGGAAAAATGATTTTTAGGGTTTTCCAGTGGTTTTTCAAGAGATGCTTTGGTCTAGATATTTGTTCATGATCCTCCTAAGCTTCCAATGGACCAAGAAAGAGGTACAGGGGTGCTGCAGAAGTTCCAAATATGTCCCTTCTATCCATAAATGTATTTTCGGTGGCTGATAGTAGCCTTCAAGAAGTATCGTCATCCGACCAAACATGTAAGTGTCATCATGGATGGAGAAGTTCCAATTTTGGCTATAAAAGACCCCATCATTGATTGGGATCACAAAATTTGAATGAAACTTTATATTTTCCAACCATGTATCATAAATATTCACTTAGCATGACATATTACTATTAAATGTACATTTCTACCCGTGTTCTACAATTATGAAACACACTTAGCATTTATCGGACTTGTGCCAATATTTCCTCTAGCAAAAGCTCATCCAAGTCCTATGCCATTCATTTTGACTCCTCTCTATCAACAAATAAGTCCCATGATTTGTATCCTCGACTGTGGGTAAACTAAGAGGAGAAGCAAGGTCACTAAAGTGGGATAAGTAAACCAAGAGGAGAATAAACCATTTTGGTGTCAATTTTATTATTATCGATGAATCTATACAATGGCCTGCGTTATTTCTTTAAATAATCTATTTCCTGAGGGTGCCTCAACTGTCTGCCACACCTTACAAACAACTAGAGAAAAAACATATAGAACAAAAGCATATGAGAATATTCTCAAGATTGTTGGGATTAGTGGGCATAGGCTCTATGGTTAAGAATGCCCATATATTCTCTTTTACCATAATTTTCAATAAGGTGTCATGTATTTACAAATTTTTAAGGAGGGAATATATGTTTCATATAGAAATCCCACTCACCCTATTCACTACTTATCCCAAACTATGTTCTTCTTCTCCTATTAAGTAGCTAGTGCCACCAACCAAACCCTACCTATGTGGTTTGTTCATGGAACAACACTCCATTCCTTGACTTCATGTGCCACCTATATAAACTAGAAAAATTTAGATCCTGAGATCAAGGTTTAGTCACTTTTGAATATCTATCTATGTAAAAGCTTTTCAATTCCCTATTATATTAAGAAGAGTAAGCTTAAGAATAACATATTCCTTGACTTAATAATCTTATCTTTCCCTCTCATTAATATATAATAACAGGAAGGACTTGATAGACAAGCTTACATCGAAATAATGTTAGGGCATGTAGAAAGGGAATCTTTGAATTAATAATATCACATTTGTTCAATCTAGATATTGCAATCAATAGATTCAAATTGTGAATGAAAGATAATGATGACTAATTATTTCATAAAGGGAAAAAGAATGAGAGTGCCAACATCAAACTTTTGACTGTTATATGGGTTGCAACTAAGGTAAAACTTTTTGTGCATTATGAAACTCCATTACTACTTTATTTCCTTCTATTCTATTTTGGAGAATATTTAGATTAAAAAACTACTAACTCACCAATCTAGAGAGATAATAAAAGTAGCAAGTAATTACCAATTTATTTCCTTCTATTCTATTTTAGAGAATATTTAGATTCAAAAACTGCTAACTCACCAGTCTAGAGAGAGAATAACCAACAAGGACTTTTAGAAGAAGAATGAGGAGGATCTAGACAAAACTATTGAAATTTTCTCACCAAGGATCTATTGCATACAAATCTCACTACACCACTATTTGGTTGTGCCTCCTTTCAGAGATATAATAAACCTTAGAAGCTCTCATTGATGATTATGAATCTTTTGACCAATCAATCATTATACGATGAGTTTTTCTATCCAATTGTGAATATATTTGCTTTCATGGATTCCTAGTCTTGGGATGGAAGAAATGACAATAATGGATAAAATTTCGATAAGGAACAATTAGGAGGATTGGTGAGCTTGGTGTTGCTCAAAGTTATAAATCATAATTGGAATCAAACATAAATTTTCGGTTCCATCTTTTTGTTTTGAAATGTATAAATGAACTTTATCTCATCTAAATTTCTTCTAAAACAATAGGTGGATATAAACAAAATTGTGCTAATTGAGGACACAACTAGTAGAGGGGTTGCAACTATAGAGTAAGAGAGAATGGGACATGTGTACTATCTAGATTGATTATATGGTCATCATTCAAAATTTGTAATAAATAATTGTAAAAAATAAAAAATAGCTCGAGTGATAACTGCACTTAATGGCATTGTAATAGTCCATGTGACAATGGAACTCCATCTAGCAGCTGGGAGTCGAGCCAATGTCCACAAGGTTTAGTTGAAATCCATTTTACAATTAGGATTCGAGCTAATGTCCAGTTGATGTGACAGTCAAACTCCTAATAATCTCCTATGAACTCCTAAGAAACTCCTCTGAACTCATGCGATAACTCCACTTAGTGGCATGGTAATGTGTAGTCTTGTGTGACATCCGAACTTCATCTGGCAATTGGGATTCAAGCTAATGTGCACAAGGTTTAGTCCAACTCCATCTCGCAAGTGGGAGTGCAGTTGGTGAAATGGTAGTTCATGAATGGATATAGTACTTAACTTGATAGTATAATAATACCATTAAAGTCTTTCACAATCATTTTAATTATAATAACTATTATTAATATACTAATAATATAATAATACCATTAAAATATTTCAAATACATTATTTGATCGAAAAATAATATAGACAACAAAAATATTTTGAAATTTAATTTATTTTATGTAATTTAGAAAATAATTATTTTAATTTATTTTAAAATTAACTTAATTTATAATTATATGATATTTTGGTAAACATTTTATATAAATAATTTGTTTAAAGTTATTTATATATAAATAAAATAAAATAAAGATCCTTCTTCCATAAATAAGTAATATAATAAAATAAATAAGTAATATAATAAAAAATTTCAATTATTTTTTATTTTTTATAAATTGTAAATTAATATAATTCTTTTACTTATTTTTTATTTTAATAAAGTATTTCAATTATTTTTTATAACTTATGAATTAACATAATTTTTTAATCATTGTGAATAACTTATATGAGTTAGTTATTTTTTTATTAGACTATAGAAATTAGTCCTCATACTAAACTATCCTATCTCATGGAATTTATAAACGAACATACAAAACTATCTCATGGAATTGAATTTATAAAACTGCATGGCTTCATAGTCAAGAATTGGTATAAATGGAATGGAACCACATGCTAACAACCATGTGTCTTTTAACAAGCATAAGACTGCATAATACCATGATTACTTCTATCATGATCATCAATATAGCACAGAGCAATTAATAGTGTATAACCATTAAAAATGAGTATCTAGATATCGCATCTCATGCCCTTGAACAGATAATCGAAACACCTAATTAGTCTCTACTAAACTATAGAGCACCCTCGGTACCATTTAACTTGAAAATATCAATTTTCATTTTTTTTAAATGAAGCGTAAAATCCAAGCATACATAAGATTAAATTTATGTGAAGTATAAAATTGAAACAAAGGAACGCAAATGACTTAAAAATATAAAGATTAAAAAAATGTTGGAGATATAAAATAAATAAAAAAATTTAAATTTAAAATCATAGATAACTGAGATATGGATTATTAAATTAGAAGAATGTTGATGATAAATTAGAAGAATGTTAGTGATAACATGTTAGGTGTAGATAAGTCACAGTTTAATTAGAAGAATATGAGGAAAAAAATAAAAAACTAAACTGTCTTCCAATGCATAACTATTTCTTAACTATTTAAAAGAATATAAAAAATAAAAAACAATCTAAACTATCTTCCACTACATAACTATTTCTTAATCATTTAATCTCTATAAAACTTGAACCAGCCACAAACTATCTGACAGAATTCAATAATTCTGGGTTCTCCTCCTCCTCCTTCTTACCGGGATGGTCGAATGTGCACACAGTTTAGTTAAATTTCATTTTGCATTTAGGAATTGAGCTAATGTCCAGTTCGTGTGACCCGTGTGCGTTCCAGCTCCTGGTTTGTCCATAGTAATCGATTCTTTATCTCTTCAATGCCCTATAAAGTGTATATAACAGATAATACAAATGATTAACACCGCGTTGATCTAAGCAGATCAACACAACCATTAACACTTCTCTCTTTTCAATTTGATGGGCAAAACAAAAAACTAATCAATCTATCATGATAATCGATCATCGAAGGACACAGGAAAAAGAAAGAAACGATGAATGAATGTATATAACAAGAAATAATTCCTCGTAAAAACTTGTTATACCTCTTCCAGGCTGCGTTGGTGTAGAAGATTCTAAATGTGATAACTCCAGTTAGTGGTATGGTAATGTGTAGTCTTGTGTGACATTTGCAATCGAATTTGAAAAGTCTGAGTCAAGTTAATGTGCACAAGGTTTAGTCTAACTCCATCTAGCAACTCTACTCAAGCTAATGTGCAGTGCAGTTGGTAGACTAGTAATTCACTAATGGATATGGTACTTAACTTGGTAGTATAATAATACCATTAAAGTCTTTCACAATCATTAATAATAGTAATACTTATTAATATAATAATACCATTTGAATATTTCAAATACATTATAATAATCTCTATTTATTTTATGTAATTTAAAAAAAAAATTTAAATCATTTTAAAATTAGTTTAATTTATAATTATATGATATTTTGGTAAACATTTTATATAAATAATTTGTTTAAAGTTATTGTAAATTTTCCTTTAATATTCAACTAGGGCTAAACAGTGCATACATGAAAAATATCAACTGATAACCACACATGAATATCTTTTTTTGACAGTATTATTTTGGGTATGGAAACCCTCGGAAAAACCCAACATGGGAAAACCGGTGCAGCAGTCAGATATAGATTTTATTATGAGAAAATATAGAACTTTTACAATCATTGCAAATTCACCCAAACTTGGCGAATGCAATACCCAGAAGAATCACTCAAACTTGGCGAATGCAGTACCCAGAAGAATCACTCAAACTTGGCGAATGCAGTACCCGAAAGAATCACTGGGCAAATCCCAGCTAAACCTAAACACCCTCTTGTGTGAGTGTACGGCCCAGCTGTACGAAGCTCAATGATCCTGCTGCTCGCTCCTCCATCTTCTCGGCTAAATCCTCTGTCTGACTCTCTCTCCTTGTCTGTATCTTGTCTTTGTCAGAATGCAAGTGTGTGTTCTCTCCACCTATTGATCTCTCTTTTATAACTTTAGGTAAAGCGAAAACCCTAATTTCACTTTCACTTTAACTAGTGGTAAAGCAAAATCCCTAATTTCACTTTCACTTTAACTAGTGGTTCACTAAAGTTAATTTAGATCACTTTAATTTATTTTCCAAAGTAAACTTAGGAAAAGTAAATTAAATACAACTGGTTTCCTATTTTAAGTCTTCTGCAAGCAAGAACACATGCATGCAGGAAGACCTTCCTTGTTGCTAATAGTTTAACACTCCCTTTCAACAAGGAAGGAATTCGGTAGCAACCCCAACTTATCCCTGAACTTCACAAAACTCCGTCTACAAAGTGTCTTGGTGAAAATGTCCGCCACGTGCTCATCTGTTTGTATGTACTCCAACTGAATGGTTCCCCTCTAAACACAATCTCTCAAGAAGTGGTATCTGATGTCTATGTGTTTGCTCCGGTCATGGAACACTGGATTCTCAAATAGCCTGATGCCACTCTGATTGTTACAGTGAACTATTATAGCCTCTAGCTCATACTCGAACAACCCTACAAGTAACTTCCTCAGCCACATACCCTCACAAGAAGCCATGCTAGCTGCCATGTACTCAGCGTCTGCTGAGCTCAATGCAACTGACTTCTGCTTCCTACTGAACCAAGAGACAACCCCTGATCTGATGTTGAAACAACAGCCTGAAGTACTCTTCTGGTCCTCTACACATCCTTCCCAGTCACCATCTGTGAAACCTGCTAACTGTACACTCCCCCTATGCTCATAAACCAATCCATACTCCATTGTACCTCTGATGTAGCGAAGTATGTGCTTCGCAACCGTCCAATGCACTCTCAGAGGGTCCACCATGAACTTACTCAAATATTTGATTGCAAAGCTGATGTCTGGTCGAGTGTTGACCAGATACATAAGTGATCCAATAAGCTGATGATACAAGGTAGGATCAAATATGTCTGATCCCGATGCATCAATATTCCTCCATTTGAAAACTAGAGGTATGGCCATAATCTTGCAGTCCTCCATCTTGAATCTATTCAGAATATCTATTGCATACTTCTCATGTTCGATGAAGAAGCATCCATCTGTTTGCCAAACCTCCAAGCCCAAAAAGTAACACATCAGCCCAAGGTATTTCATCTCAAACTCTACTGCAAGGTTGGACTTACAGTCTCCAATCAGCCTCTCATCTCCTATCAAAAAGAGATCATCCACATATAAGACCAGTAAGAGAGGCATCTCACCTGTCAAGAAGCATAGGTTGTGGTCAGCCTCACTCCACTGAAACCCCATCTCTTGTAGATAGCTGTCAATCCTCGAGTACCATGCTCGAGGTGCCTGCTTGAGCCCGTAAAGAGCTTGATGCAGTATGCATACATGCGTCTCCCTGTTCTCCACATCAAACCCTCCTGGATGCTCAATATACACCTCCTCCTCTATAACTCCATTGAGGAAGGTAGTCTTGACGTCCATTTGATGGACATGCCAACCCATCTCAGCTGCTAGTGAGATAATGGTTCGAATGGAAGAATACCTGGCAACAGGGGCGAAGGTCTCCTCATAATCAATACCCTCCTTCTGTGAAAACCCCTTTGCCACAAAGCGCACCTTGTACTTCTCCATGCTTCCGTATGCTGCATGGTTCACCTTGTAGATCCATCTGGATCCCACCACCTTTTTCCCTTGTTGCCTTGGCACAACCTCCCATACTTGGTTTTTCATAATGGAGTCATACTCCTCAACCATAGCTTCCTTCCACACATCATGTTGTGCAGCCTCCCTGAAGCTGGAAGGTTATGAGTTAATCAACTCTGTCATCAGTGCCATATAACTAAGCCTCTATGGTGGTACACTCCATCTAAAATATATCAGTGGAGGATCTACCTTCCTGGAATCCTGCACTATGGATCTAAACCACTTAGGCCTTGGCCTAGTGTCAACTTGTTGCAGCTGCTGGATATCTGTCTCCTGCTGCAGCTCATCCTTCAAGTCAATGACTGAAGGATCTGGTCCACCTGACTCCCTCTGACCATTAGAACATGTGCTCTGTGTCTGTACCTGTACCTGTACATCTGGCTCCTCCAACTTGACTTCCGACTCATGTACTGGATGCTGCTCTACTGGTAAGTCTAGAGATCTCCGTAAGGACCTGTCCTCATCAAACTGGACATCCCTGCTCACAATGATCCTCCTACGAGCAGGAATGTAAACTCTCTATGCCTTTGAAATCTCACTGTAACTAACAAGTAAGCACTTCTCTCCAAAATGGTTCAACTTCTTCCTATTGTCAGCATGAAAATGACAATAGAAGACACTGTCGAATATGCGAATGTGACTCACATCTGGCCTAGTGCCTATGAAGACCTCCTTTGGTGTCTTCCTCCCCAAGGCTGTGTAGGGACACATGTTCTGAATGTATACTGTAGTCTTGTATGCCTCGACCCAGAGGAATAGTGGTAATCCCTGATCAAATAGCATGGCCTTGGTTGCTCCTTCCATAGTCTCGTTCTTCCCCTCTACAACTCCATTCTGTTGTGGGGTATGGGGCATAGTGTCCTCCTTCTTGATCCCCTCAGCCGAACAATACTCCATGAACTCATTGGAAGTGTACTCACCCCCATTGTTTGTCCTCAAAACTTGTTATAGCTCAAAATGACATATCTATGCCTGTGACCACTTTCCCATGATTCTATCCCATGTCGACACTTCATGAAAGTCACTGAAAAAAAACCTAACTTGGAGGACCCATATCTTGAATTTTGTAACTCTTTTTGACCTTATCTCTACACTGTTGGAAAGATATTTTTGTTAGATAAAAATTTCCAAAAGACACCAAAGTTTGAAAATGCCCAAAAGTACCCTTAAAATGATATTTTTTGATGTATATGTGAGTTTCCTTCAGGAAACCCACGTATGTACACAACTTGCTATATATAATACTCACGTGCGCCTTAAATACATGACTTTCTGCATTGCAACCCTTGTATACCTCCTCACGTACGTGACTATTGTCTCTGCAACCTGCTTACGCCTCCTGAAAATGTCAAAAAAATATGTATTTTGAAATTCAGGTAGTTTTAGTAGTTATGCAACTGACTCCTTCAGTTGTAACTACTTTGTCTTCGAGCCTAACTCTTCATAAAGCATATAAATAGAGGTAGGGAGCTCTATGAGGGAGGACTTAAATCTTTGCATTGTTATGCTGGATGATTTGGAGCTCTCTTTTCCCACACCTTTGCCCTAGAAGCATTCTCCTTGTGTTGTAGAGCTTGGTGGCTGAGTTCCTTGGAGAAGAGAAGTAGCAGAACTAGATCAAGGTTTCGCGAGGTGTCGAACTTGAAGAGAAGGTATATTTGTACTTGTTTTCAAGATTAATAAAGATGTGATGTCCCTCTTCTTCCCAAATCATTGTTCAATGTGTGATTGAATCTCTATTTATGATCATATGATGATGTTAGTCAGATCATTATTTCATGTTAATTTGATTATCATTGCTTTATATGTGGTCATATTGGTTTGAGGAAGGTATAATTCGTTTTGCAGGTCTCTTGGAGCAAGAGGAGCAACAGGATCAAGAAGAGGATTGAAGGGCTGCTTGGATCAACATTTGTTTAGCTAAGGTATGAACCATTCTAATCTCTGAATCTTGTTTGTATTTATTTACAGAACCATTTGCATCCACCTTTCAACCCTAGTACATTGATGGCCTCTTAAACCCTAGCCATAGGAATATTTCCTTTACAACAGAACTGGCGACTCCGTTGGGGTTAGCCTTGTCTGTTTGGGGTTTCTCTGTATTTATTCATACTTTTTGTAAGGTTTTGGGTTCTTCTTACAAGTTAGGAACACCTTTTGAGTCTGTTGGAACACCTTTCCTGCCTTCATAGGTCAATTTTTGACCCTTTTTGTGCTTTTTATCATCCATACGCGACTTTCAGGCTAAACAATCACGTGTCTATGTTGTATACGCAACTTGCACTACCTGCAACCCGTGTGTCATACGTGACTTGCCTTAAGTCAACACATGTATGCTCCTGAATTTGTGTTCTTTCATCATTTTTAGGGTTTTGGGGTGATTTGAGGGTTGTTTGTAGGGTCTTCAAGGGTCCTCTACATGTGCATGACTCCTGAGAGGTTGTTTTATATTAGTCAGGTGCTCTTTGTCTATCTTGTAAGTCTCTTTCAAGTCTCTGAACTTGTTTTTGCTGCCTTCCCCACCACCTCCTTCTTTGGCTTGACCTTGTTGAATAAGGTACTGAGCAGCCTCTGTTTGTAGGTTTAGATTAATTCTTGGGACTTCTTGACCTTTGTTCATGTCAGTCTTATTTGCTTGGTCTCTTCATTCCAAAGTTGTTGGCTTGTTTACCTTTGTGATATTTCCTTCCAAGAGAGGTCATATCCAACTTTAGGGAAACCTAGGGTTTGTTTGTGGGGTGTAGAGTAGTTGTCTATTTTCTTTACTTACAGTACTTGCTTGCATTAGTTGATAGGTTGTTTTTCTTTTGCATTTATAAAAGAAAAATAAAAAACACATGTTTGCTTTATATGCATGTAGATTAGGGTTTTAGTATAGATTGCATGGCATATCATTGTTTTTGAAAAAAATAAAGAGAATTGTTCTTTTGTGACTTTCAAGTTTTCTATTTGAAAAAAGAAAGAGAATAGTTTTTGCTTTTTGCATTTCATTTCTCTTTGCTTGGTCATTTTGTTTCAACTTTGAGTCAAAACACCACATAAGTTTCATGCCATTTACCCTCTGACTAAAAACAACCCTTAAAATAAACGATATAATTTAAAAATTATTAGTAAGTTTTATTTTATAGGGTCATACACCAACTAGCTCAGGCTAGACTTGTGGGATAGGGAGTTTAAACTCTGCACAAGTGTTCAAATTTCAAATGTAGCTGTCCAATCACTAGGTAAAAACCATTTTCTATGTTGATTGTATATGGGAAGCTCCTCTCAAACGAGAGTTAAGCACGAGGCCACGTGGAGACTAGGACTGAGGAGATAGCCCTCTGATTCCTTGTCAAAGCGTAGACTAAGGTTTTTGCGCATCTGGGGATTCTGTCTTAGATAGGATTTTGGGATTTGCTACCCTGCCCATTCGTACGAACCAGGCTTGCGACTACCCCCCCAGACTGTCAATATAGTTAAGGTAGCCTTTAGTCTCTTTGACATCTAGGGTTCATACACAGGTACACTGGAAGGCTATTTCTGGTTGACCTTGGACGGCCTTGTTAGGTAACTCCGATAGAAGGTGTGGGAGGGCGATGGGTGATTCCTTCACTTGTGCCTAAGAACATCTACAGGGATGCCAAGTAACTGTCTATCAACTTTCTTCTGGAAAGCATATCTTATACTTGTTTGTCTGTTTGGCTTTAGGAATGTTTTAGTGAGTGCTGTGTGGTTTGTCTATACTTAGTTTTCCTTTAGGTGTGTGCTTGGTACTTTTGGTTTCCTGTCAACCTCAAAATTTGTCTCCTTGTTTGAAACTATGGCTAACACCCCTTTGAACACCAACCAAGAGATCCCCATGCTGGGAATTCCTTATACTATTCCTCTCACAAGGAATGTTGGTGTTCCCTTGATGGCCACCCTAAATCTACCTGGATTCACCCTAGGGCTACTGGTGTAGTTGTTTTCCACTCCAACCATCCTGAATGCTCTTGATGCTTCTCAAGTAAGCTCCTTATATCAAGGGAATGAAAACATTGCTTCCCCTTCACCTGTAGTTGTTTCTCCTCCTCCTTTTACCTCATGCGGTGAAAGTACTGATACTAGTAACCAACAATCTAAAATGAGTAAAAGAAGGAGGATTAGGAAGAAGGCACATAAGCAAGGAGGCACCCATTCAAACTCTATAGTTCAAGTTGAACCTCACCACCCAGCCTCTGTGGTTCATGCTGGGGGAACCCATCCAACCTCTACAGGTCATGTTGGATCTAAGCACTCAACCTATGTAAGTCAAGTTGTTCTTCACCATCCAGCCTCTGTTGATCATGCTGGTGGGATCCTTCCAACCTTTGCAGGTCACGTTGGATCCAGTCACTCAGCCTCTGTGGTTCATGCTGAGGGAACTCGTTCAACCCCTGATGGTCAAGTTGAAACTCCCTATCCAACCTCTGCAAGTCATGTTGGATCCGTCCACCTAGCCTTTGCAGTTCATGTTGGGGGCACACACTCAACTGCTGCAAAGCATGTTGATCCTAACCATTCATCCTCTGTTGTTCATGCTAATGGTGCCCGTCCAACCTATGCAAGTCATGTTGGACCCAGTTTCTCAGCCTCTGCAAGTCATGTTGGAGGGAGTCTTTCAACCTCTGTGGTTCATGTTGGAGACAATCTGTCAGCCACTGCGAGTCATGTTGATGCTGTTGGAAAGACTACACATTCAAAACACAAGCCCAATTTTCCTTGTAAGCTTTGTGAGGGAGACCACCTTACTTATAAATTACCTTCTATCGCAGAGATGCAAAGAGTTTGGTTTCATGGTCATCCCATTTTTTAACATCCTAAAGTTTTTCAACAACCAACCTCTCTTAGTCAGGTTAGACCCAGTCACCTAGCCTCTGGTTGTCATGCTGGGGGGAAAATATCAACCTCTGTAGGTCATGCTGAGAGCAAAAAGTCATCCACTACTAGTCATGTTGACACCATTGAGAAAATTGGTCATTTGAAGTGCAAACTTAAGTTCACTTGTAAGCTATGCGAGGGAGATCATCTTACTCACCAGTGCCCTGCTATCACAGAGGTGCGAAGGGTGTGGTCTAAGACTCAAGGATTTCCTTCTCCTGAACAACCGATAGTTTCTCAACAACCTACTCAACCTTTGGTTGATCAAGTGGTCGAACCAATCCCAGCTTTGGTCGATCCCACTCTTCTTTCGGAGAGTGATCCTGATGTAATTGAACCAATGTCACCTTTGGTCAATCCCACTCTCCCTTCGGAGAGTGACTTTCATGAAGGAGTTGAATCGATTCCATTGTCGATCAATCCCACTCTTCCTTTGGAGAGTGAAGTGTCTGCTAGTCACATTTGCTTCATTGAACAAGGGGGCACTGAACTCGCTTCGGATCAACCCCCACCAAGCTCTCGGATTACTTCCTTTATTTGGGATAGCCTAGTTGAGACGTGCCTTCCTTCTAATGAACCTTTCTAGATAAAGGTCAAAGTTGAACCATGCACGATTGCTTGTGGTGTTATTGATGAAGGAGCCTCAGTTAGTATCTTTTCTGCTAGTGCTTGGTGAGGCATGGGATCTCCTAGCCTTGTGTCAACTACTAGTCAGTTACTGGTTTTTGATAGAAGAACTTGTATAGCCTTTGGAATTCTTTCTCAAACACCTGTTACTTTGGGTGGGAAGATCGTCTTAGTTGAATTCATGGTAATAGAAGACCCCTTGGATTTCAATATGATCCTTGGACGTGATTATGTCTATGCCATGCAAGCTGTGGTGTCAACATTCTTTTGTGTGATGTACTTTAATCATGGTGAAGAAATTGTCACTATCGATCAGTTGGATTTTCTTGATCCGTCTCCTAACCCAACTAGAGACTAGGTCTTTCCTTTATTTATTCCCAGTGTTTCTATAGACACTACCTCACTAGAGGTGAGATATGTGGCCTCATGTCCTTTGCGTTCAATTTCTATTGAGAAGCAGCCTCTGTTTCCATGCTTACCTTCTTGGGTCTTGGTCCCAGTAGTTAACCAGGTGAGTCATCCTATATAGACCATGGAGCCTGCTCTCCACTCTGTCGATCCATTTGAAATTTTAGACATGTGTCCTATCTCGGATGATCTCCTTCCTTCGGATGAAGTCTTCCTAGAGCCTTGGATACAGTCTAACCTTATTTTGGATGTTGGTTTAGTTGTGACTACTTAAGTCTAACCCTGATTTGCTTAGTAAGCTTGATCTTCCCATGGATCGGTCTTCTTATGTTGATCTTGTTGAGTCTTTTGAATCTTCCTTTGAACAGTGAGTGAGTGATCCTAATGAGTTTGATTTTTCTTATGAATTTTTCAACTCCTGTGATACTGAGTTTGTTCTTGCAGACTCTATCTCCCTTGTTGATTTTTTCTTTTCTTCTGAGGTTGATCTTACTGATTATAAACCCTCAAGCCTTGGTGCTATAGAATCTTCTTCGGTCAATTCTTCCTTGACTTCTCCTTTTGGAGAAGATAGCAAAGTCGCATGTGTTTCTTCCAAAGTGACCTGCATTGGATCTTTTCTTCTGAATATGATCCTGATGCTGTTGTTTCTTGGAGACAGGATTCTTAGTTGGATTCACAACTATTTACCGGACTTGTCTTGTTGTTTAAGTTGTAACTGCAATTGCATGTTCCCTGCTCGCGCTCATGAGCCTGATGCCGGCTTCCACGCTTTTAGCTCATTGTATAAGACCTCATCTTTGTTCTCATCGTTGCTAAGCCTTGTATCATTTTTCCTTTGCATCTTGGCACCTTTTACCTTGAGGATATGTTCCTTGAGTGTCTTTACCTTTCTCATGTTCCTTGCATTATGCATAGGTTTGTTCCTCATGCTTGGAACTAGTTTCGATTGCCTCTGACACTCGTCTCCTCACATTTAGAGCATTCTTTTTTCTCTCCTTCGAGCTCATTAAAAAAAGTAAGGAGGCCACGAGTTGAATTTTTTGGACTCATTAAAACTTCATGGGAAAGATATTGAGTTTCTTTAGGCCCAGGTATAACTCCTCAAAATAGATTTGACTGTCGAGTAAACTTGTCCGTTCAGGCTTGTTAAGAATATGTGAACGGGCATCCACATTGGTGGTAGGTTATCACTTTCTCGGACCATGTGGAATAATACGAGAAAGGAACACTCTCTTTTCTATAGAATTGAGAAGAGTATTCTCAGGCATAGATTTATCACTTTTCCGGACCTGAGGGACTAAATTTACGGAAAAGGAGCCCTCAGTATGAGCTTAGTTTTCTTTTTTTCGTGCTCTGGACCAAAACATGAAAAAGATTCCGAGTGTACTTTATGTCTTTGTCATGCTTGTTAAACCCTAAAGAATAAAGCATCGAGTTTATTGTTGTAAGCCCCATTTCTTGTAATCAAATGGATCTTTCCAAGTGATCTTACCTTCCTTCACACTCATAAAACTCAGGCTATATGCTGCTTTTGAAGGAGCATTGGGTAGGTGGTAATTTAACCTTTTTCGGACCTTCCTAACTAAATACAAAAAATGTGCGCCTTACTTCTTCGAAATCTAAGAGAGTTCTTTTGTGGTTTGTTTTATGCTTTTTCGGCCTCAGGAGACTAAATTGGATGAAAAATTCCCCCCCTGGAGTCTTCTTTGGAATTTTTAGACTCTCTAAACTATGAAAAAACCGTCGAGCATGTACTAGTTCGGGCTTGTAAAATCCATGAATTAGTGCTTTATCAAGCATTCTTCTGTCTCTTCTTCGAGATTTCCAAAAATGAAGAAGGTCCCAAGTTTGCTTTCTTGTACTTGTTAAACCGTTACAAGAAAGAGGGGAAGTTCATTCACGTGTTTTTTACATCATGGCAGCAAGTCTTGTTTCCTTGAACAAAGCACCAGTTTTGAGTCTATCAATAGTTGGGTCCTAGTATTTTGACCTTATCATGATTCAAAGTTTCTTACTCCTCCAATTGGTCTCTTTTACAATTATATGGGGAATCTGTCAGTGTCTCCTACATTACAGATTTGTTTCATTGGTCCTTTTGTGTCAAAAGCTGCCTAAGTCACTATTGTGTCATGCTCACTGTTCAAGTATTAAACCTTTGTTGTCCATTCTGTAGTTTCCTTGACCTTTTGTGTCGGCCATTCGCTGGTCTCAGTTCATTACATCATGTCTTCGGTGGTCCTTGTCGTGAAATTCAGTACCAATTCCAGATCCAATTAGTCTTTGACTTACCTCGTGTTGGATGATGAAGGATGCCTTAATGCCTTCCTTCCAACAGATCTCTTCTTATCGACTGCAACACATCTTGCTCTAGGGATGAGATTTAGAGTTTTATGATAGTACCTTGGGGATTGCAGTCATCAGTGGCAATTTCCCTTGCTATTGGGTAGTGGGAATACCTTAATGTCTCCTACTCAATGGATTCTTCAAGTGTTCTACTTCAAGCCCTTGTATTCACACTTTTTAGAATGTACTAGGTACCTTGGGGACCATTTTCATTAATGGTGGTTTCCCTCGCGTTTGTTAATGGTTCTCATTCTTTCCTGTTTGGTTATCCACAAGAGTCTTGAACTCTCAGAACCTCTCAAAGACCTCTGACTTGGACTTCAGGAAATAGATCCAGGTTTTCCTGGAATAGTCATCAATGAAGGTTACGCAGTAACTGTAACCATTGAATGAATGGACATGCATAGGTCCGCATACATCCGAATGCACTAAGTCCAAGGGCTCCTTAGACTTGTGCTCACTCTGTGGGAAAGGATTCCTGATGTTCTTCCCCAAAGCAAAACCCTTGCAGTGGTTATGGTTTTCCTCCTATACCTGAGGAACTCCAATGACTTCTTGTCTTAAATGCTTCAGTGCTCCATGGTGTAAGTGTGCCATCCTCCTATGTTTAACTCACCCTGACTGTTGTTGCTGCTGCTGACTAGATCCTTTGTAGGCTCAAAGTTTAATCTATACACTTTCTCTCTCCTTCTGCCAATCACCCGATCCAAGCTCCTATCTGACCCCTTGGGTCTGATATACACTCTATGGTCACGAAACTTCACCTGATATCCCCTGTCCTCCAGAGTGGAGACTGATATAAGGTTCTTGGTTAGTCCTGGAACATACAACACATCAGCAAAAATGAGGGGTTTTCCAGACTCCCTCTCAAATGAAACAGTGCCAACTCCTTGCACCTGATACCGTGCATCATCACTCAACTCAACGTGGATCCCTGTTCCACCCTCCTGCATGTATTTGAGGAATCTCTTCTGTCCAATCATGTGACTAGATGCTCCACTATCAATGTACCATATGCTTCTTCCTATGGTGCTTTCCATGCAAGATATCAAACATAACTCCTCATCAAAGCTCCTACTGAACTCATCCACCTCTGGGGATCCAGCCATCTGAGTGTTACTCTTCTTCTTCTTGTCTGGGCATTGGGAGGCAAAGTGTGCCTGCTTGTGGCAGATAAAACACTTGAACTTTGACACGTCAAGGTTCTCCTTACCATCCTTATTCCTCTTTTCCTTCCCTTTTCTCTTCCCTATAAGGGCAAGAGCCTCCTCATCCACAATCTATGGGGCACTACTCGATGAGCCTAATCCTTGACCCATGCAGGTCTCCTCCTTCACAAAGTCATCCCATAGTCTCTACCAATCAGGGAGCTTCTCCCTAGCCACAACACCTTTGACAAAGGTGCCCCATGGCTTAGAGAAGCCATTGAGGGCTATCCGAACTAGCTCCTCATCACGGGGGATTCACTTGTTGGCCAATATCCTATCATGTTAGTTCATATTGTGGGTTTTAAAATTATCAAAAACTGAACCAATATATTGCAGCTATTGGAGGGATGAGGGGTTTAAGGTGGGGCTGGGTAGGGTGGTTTATAAGGATTGAGGTATAAAAAGGGGTGGGGAGGAGGTTTTAAGTATTGGGAAGGGGTTTCAACAAAAAGAGTTTGGGTCAATATCTCTCAAAATTAAGGGTATTCTTTAATATCCCATGATCGCACGTGCTATGTGAGAGGTTCACTAAGTGAAGTCCCCGTGCTCCTCATCCACTGTCTTAGAGCCAACAGCTCCAAGCTCATCCCTAATATGTGTGAGCCTTGTGAGATAAGGCACCACTCCTTCTCCCTTGGCCATCTTGGTGCTGCACATCCTCTCTTGCAACACCATCTTTTGGTTCTCATTCTTGCTTTGGTATAGACTCTCTAAATCCGTCCACATCTTTGTCGCGGTCTTCTTCCAAGCTGCTAAATCTTCCAGATCTCTGGGTGCAGCCTTTGTGGAGTCAATGTGCTCCTCTGCATCACTGACGTCCAAGATCCTTGTGATCCTTTCTTTCCATGTAGGAAAGTTTTGAGCACCTTGGAGTATATCCTCAACTCTCAACTGCACAGCCATAGTGAAGTGTACCTGTCAAAACCTAGATCTAGAAGTCTAGGTTTGTGTCTTCCTATAGATCTGCCCCTGATCTATCACTGCTGCTGCAAATATCTTAGCTTTAGCTCACCAAAGCTTTGATACCATGTAAATTTTCCTTTAATATTCAACTAGAGCTATACAGTGCATGCAAAATATCAACTGATAACCAGTATGCAGCGGAATATAAAATTGAGAAATAAATCACAACATCACATCACGATATTGACACTATTATTTTGGGTATGGAAACCCCTAGAAAAATCCAAGATGGGAAAACCGGTGCAACACTAAGATATAGATTTTATTATGAGAAAATATGGAACTTTTACAATCGCTGCAAATTCACCCAAACCTGGTGAATGCAGTACCTAGTAGAATCACCGGGCAAATCCCAGCTAAACCTCAACACCCTCCTGTGTGAGTGTACGACCCAGTTGTACGAAGCTCAATGATCCTGCTGCTCGCTCCTCTGTCTTCTCGGCTAAATCCTCTTTCTGACTTTCTCTCCTTGTGTGTATTATGTGTCTCTCGGAATACAAGTGTGTGTTCTCTCCACCAATTGATCTCTCTTTTATAACTTTAGGTAAAGCGAAAACCTTAATTTCACTTTCACTTTAACTAGTGGTAAAGCAAAAACCCTAATTTCACTTTCACTTTAACTAGTGGTTCACTAAAGTTAATTTAGATCACTTTAATTTATTTTCCAAAGTAAACTTAGGAAAAATAAGTTAAATACAACCGGTTTCATATTTTAAGTTTTCATGCAAGAACACATACATGCAGGAAGGCCTTCCTTGTTGCTACTAGTTTAACAATTATTTATATATAAATAAAATAGAAAAGATCCTTCTTCCATAAATAAGTCATTGGATAAAAAATCTCAATTATTTTTTATTTTTATAATTTATAAATTAACATAATTTTTTTAATATTTTTTTTATTTTAATAATATATTTTAATTATTTTTTTAAACTTATAAATTAACATGGTTTTTTTAATCACCTTTTTATTTGAATATAACTTATAAATTAATATGATTTTTTTAATCAAACTTACATAAGTAATGAGTTAGTTATTTTTTAGCCACTAATAATACATAACCAATAAGAATGAGTTCCTAGATATCACATCTCATGCCCTTGAAGAGACCATCAAAATACCTAACTAGTCCATTGTAAAGAGCACTCTCGGTACCATTTAACTTGAAAAATGTCAATATTTTTTTTTTTAATTAAATGTAAAACCCAAATATACATAAGCTTCAATTTATGTGAAGTATAAAGTCAAAACAAAGAAATGCAAAAGACTTTAAAATATTGAAATATTAAGAAAAAGTTGGAGATACAAATTAATTCAAAAGATTTTGGAAAATCGAAAAGGATATACAACTAAGACATGGATTACTATCTGGAAGCATCGAAGTTATAGATACTGGATTGTTGATTTATTATTTTGAATTATTATATAAAATGAAGTTATTTACATATTTTACAGTTTAGTAGAGAAAGATGTGTAAGTATTTTTTTACTTATTTTAAAGATGATATATATTTTTTATAAAAGTTAATTTTATATTATATAAGAAAAATATGTTTGGCTTAATAATATATAAAATATTATTTTGTAGCTTTAAAGATTTGATCTCTTTTTGTATTTAGTAAATTTTTTTAAAATAAAAGTAAATTTTTTTAAGATAAATCTATACTAGTAATTTTGCTTTAAGAGTCCTACCACGAGAAAATAATGGTTGTCTGTGTACCAGCTTTCTCTTACAAAAGTTGAAAAAGAGTAACACAGATCCTTCATCAAAGAGTTTCCCAATGTACCTAACATGTAGACACATTAATATAAATTTATGAACTGGTTTGTCCATAGAATGCTACGGTGTTCACACAAAGAGAATGAAACGAATTTCTGATCTGGATTGTCCAAAGAATGCTATGGTGTTAAGACAGAGAATGAGGATTGTTGAAAGAATGTTATGGTGTTAAGAGACAGAATGAAACAAACTTATGAACTGGTTAATTTCTCCGCCAAAACACACAGCATTGAATATATAACTTTGCGCAGTTATAAAGAACAAACTCGTCTTATTCTTTCATATTTTCCATAAAAATATAACGAAAACAATGCCACACAACGATGTTAAACAATACTGGAATGAGAATGAGTAAGACTACTTTTAATGGGAAGAATAAACCATACATTACCTTAACAGATATAAAAAAATACTAGACCATGAATTTCTCTCTGCGATAATGAATGAATAAATTCTCCAGATCTAGCGATAACCTAATAGACCATGAATCACTATTGTTTTGACTTGATGGCCATGATTAGAAACATGAACCTTGACACAGATTACTGTGATAATGTTTAGTGTATCCTGGAAAACTTTAGAGGAGGGACTGTTGTAATGGCAGAGTCTTGTTGGTCGATCATTGCTGTGCACAATGAATTGGAGGATCCCAATGCAGCTACTGAGGCGGATTGTGAAGGATTACTAAATGCAAGCCTAGAGGGTTCGTTAATTCTTCTATGGTTGCTAGGGTTTTGGTTTTGGTTTTGATTTGCCTGCATAATGGGGTTATTAGGGTTAGGAAAATTATAGACCATGGGACGGACGGGTTGAGAATTAAGATAATTAGGGTTGGTAGGTGTTGTGGGGATAAACCTTGTATGCAGAACAGAGGCTGGGCATCTCCATGGAGGCAGCGGGGCTGACAAGAGTATGTTTTTTAATAGAGGTCCTGCCTGCAGGACGGCCTGTACCAGGTTGCCTCTCTCGGGAAAATTTTTGAGCATTACTTGAAGGTTGGCCTCTGGTGGATCTGGAAGATATGCAGGCATGGCTGCTGAGTTGGAGCCCAGAATGAAAGCAGGAGTTGGGTTGTGATACATCATCTGGCCATCTGGTGGTGTTGATGGTTCTCCAATCCCAAGAAATGGATTTGTTGTCTGTCTTATGCTTATGTTTCCTACTGTTGCTGTTGCCAGAAGTTGCAGTTTGTCGACTTATCTTTGACGAGAGGCGGGAGCTGGGATTCGACCTGGTGCTGCTGCTGCTGCTCCCATTCTTGCTGTTCGACAAAACTAATTAGCTGCTGCTCTTTCTAGTGATAACTAGGTTTTTCTTGTAATTGTGATTGCATTTCATTGAGATTCGAACAGTGGACCTTTGAAGACGAAGTTGGAAGATGCAGGTGCGGGTCGATATTTGGTGGGAGATCAAGATTCAAGGTGTCATAATGATGGGATGGGGAATTCCAACGCAATTGGTCGTCCAGTCCTGCTAGCTGAGGGGAATTCGAATGCATGGCAACGACGACGGTGGTGGTCGTGCATGGGATCAGTTTGTTGAGTTGATCCGGACCGGGCAGCCTGGTGTTGAGCCACTTGGATAGATCGCCAGACATGACATATTGCTGTTGTTTTGTTTCTTCAAGATTGTTGGTCAGTTTAACTAGCATCTCATGTGCTTTGCCTCGTTCTCTGCAAGTGACTGTCAAGAGTTCTTGAAGCTCAAGAATTCTACCCTGCTGGAGTTGGATGAGCGTTTCTGTGTTGACCCGCGTGCGTTCCAGCTCCTGGTTTGTCCATAATAATCGATTCTTCAACTCTTCAATGCCCTGTAAAGTGTATATAACAGATAATAAAAACTATTAAGGAGCGTCGCGTTGATCTAAGAAGATCAGCGGAGCCATTAACGCTTTTCTCTTTTCGATTTGATGGGCGAAACCAAAAACTAATATATCTATCCTGACAATCTACCATGGATCACAACAAAAAGAAAGAAACGATGAATGAATGTATATAGCAAGAGCCAATTCCTTGTAAAAACTTGTTATATCTCTTCCTGCTACTGCCGCACTGGCTGAAAATTCCAGGCTGTGTTGTTGCTGTTAGGCGCGCAGGAGATTCTATCCATGATGATTGTTGGAAAATGTAATTATTGCAGATCTGTACTTGACTCTCAGCTAACTATGCCAGATTCTGTACAAGTCAAGATCTTGTTTGTGAGTCTGACAAGAAGGAAAAGTCCACGATTCTGCAATGTAAACCAGTCGAATTTATATCTGAAACTAAGTTGTTAGGTAGATAGTTAATATAGCACAGAGCAATTAATAGTGTATACCCATTAAAAATGAGTACCTAGATATCGCATCTCATGCCCTTGAACAGATCATCGGAATACCTAATTAGTCTCTACTAAACTATAGAGCACTCTCGGTACCATTTAACTTGAAAATATCAATTTTCAGTTTTTTAAATGAAGCGTAAAATCCAAGCATACATAAGATTAAATTTATGTGAAGTATAAAATTGAAACAAAGAAAAGCAAATGACTTAAAAATATCGAAAGATTAAAAAAAGTTGGAGATATAAAACACAAAAAAAAGGTTAAAATTTAAAATTATAGATAACTGAGATTTGAATTACTAAATTAGAAGAATGTTGGTGATAACATGTTAGGTATAGATAAGTCATAGTTTAATTAGAAGAATATGAGGAATAAAAAAAAACTAAACTGAAAAAATATAAAAAATATAAAGAATGAAAAAACAATCTAAACTAAACTAAACAATTTAATTAGAAGAATATAAAGAATTAAAAAACAATCTAAACTATCTTCCATTGCATAACTATTTCTTAATCATTTGATCCCTATAAACCTGAACCAGCCACAAACTATGTGAGTGTGAACTAGTCACAAACCATGTGAGTATGAACCATCCACAAACTATGTAAATGTGCTTGTGGTAATTTCACTTATCACAGATCCTTCATCAAAGAGTTTCCCAATGTACCTGGTAGACACATTAAAATAAATTTCTGAACTGGTTTGTCCATAGAATGCTATGGTGTTCAGACAAAGAGAATGAAACGAATTTCTAATCTGGATTGTCCAAAGAATGCTATGGTGTTAAGACAGAGAATGAAACAAACTTATGAACTGGTTAATTTCTCCACCAAAAAATACACCATTGATATAACTTTGCGCAGTTATTAAGAACAAACTCGTCTTATTCTTTAAGCTTTTCTAAAAAAATATTAAAAGAAAAAATGCCTACAACGATGTTAAAAAATATTGGACTACGTTTTTTTATGGGAAGAATAAACCATACATTACCTTAACAGATATAACGAAATACTACAGTGTAGAATGTCTCTCTGCGATAATTAATGAATTCATTCTCCAGATCTAGCAGTAACCTATAGACCATGAATCATTATTGTTTTGATTCGATGGCCATGATTAGAAACATGAAACTGTAGGCTCTATTGACACATATTACTGTTCTAATGTTTAGTGTATCTAGACAAACTTTAGAGGATGGCCTCCTATAATGGCAGGGTCCTGTTGGTTGATCATTGGTGTGCACAGTGATTTGGAGGAGCTCGATGCAGCTACTGAGGCAGATTGTGGACGATTAATAAATGCAAGACTATAGGGTAAGTTAATTCTAGTTCGGTTGCCAGGGTTTTGGTTTTGGTTTTGATGAGAAGAGAACACAGGAGAATTTTCCTGCATAATGGGGTTATTAGGGTTAGGCAAATTATAGACCATGGGACGGATGGGTTGAGAATTAAGAGAATTAGGGTTGGCAGGTGCTGTGGGGATATCCCTTGTATGTAGAATAGAGGGTGGGTATCTCCAGGGCTGACAAGAGTATGTTTTTAATAGAGGTCTTGCCTGCAGAACGGCCTGTACCAGCTTTCCTCTCTCGGGAAACTTGTTGAGCATTACTTGAAGGTTGGCCTCTAGTGGCTCTGGAAGATGTGCAGGCATGGCTGCTGAGTTGGAGCCCATAATGAAAGGAGGATTTGGGTTTTGATACATCATCTGGCCACCTGGTGGTGCTGATGGTTCTCCAATCCCAAGAAATGGATTTGTTGTCTGTCTTATGCTTATGCTTCCTCCTGTTGCTTCCTCCTCCTGTTGTTGTTGTTGTTGTTAGAAGTTTCATTTTGTTGAATTATCTTTGATGAGAGGCGAGAGTTGGGATTCGACCTGGTGCTGCTGCTGTTCTCGTTCATGTTGTTCGACAAAAATAATTAGCTGCTACTCGTTCTGGTGATAACTAGGTTGTTCTTGTAATTGTGATTGCATTTCATTGAGATTCGAATAGTGGACCTTTGAAGACGAAGTTGGAAGCTGCAGGTGCATGTTGATATCTGGTGGGAGATCAAGATTCGAGGTGTCATAATGATGGGGTGGGGAATTCCAATGCAATTGGTCATCCAATCCTGCTAGCTAGGGGAATACAAATGCATGGCAGCGGTGGGAGCGACGGTGGTCATGCATGGGATCAATTTGTTCAGTTGATTCGGACCTGCCTGCTTGGTGTTGGGCCAGTGGGATAGATCGCCAGTTAGCCAAAACCAAGCCGACTAAACTTGAGTTTAGGGCTCAGTCGATATTAAATTTTAATTTTCACTTTAATTTTAATTTTAATTTTCAATTCGTTCAATTGATTTGGAGTGGCCT
Organism: Pseudotsuga menziesii; assembly: GCA_001517045.1. Lineage (NCBI taxonomy): Eukaryota > Viridiplantae > Streptophyta > Pinopsida > Pinales > Pinaceae > Pseudotsuga > Pseudotsuga menziesii. Next base: position 337,627 of record LPNX010226671.1, read on the forward strand.
ACCTGGTGTTGGACCAGTGGGATAGATCGCCAATTAGCTAAAACCAAGCAGACTAAACTTGAGTTTAGGGCTCAGTTGATATTAAATTTTAATTTTCACTCTTCACGCCGACCACTTTTTCTTTTTACTTGTTGGTGAAACTTGTCTATCTCTCGACTAGACAAGTTTATAAATTTTAGTCGGTCTTTCCACTCGACTAAAATTACTTTGACCTACTTGTCGGTTCTATCGACAGGTTTTTACCTCGACCACTTGTCACTTCGACCAAGTCGACTGACTTCTTCTCTTCTACCAAGTCGGTTGCTTCGACCAAGTCCACTGCTTCAACCAAGTTGGTTCACCTCAGTCAGCTAACTCAACCGACTACTCAAGGCGGTTCACTTTGGTCGAAATCTACAGAGTATGTTTCTTAGTCTAAAGACTTAAGAAATTACAAATGCTTTTCACCTGTGAGTAAGATAGAGTAAAAATAGACACATTAACAAATCCAAATAACTTATAAAACATATGCCCAAATATGTAGGAAGACTTGAGTGGACCAATGTGCCATAAAACCTAGAACTTTCACGCGGTGAGAAATTTATTGGTTCTTTGATCTTTCACTTAACAGTAATAGTAAAAGACATTTACAGAAGTAAATCTAGAAGTCGGTCTACAGAGCTTCGGCTCTTCGACTAAATCACATACACAGAAGCTTGAGCTTCGACTTCTCTTTTCTCACCCTGAGTTCCTTCAGTGTATATTGTCTCTTGTGTCTATGTAAACTGATTTACAATTTGCTTCTTCTATTTATAGGCAACCTGAAAATTGCTTCTGCATGGGTCGACTGACTCACTATTAAAGACTATAATAACTATCTACCTTACAACTTAGATTCAGAAATAAATTCGACATAGTATACATTGCCGAATCGTGGACTCTTATCTCTTGTTAGACTGATAGACAAGATCTTGAGTTGTACAGACTCTGACAGAATCGGCTGAGAGCCAAGTACAGATTTGTGAGTAATTATATTTTTCCAACACTCCCCCTTAATTATAAGCAGATGGGGATTTTTAAAACAAAACTTACAAAATGTTTCAGAGCTTAGACATGCTCTGTTTATGACAGAGTTCACTGTGGTGAACTTTTCATTCCAAGATAACTACGTAGATACTGAAAAGTATCATTTGCCAATGGATTTGTGAAGATGTCGGCAAGTTGGTCTTCAGACCTGCAAAATTCCAAACAAATTTCCTTGTCATTCACCAACTCTCTTATAAAATGAAACCTTCTGTCAATGTGCTTGGTTCTCTTTTGAAACACATGATTCTTTGATAATGCTATGGCTGAATTGTTGTCGCAGAAGATTGTTGTCGGTTCTTGATGGTTCTGTGACAAGTCTTTTAAGACTCTCCTCATCCAAACAACTTGACATGCAGCGCTTGTCGCTGCAACATACTCTGCTTCAGCTGAAGACAAAGTTACAATGGGCTGTTTCTTTGAAGCCCATGAAACAACACCTGTACCAAAATGAAATATGTACCCAGATGTGCTTTTCCTGTCATCTATGCTGCCTCCATTGTCACTGTTAGTGTAACCAATGAGTCTAAAATTTTCTTAGGTTGAATACATAATACCAAAATATTTTGTGCCACTTACACACCTCAGAATTCTTTTACCTGCTTTCCAATGTGAGTCTTTTGGTGACTCCATGAATCTTGAGATCAAACTTACTCCATACATAATGTCTGGTCTTGTTGTTATCAAATACATAAGGCTGCCAAAAATCCTTTTGAACAGCGTAAGATCTACAGTGGATCCCTCATCATCCTTGCTCAATTTTAAACCTGTTATCACTGGTGTTGGGGCTCTCTTGCAATTAGACATATTAAAACTTTTTAAAACTTCACTTACATACTTAGACTGTGATATAAAGATACCACTTTCAGATTGTTGAACTTCAATGTCCAGAAAAAACTTCATAAGCCTTAGATTATTCATTTCAAATTCACTTTCCATGACTGTTTTAAAATCTGCTATGCCATAATCACCAGTAAATATTAAATCATCTACATACAAGCAGACAATTAACATCTTACTTTTCTCATCGACTTTGGTGTACCAAGTCGGTTCACTTTCACTTCTGTGAGATCTATTTTCAGTGAGATGGGAATCAATCCGACTATAGGTCAAGCTCTAGGAGCTTCTTTCAAACCATATAATTCCTTTTTCAGCATGTACACTTTATGTTCTTGCCCTGGAACTTCATACCCCTGTGGCTGTTCCACATATACTTCCTCTTCTAGATAGCCATTTAAGAATGCCGACTTGACATCCATTTGATGAACATGCCATTTGTTTTGTGCAACAATGGCCAAAACTGTTCTGACTGTATCCATGCGTGCAACGGGTGCAAACGTTTCATTGAAGTCTATGCCAGGTTGCTGTGTGAACCCTCTTTCTACCATTATTGCCTTGTGCTTTTGCACATTCCCATTAGCATCTTGCTTTGTCTTATAAATCCATTTGACACTAATTACATATTTGTCTTTTGGTACATCAACCAGTTCCCATGTCTAGTTTTTCTCAATGCATTCTATTTCTTCATCCATGGCTTGTGCCCATACTTCTTCTTCAGCAGCTTCTTCAAATGTTAGTGGATCATATATAGGGGAAAATAATGCAAAGAGAGAGAATGAATTAGGTGTACTTGCTTCATATATCTCCCGCATACTTCTTGTCTTCACCAGTTCTGTCGATGTCGACCTAGACTAAATGCTTGATGGAGTCTGCTGTCCTCTTGGTGTACTTGTCGGTGTAGCTTGAGCTACTACTTGTGTCGATGGTCCTTGTGCTGAACCATGTCTTGGTTTCATGGGAGTCAACGGTGCTCCGATTGGTTGACTTACATGTGGTATTTGAACCACTTCCTCTTCCATATCATTATTGTCAACGTTCGACACAATGTTGACATTTATATCGACGGTTCCATCCCATGATTCATTCTCGACAAATTGAACATCTCAACTGATTATCACTTTCCTTGCGACAGGGTCATACAACTTGTATGCTTTTGTGTCTTCTAAATAACCGACAAAAATATATTTATGTCCCTTCTTGTCTAGCTTCCTTCTCAGCTCATATGGAACATGAGCATATGCAACACAACCAAAAACTTTTAAATGGGAAACACTATGATTCATACCTGTCCATGCTTCTTGGGGAACTTTGTTCTTCACACTCTTTGTCGGACACTGGTTCATAATGTATACGGCAGTTGCGACTGCTTCTCCCCAATACTCATTTGACAAATGCTTGGCTGCAAACATGCTGCGTGCCATCTCCATGATGGTTCTGTTCTTTCTGTTGGCTACATTAGAGAGAATTTGAGGTAAAAAATGGGCCTCCTAAGAGATGTACTACAAAAATATAAGATATATGAAAATATTATGAGTTAAGGGTTTTATGGGGCAGGTATATATGACAACTCACCTCCTATACAATTTTTTATGCACAATATAAACAACCATGGTTGAGTTACTTTTCTAAATTAACTATAAATAAAATTAATAAAATAACTCTATAATGATGTGACTAAGATTCATTGTAAATTCCCAAAAATTTATTATCCTTTAACATTTATTTGTCTTGAACTTGTAAATAAATTAAACAAAAATGAATTTAATTTATATGCATAACTAACATATTTTTTTCATATAAATATCATTCATGAATTTAATTTATATGCATAACTAACATATTTTTTTCATATAAATATCATTCATGAATTTAATTTATTTTAAAAGTACAAGATTATATATATATATATATATAAGTTTGACATTATGATATTAATTACAATAGAGTGAATATATAATTTAAAATTAAAAAACATGAAAATGACAATATATTATTTTATAAAAAAATGTGAAAATACATTTTTATGAATTATGAGTACTTTACTTGAAAATGACAATAATATTATTTTATGACAAAGTGAATTGTGAGTACTTTACTTGAAAATAACAATAATATTATTTTATGAAAAAGTGTGAAATGACTTTTATTGTGAGTACTTCACTTTATGACTTAAAAGTACTTGTACCACTTCCTTGGTTAACTATGGATTTTCATCCACCATAGAAAATGTGACAAATAAACATTCTTAACTCATGCAATGCCACCTCAACCATGGGGATGATGTCATCTACTAGAATGTAATTGGTTGATTTTTATAGTACATTTTGGTCCTTTTGAGGCCCATTTCTGACCTCAAATTCTCTGTAATGTACCATTCTGCTGAGGTATATACCATGCAGTGAATTGTTTCCGTATGCCATGGGTCTTGCAAAAATTTAGAAATTCATTTGAAACATATTCACCTCCTATGTCAGTCCTTAAAATCTTGATGCGGTGACCATTCTGGTTCTCCACGAGTGCCTTGAACTGCTGAAAATAACCAAATGCATCAGATTTATGTTTTAGGAAATATACCCATGTCTTTCTTGAGTAATCATCAATAAAAGTTAGAAAATACTTGCAGCCACCAATGGATGATGTCTGCATTGGAACACAGATGTCAGAGTGCACAATTTCAAGTGGTGTGCATGCTCTATAGGAGTTTTCGACTGGAAAAGTCTCTTTGTGTTGCTTGCAAAAAATGCAGCCTTCACAAATCATGAGTCTGGTTTGTCGATCAATGGTAATCCCTTCACCATATTCTTTGTGTGCAGTAGCTTTAGCCCACTAAAATTCAGATGTCCAAATCTGAAATGCCACAACCAAGATTCATTCTGTACTTCTGCCTGAAATGCAGCTTGCAAATTAGTGCTGCAAGTTTCTCTCTTGTCGAGGAGCTCGACTATTTCTTCACTTTCTGCCTTGAATGCAACTCCTGAGTTTGCCTTACCTTTTATGTCGGGAACTATCCTCAATGGAAACAAGCGGTTTCTTGTCATTGGCACTTTTGCTATCAGCTAGTTGCTTGGACGCTTGTCTTTGATCACACAGTGTTCATCTTCCATGTAGACTTTGTAGCCTTTTTGTAACAACTGTCCAATGCTTAACAAATTATGTTTCAGACCTTCGACATGATAGATATCAAGGATATACTTACTCTCCCCCTGTTTGGTTAGAATATCAACAGTGTATTTTCCTAAGACAGTAACTTGGACATTATTTCCAAGTGTAACATCAGTTTTAACTGAAGTGTCTAGACTGGAAAAAATTTTTAAATTACTAGTCATGTGTTTGCTGCACCCTGAATCTAAGTACCATATGTCATGTGGAATTTCTTGAACAGCATTGCATTCAAGTGGAGATGTCGATGCCATTAACATTGCACTTGTCGAAGTGTTGGTGTTTGGTCGACTGACTTGGGCTTTTCCTTCCTTGGTCATATTGCTTCTTCCTGCATTCATATGCACAATGACCAAACTTCTTATAGTAATGACATGTATCAAACCTCTAGCCACTTGGTTGACTTGGGTTCTAGTTATCTCCTCTGCCACCGACATTTGCAGGACTTCTGCCTCGTCCTCCTCTTGAAGAACTTCTTCCTCTACCTCTGAAGTTGTTTCTCTCCCTGCCTCTACCACGGCTTATGGATGACTGTGCTGCAAATGCACCTTCCAATGATGTTTGTGATCTGCTGAGTCTGTGCTCATGATTGATGAGTGAAGCTTGCAACTTATCAATGGTAAATGCCGTCATGTTTGTGTGTTCCTCTAAGGTCACAACTAAGTTTTCAAATCTTGGGGGAAGACTTCTGAGAATTTTTTCAACAACCCTTTGGTCTACTATGGGTTCTCCATGAGATTTCAGTTGGTTTATCAACCCAACAACTCTGGTGTAGAATGTATCTACATTCTCTGAATATTTCATGGACAGAGATTCAAAATCTCTTCTCAGAATCTGCAGCTTGGATGTCTTTACCTTATCCAAACCTTGATAGGCAGTCTCCAATGTATCCCATGCTTCCTTAGCATTAGTCTTTGCTGCTATTCTTGGGAGTATGCTCTCATGCATAGCTTGTATGTAGAACAGAGCTTTTCCATCTTTCTTCCTCTGTTCTCTCAAGACATCTTTTTCAGCCCGTGTGAGATTGTTATATGCTGTCATGTTTGCTGGTTCTGCATAACCATGCTTGACTATCTCCCAAACGTCTTGACCTCTGAATAAAGCCTTCATTGTTAAAGACCAATATTCATAATTCTTTCCTGTAAAGATTGGAGTTTGCAATGAACCAGAAGTGGAAGCCATTTTAATTTTTAATTAACTTTCCTTATAAAATTAATTTCCATCTTTTAAGACAAGATTTCTTTCCTAAATCTTGGGCTGATATAAACCTTGCTCTGATATGAACCTTGCTCTGATACCAGTTAGCCAAAACCAAGCTGACTAAACTTGAGTTTAGGGCTCAGTAGGTATTAAATTTTAATTTTCACTTTTCACGCCGACCACTTTTTATTTTTACTTGTCGGTGAAACTTGTCTATCTCCCGACTAGAAAAGTTTATTCGACCAAGTCGACTGCTTCGACCAAGTTTGTTCACGTTAGTCGGCTGAGTCAACCCACTACTCAAGTCGGTTCACTTTGGTTGAAATCTACAGAGTATGTGTTTTAGTCTAAAGACTTAAGAAATTACAAATGGACGCATTAACAAATCCAAATAACTTATAAAACATATGCTCAAATATGTAAGAAGACTTAAGTAATAAATTACAAATGGACGCATTAACAAATCCAAATAACTTATAAAACATTTCTTTGATCTTTCACTTAACAGTAATAGTAAAAGACATTTACAGAAGTAAATCTGGAAATATGTGCGGCCAAATAATCATGCATTCAACCATAAACTATTTCATATATTTAACTATGTGGAAATAACAAAGTATTACAAACTGGTCGGTCCAGACTTGTCGGTCTACAGAGCTTCAGCTCTTCAACTAAATCATATACACAGAAGCTTGAGCTTCGACTTCTCTTTTCTCACTCTGAGTTCCTTTAGTGTATATTGTTTCTTGTGTCTATGTAAACTGATTTACAATTTGCTTCTTCTATTTATAGGCAACCTGAAAATTGCTTCTGCATAGGTCGAGTGACTCACTATCTACCTAACAACTTAGCTTCACAAATAAATTCGATACGATAGACATTGCCGAATCGTGGACTCTTCCCTCTTGTCAGACAGACAAGATCTTGACTTCTGACAAAGTCGGCTGAGAGTCAATACAAATCTGTGAGTAATTACATTTTTCCAATAGAGATAACATATTGGTGCTATTTTGTTTTTTCAAGATTGTTGGTCAGTTTTACTAGCAGCTCACGTGCTTCATCTCGTTATCTGCAAGTGATTGTCAAGAGTTCTTGAAGCTCAAGAATTCTACTCTGCTGGAGTTGGATCAGCATTTCTGTGTTGACCCGCGTGCGTTCCGGCTCCTGGTTTGTCCATAATAATCAATTATTCATCTCTTCAATGCCTTGTAAAGTGTATATAACAGATAATACAAATTATTAAGGAGCGTGGTGCTGATCTAAGCAGATCAGCGTAGCCATTAACCTTTTCTCTTTTATATTTGATGGGCGAACCAAAAACTAATCAATCTATCATGAGAATCGACCATGGAACACTGGAAAAAGAAAGAAATGATGAATGAATGTATATAGCAAGAACCAAATATTCCTTGTAAAAAATTGTTATACCTCTTCCTGCTGCTGGAGCACCGGCCGAAAATTCCATGTTGCATTGTTGCCCGTTAGGCGCGCAGTAGAATCTATCCATGATGATGGTGGAAACATCTGACAGAATTCAATAATTCTGCGTTCTCCTCCTTCTTACTGGGATGGTCGAATGTATGTGCACAAGGTTTAGTTGAATTTCATTTTGCATTTAGGAGTTGAGCTAATGTCCAGTTCGTGTGACCCGTTTGCGTTCCAGCTCCTGGTTTGTCCATAGTAATCGATTCTTTTATCTCTTCAATGCCCTATAAAGTGTATATAACAGATAATACAAATGATTAAGGAACACCGCGTTGATCTAAGCAGATCAACGCAACCATTAACGCTTTTCTCTTTTCAATTTGATGGGCAAAACAAAAAACTAATCAATCTATCACGATAATCGATCATTGAAGGACACAGGAAAAAGAAAGAAACGATGAATGAATGTATATAACAAAAAATAATTCCTGGTAAAAACTTGTTATACCTCTTCCTGCTGCTGCGGCACCGGCTGAAAATTCCAGGCTGCATTGGTGCAGAAGATTCTAAATGTGATAACTTCAGTTAGTGGTATGGTAATGTGTAGTCTTGTGTGACATTTGCAATAGATTTGAAAAGTCTAAGTCAAGCTAATGTGCACAAGGTTTAGTCTAACTCCATCTAGCAACTCTACTCAAGCTAATGTGCTGTGCAGTTGGTAGACTAGTAGTTCACTAATGGATATAGTACTACTTAACTTGCTAGTATAATAATACATTAAGGTCTTTCTTTTTTTTTCCAAGAAAAAAAAGCTTAATTTCATTCATCTGTAGAGATCGAAATTACATTCAGTAGGTTCACTATAAATAGTGAATTGTCAAAGGCATATGTTCTTGTGATGAGACTGTTGCGTCTTCAATCAGATTACATATAACTGTATACAATGATGCTGTAATGTAAAAGGCCAGCCCCGAAAGGAAAAATTCTTAAAAAAAAACTGATAATGTTCTGAACATGCTCCGAAATAAAGCCTGCACAATTAAATACTTTGATTCTGTTACAGTAGACCAACTCTGAAGCTATGACATTACAGCGTTAATACTTTGAGTTCATAGACCTTCTGAAAGAGCCCGGTGATTGTCATCCAGGGACGCTGATCAATTGGGGGAGAATTCCAACTCTGAAGCTGTGACATTACAGCGTTAATACTTTGAGTTCATAGACCTTCTGAAAGAGCCCGGTGATTGTCATCCTGGGACGCTGATCAATTGAGATCGTGGTGAGGGAATAATTTAGTGAGAAATCGTTGGAATAGCATTAGATATGTGGTGACCGAAATAGAGCCTGCACTGTTGTAAAAACATTGGTTCTGTAACACAAACCCAACTCTGAAACTATGACAGATATAAAGTGATCAATATTGGAGTTCATAGGCCCTCTATAAACGGCCGGTGATAGTAATCCTGGGATCTGCCATCCAATAATTCTTTTACATGCCAAGTACTGAGTGCCTTCTGGAGTCCTTCCTTAGATGCACTGTCCACTGCTATATTGTTTTCCCTGTAAACGTGCCGGCAAGAGAAAGAGTCATAACGCAACAGAATCAGCCTAATGGATGAAAGTAAATTCATCAGCCTTAGATTTCTGCATTCCTGTATCTGTTTGATCCAATTTATAACGTTCAAAGAGTCCCCAAAGAAATTTAGAGAGGTGCATCCTTTCTCAAGAGCAAAGATTAAAAGAAGTTTTAAGCTCTGTAGTTCTGCAAAATTGTTTGAGCCCTCCCCTAGCCCCATAGAAAGAATAAAGGAATGAGATTCTGAAAGATGAAGTACTGCTCCTCCCCCACACACATTGTTCTGTGAGGCCCCATCAAAAAAATCCCATGGCCGAGAGTGATCGATCTCCACCTCTAGGTTCCTTCTTTGTTTTGATGCCCTTATATGCTCAGGGAGTGACTTGAAGATACCAATAGATTGGGCCGCTGTTATCTCTGGAAGGCATGGTTTGTCTTTGAAAATAGCATTATTCCGAGCCAACCATATCCCCCAGATAACTAACAGTGGGAGAAACTGATAATTCTTATTTGGATTCATCCTCCACCATTCTTCCCAAGCTACCCCAATCGAAACTCCTACCCACTGACAGGGAAAACCCACCAGAGCTGTGCACTCCTTCCAAAATTCAACCATGTAAGGACAAGTAAGGAACAGGTGAGAAGCAGATTCCTGGGCCCTTTTGCATAACACACACCATCCCGGCCCCTGAAAGGCTCTCTTCTGCAGGATATCCCACGTAGGCACTCTATTCTCTAGAGAACATCACATAAAGAGTTTCGTTTTAGCTGGGCATTTTAACTTCCATAGAGACTTCCACCACCAAGCTTCCTCCCTCAAATCTGCCTCAGAACTTAACAAAATATAACCTACCTTTGGAGTGTAAATTCCTTCCGAATCCGCCTCCCAGACCAATGAGTCCTCATCATCAGACAGCAGAACACTTGCCAATTCTAGATTTCTGATATATACCTCCAGTAATGCCGTCTCCTGTTCCTGAAGCCCCAAGGATTTTTCCCTTCACCAGCTTTGAATCCAAGTCCCCGCAGGTCTCGGAGCTGCCAGATGATTTAGATTGTAGATCCCTTTTCTCCTCAATGCCTTAATAACATAACCAGGAAGGATATGTTCTTGTGTGCACCCCAGCCAAGGATCCCTACCTACTAGCAGTTTTTCTCCATTCCCAACATTCCAGGCCAGCTTGGATTCTATCAGATGAAAAGACTTTACCACAGCCTTCCAGATCATCGAACCCCCCGAGTGAGACTTCCTAGGATTCCTGATCCAAGCTTCAATGCTTTCCTCGGTCAAGTATTTCTGCTTGATGACCCTGGTCCAGAGGCTAGTAGTCTTCACCAATCTCCAACCCCCCTTAGCTGCCAAATCCTTTGTGAATAGGAAAATGTTCTTGAGCCCCCAACCCCCCAGGCCCTTTGGAACAGCTATTCTTTTCCAATTAACCCAAGGGGTGACCTGTTCTTCCTTCTTGCCACTCCACAAAAACCTAAAGCAGATCCTCCTTATGCTTTCAAGAATTCCTTTTGGAATCCAGGTTAAGGACATCCAGTAAACTGGAATGGCTTCCAACACTGCTTTGACCAACACCAGTCTGCCTGCTCGAGAAAGCCACTTGTGGCTCCACACCTTCAACCTCTTCTCCACCTTCCCAATAAACCAAACCCAGTCCCTCTTCAAATACATATTTGCTTTTAACGAGAAGCCAAGATATTTCAAGCCCTCCTCCACACCCGGAGTGATGAAGGGAAAGATACTTGTGAGTTCCGCCTCCTCTTCAGGGTGCAACATGTGTGTGGTCAAGGCAGACTTCCCCACGTTTATGTCCATACCCGTGGCCTTTGTGAACAGAACCAAAATATCCTTGAGTGCACGTGTTTCCCTTCTGCATCCAGAGCAAAAGATCAACACATCATCCACGAAGAGCAAGTGTGAAATATTCATATTTGAAGCCACCTGAATCCCCTGAAAAATCCCTTCAGCTTTTGCCTTGCTAATGGCCCTACTTAGTCCTTCAGCTACCAACAGAAAAAGAAGCGGGGATAGAGGACACCCTTGTCTGAGTCCCCATTCTGCATGGAAAAAAGGCGAGGCCGCTCCATTGATCAGGACTGAAAAGGAAACCGTGGAAATACAAGACATAACCCATCTGATGAAAGCAATACCGAATCCCAAATGTGTTAAAAGCAGCCGAAGATACAGCCAACTAACTTTATCATAGGCCTTAGAAAGATCAATTTTTAGTATGGCTCCCTTCAAATTCTTGGTCTTTAAACTATGTAGCCCTTCCTGAGGCACCCCTATGGCCTCATGTATCTGTCGTCCCTCCAAAAACCCAAACTGTTCAGTAGAGATATTTTTTGAAAGGATACTTTTCAATCTTCTGGTAATTACTTTTGTGATAATCTTATAGATACAATTGCAAAGTGAGATAGGCCTGTAATCATTAAGGGTCAATGCATTATCAGACTTAGGAATGAGGGAAATGAAGGTAGAGTTGAAACTCGCCGGTATTCTCCCTGAGGCTCTAGAGTCTTCAGCAACAGCCAAGAGGTCATTCCCCAAAAACTCGAAAAGGTCCAGGAAGAATTCAATCGTCCACCCATCAGGACCTGGGCTCTTGTCTTTCTGGAAGCTTCCGAGGACCTCCTTGAGCTCCTCCTTCGAAATTTCCTTCATCAAATCCCTATTTCCTTCATCATCCACAAAACTTGGAAACATCTGTGCCACTCTGATCACCTCAGCTATAGTAGCCTAATTTGGAGCCCGAAACAGATTCTGGAAGTGAGCGACCCCACATCTAGCCTTATCCTCAAAATTGAAATGAGTGTTTCCATCTTCGTCCCTCAAGCTCCAAATAGTATTGACTGCTTTCCTCCCTCTGGCATATGCGTGGAAATTTTTTGTATTATTATCCCCACATTCCAACCATAGCGCTCTGCTCTTCAGTCGCCAGGACTCCTCCTTCTCACCTAAAAGGGTGTTCCTCCTGCCTTCTAATCTGGTTAAAGCTTCTTTAGTAACTTGAGAAATCAGACCCCCACCATCTCCTTCATAGATCCACAAAAGATCTTCCTCCACCCGTTTCAGCTCTGCATCTTCCCTACATCTCTTGGTGATTGACCATTCTTTAATCACCCTTTTCAGCTTCTTTATATTATCTGCAAACTGAAAAGAAGCTGATCTGTCTAAATCCCCATCAAACGGAATCCAGTTAGTAAGAAAGAGATGTTTAAATGTCTCATCCTGTAGCCAGACTTTATTGAATTTTAAAGGGCTCGGAGGATTTGTCGGCCCCTTTTGTATCTCAAAGAATATAGGGAAATGATCCAAGAGACCACCACTTCCTACCCACTGCCGAACATGGAAAAATATGTCCATCAACTGCTCAGCCATCAGAAAACGATCAATCATTTTAGCCACCCTTGCGTCCCCACTACGATTATTCCTCCAAGTCGGTTTCAACTTAACTGGTTCTATATCCAGCCAACCCTTCTCCACAAGCTTTTGAACAAAATATCCCGCCAGCGAGTCCACATGTGCATGAGGACCCCATACCTCATTCTGACCCAGTGAGAAATTTAAGTTTCCCCCTAAGACCAGAGATTCACCACACAAGAGGGGGTTACCAAACAGAGAGTCCCAATAAGGTACCCGGTTCAGATAAGGCCCATATATATTTATCACTTTAATGGTGATCCCCAGATTAGCTGACAAAAATTCAACACAGAGAACAGAGTCCATCCCCCACGAGTCAACAAGCTTCAATTTGCAAATCCTCCAGCCCACTGCCAACCCCCCAGAGTGCCCCTTAACATCCAAAGTGATAAAGGACCAACCCGGCAGCCATCTCTCCAACCGTTCCTTAATAACATCACCTAAGCCTAAAGTCTCTTGTAGCAAGATCACATCCGGGTGTTCAAGAGTAAGCACCCGTTTGAAGGCTGATTTCTTGTTAGGCCCAGCCAGACCCCGGCAATTAAAAGACATAAACTTCATGATCTCCCTTTCTCCTTGGCAGTCACCGCTCTAAGTGCCTTTTCAATCGAAAGTTGTTTACCTTCCACCAGATCCACCTTTGCCCTGGATTGTGCCTTAAACAGCTTAGACTTTCTACCACACCCCTTTCGAGAAGGCAGGGTGGCTTTCCCCAGCCCAGCTGAACTAGCTTTCTTGCAAGAACGAAGGAAATATCCCGAGTCCTGTGATTCAGTGGGAGAGTGATAGTCCTCCTCTTATGTGTCACCAGGATCAGGGTCCACAAAAACTGGAGGTGTACTTTCCAGAGCATCAAAACGATCCAGCGTAGAGTCCAAGACCAAGTCAAGAGAAGGAGTATTCTGATCCTGGGCCTCCTCATCAAATAAATGAAAACAAGGCCGATGCCTCAACGAACCCGAAGAGCCCGAGAGAGAAAGATTGCGCAGGCCCTCTACCCAATCATGCCCCAAGAGAGTAACAGAGTTCAGAAATAAATTAACAGAAGGGGTAAAAGAGAACGAAGAGATATCAGGGGTATCATAACCCCTAGATACTTCTTCTCTCTGAGGAACTGGCAGCAGGTCCATCTGAACAATCGGAGTCTCCTCCACCTCCGAGCACTCTTGACTTGGCACGTAGCCAGACGGCTCAGTAGAGGGGGTCTGACCGTACTCTACAAAGACCGATCCTTTCTCAGAGGAGCTCCCCTCACATCCTTTAGTATGCTTTCTCCTCCCCCCAAGATTGGTTCTGATCGGAAGGCTACAATCAGAAGCGAGATGTCCATAAACATGACAGCGCCGGCATCTAAACGAGACATTTTCATAGTCCAGCAATTGAGGAATAAGCTCCGGCCCCTAGTCCAAGGTTATCTGTTCTACCAGCCCCTCTCTAATATTGATGTTAACCAAAATGCGTGCAACCTTTTGACAATGCGTCTCTAGAAAAGATAGATCCGCCTCCAGGAAAGACCCCAATATATCCCCGATCCGATTGAAGTGATGAAGATCCCAGAAGTGTAGAGGGAGGGATAGCATGCATACCCAAATCGGGATTACATCCACCCTTTCCCGGCTGGCATCAAATAAGGGGTGCCAAGGCTTCAGCAGCATTGGGGAGTGATTGAGGTGCCAGTTCTTCTTCAAAACCCATCGCAGATCCTCTTCTTAAAGAAATTGAAAGCAAACCACCCCCTATTCAGCATCACCACCACAGGCGAGTAACCCAAGAGCCCTTTCCAATGTACCTCAACCCAATCCGCCACAGTCTTTCTACAGAAATTTCGTCCCAAGACCCTGCCAAAGAGGGTGAACTTTGTCATCTGCAGAACACTACCCCAGGCTATGTCCTCGCCCACTGCATAGTTCTTAACCTTTTTAACCTTTATCCAGCTCTTCCTCCGCTTCTTCACCAGTCTACCCCCTCCCTCCTTCGATCCAGCAGCACCATCAGAGTTCTCCTTCCCCAGACCACATCCCCTGACAGGAGAGCTGAAACCCCTTTGCTCTGAAACCCCTAGGGAGACCCTCCTGACCTCCTCCAGAGCGTTTCCACTTAAACCACTATCCAATAGAGCCTGTCTAGCCACCCCATATACCGGAACCGTCTTAAGGTCTAACTGCTCCGGGGAAAAGATGAGATCTGACCGGGAGAAACCAGAAAACGTGGGCACTGGCTCCAGCCCTGCCGTCTGAAGCATCTCAGGCCCCAGCACTGGAAAAACTACCAGATATTCGAGATCCTTGACACCTGGCCCCGCCCAGATGTCAACACTTTCCAATCTGTCACTATAATAATCGATGTCCTCCTGATCTTCCATAGCAGCGAAGAGATCTCAGCTAAACCAAGTTGTCACCCTTCCCTAGACTGCTAAACGCCAACCCCTAGAAAAACCAAACTCCACTCTTGCCCAAAACAATAAAAAATCCCCAACCGATCCAAGGTGAAGGATGAGGCACTAGCCATATTCCTGACAAGGACCAAGCCCCCATTCAACGCTGGGCTGGCCGAACCCTGACAGGGATGGCCCTCCCTATCCCGTCAAAAGCCTGCTCGCCGTCGCCATAAGAATCCAGCAGTCATAAAGCCGCGGCCTGATGCTCGTCCCTGGAAAATATTCTCTCAAGTGCGTTAAAGGTCATATAGTCATTGCTGAGAGGAACATGTGAATTGGATATATGACTATATTGGGCAATACATTAAGGTCTTTCACAATCATTAATGATAGTAATAATTATTAATATAATAATACCATTAGAATATTTCAAATACATTATTTGATGAAAAAGAATATAGAGAATAGAAATATTTTCAATGTTTATTTATTTTATATAATTTAGAAAAAAATCATTTTAAAATTAGTTTAATTTATAATTATATGATATTTTGATAAACATTTTATATAAATAATTTGTTAAAAGTTATTGTAAATTTTCCTTTAATATTCAATTAGGGCTAAAAAGTGCATGCAAAATATCAACTGATAACCACACATGAATTTCTTTTACATTATGCAACGAAATATAAAACTGAGAAATAAATCACAACATCACATCACGATATTGATACTATTATTTTGGGTATGGAAACCCCGGAAAAACCTAAGATGGGAAAACCGGTGCAACAGTCAGATATAGATTTTATTATGAGAAAATATAGAACTTTTACAATCACTGCAAATTCACCCAAACTTGGCGAATGCAGTACCCAGAAGAATCACTGAGCAAATCCCAGCTAAACCTCAAAAACCTCCTCTGTGAGTGTACGGCCCAGCTGTACGAAGCTCGTACAACTCGATGATCCTGCTGCTCGCTTCTCCGTCTTCTCGGCTAAATACTCTGTCTGACTTTCTCTCCTTGTCTGTATCTTGTCTCTGTCAGAATACAAGTGTCTGTTCTCTCCACCAATTGATCTCTCTTATATAACTTTAGGTAAAGTGAAAACTGTAATTCCACTTTCACTTTAAGTAGTGGCAAAGAAAAAACCCTATTTTCACTTTCATTTTAACTAGTGGTTCAGGAAAAGTAAATTAAATACAACCAATTTCCTATTTTAAGTCTTCTGCATGCAAGAACACATGCATACAGGAAGACCTTCCTTGTTGCTAATAGTTTAATACTCCCTCTCAATGAGGAAGGGATTCGGTAGCAACCCCAACTTATCCCTGAACTTCACAAAACTCTGTCTGCAAAGTGCCTTGGTGAAAATGTCTGCCACCTGCTCATCTGTTTGTATGTACTCCAACCGAATGGTTCCCCTCTGAACACAATCTCTCAAGAAGTGGTATCTGATGTTTATGTGTTTGCTTCAGTCATGGAACACTGGATTCTCAGATAGCCTGATGCCACTCTGGTTGTCATAGTGAACTTCTATAGCCTCTAGCTCACACGCAAACAACCCTGCAAATAACTTCCTCCGCCACATACCCTCACAAGCAGCCATGCTAGTTGCCATGTACTCAGCCTCTGCCGAGCTCAATGCAACTGACTTCTGCTTCCTGTTGAACCAAGAGACAACCCCTGATCTAATACTGAAACAACAGCCTGAAGTACTCTTACGGTCCTCTACACATCCTTCCCAGTCACCATCTATGAAACCTACTAATTGTACACTCCCCCTATGCTCATAAACTAATCCATACTCCACTGTACCTCTGATGTAGCGAAGTATGTGCTTCGCAGCCGTCCAATGCAGTCTCCGAGGGTCCACCATGAATTGAATCAAATATTTGATTGCAAAGCTGATGTCTGGTCGAGTGTTGACCAAATACGTAAGCGATCCGATAAGCTGATGATACAAGGTAGGATCAAATCCATCTGATCCCGATGCATCAATATTCCTCCATTTGGAAACTAGAGGTATGGTCATAATCTTGTAGTCCTCCATCCTGAATCTCTTCAGGATCTCTACTGCATACTTCTCTTGTCCAATGAAGAAGCATCCATCTCTTTGCCAAATGTCCAAGCCCAAAAAGTAATGCATCAGCCCAACGTATTTCATCTCAAACTCTACTACAAGGTTGGACTTACAGTCTCCAATCAGCCTCTCATCTCCTGTCAAAAAGAGATCATCCACATATAAGACTAGTATGAGAGGCATCTCACCTGTCAAGAAGTACAGGTTGTGGTCAGCCTCACTCTGCTGAAATCCCATCTCTTGTAGATAGCTGTCAATCCCCAAGTACCATGCTCGAGGTGCCTTCTTGAGCCCGTAAAGAGCTCGATGTAGTCTGCATACATGCGTCTCCCTGTTCTCCACATCAAACCCTCCTGGCTGCTCAATATACACCTCCTCCTCTATAACTTCATTGAGGAAGGCAGTCTTGACGTCCATATGATGGACACGCCAACCCATCTCAGCTGCTAGTGAGATAATGGTCCGAATGGAAGAATACTTGGCAACAGGAGCGAAGGTCTCCTCATAATCAATACCCTCCTTCTGTGAAAACCCTTTTGCCACGAAGCACGCCTTGTACTTCTCCATGCTTCCATATGTTGCATGCTTCACCTTGTAGATCCATCTAGATCCCACCACCTTTTTCCCTTGTGGCCTCGGCAAAACCTCCCATACTTGGTTTTTCATAATGGAGTCATACTCCTCAACCATAGCTTCCTGCCACACATCATGTTGTGCAGCCTCCCTGAAGCTGGAAGGTTAAGAGTTAATCAACTCTGTCATCAGTGCCATATAACTAAGCCTCTATGGTGGTACACTCCATCTAAAATATGTCGGTGGAGGATCTACCTGCCTGGAATCCTGCACTGTGGATCTAAACAACTTAGGCCTTGGCCTAGTGTCAACCTGTTGGGGCTGCTGGATATCCATCTCCTGCTGTAGCTCATCCTTCAAGTCAATGACTTAAGGATCTGGTCCACCTGACTCCCTCTAACCATTAGAACATGTGCTCTGTGTTTGTACCTGTACTTATACATCTGGCTCCTCCAACTTGACTCCAAACTCCTGTACTAGATGTTGCTCTGTTGGTAAGTCCAGAGATATTTGTAAGGACCTGTCCTCATCAAATTGGACATCCCTGCTCACAATGATCCTCCTGCGAGCAGGAATGTAAAATATATATGCCTTCGAAATCTCACTGTAACCAACAAGTAACCACTTCTCTCCAAAAGGGTCCAGCTTCTTCCTATTGTCAGCAAGAATATGACAATAGAAGACACTGCCAAATATGCGAATGTGACTCACATCTGGCCTAGTGCCTATGAAGACCTCCTTTGGTGTCTTCCTCCCCAAGGCTGTGTGGGGACGCCTGTTATGAATGTATACTATAGTCCTTTATGCCTCAGCCCAGAGGAATAGTGGTAATCCCTGATCAAATAGCATGGCCTTGGATACTCCACCCATAGTTCTGTTCTTCCACTCTGCAACTCCATTCTGCTGTGCGGTATGGGGCATAGTGTCCTCCTTCTTGATCCCCTCAGTCGAACAATACTCCATGAACTCATTGGAAGTGTACTCACCCCCATTATCTGTCCTCAAAACTTGTTATAGCTCAAAATGACACATCTCTTCCTGTGACCACTTTCCCATGATTCCGTCGCATGTCAACACTTCCATGACGACACTTCATGAAAGTCACTGAAAAAACACCTAACTTGGAGGACCCATATCTTGAGTTTTGTAACTCCGTTTGACCTCATCTTTGTACTGTTGGAAATATATTTATGTTAGATAAAACTTTTTAGAAGACAACAAAGTCTGAAAATGCCCAAAAGTACCCTTAAAATGAGATTTATTGATGTATACGTGAGCTCCCTTAAGGAAACCGGCGTATGTATGCGACTTGCTATATATAATACTCATTTACGCATTAAATACATGAATTTCTACATTGGAACCCATGTATACCTCCTCGCGTACGCGACTGTTGTCTCTGCAACCTACGTACGCCTCCTGAAAATGTCAAAAAAATACGTATTTTGAAATTCGGGTAGTTTGGGTAGTTATGCAACTGACTCCTTCAGTTGTAACTACTTTGTCTTCGACCCTAACTCTTCATAAATCATATAAATAAAGGTAGGGAGGTCAATGAGAGGGGACTTGAATCTTTGCAATGTTATGCTGGAGGATTTGGAGCTCTCTTTGCCCACACCTTTTCCCTAGAAGCATTCTCCTTGTGTTGCAGAGCTTGGAGGCTGAGTTGTTTGGAGAAGAGAAGCAACATAACCAGATCAAGGTTTCGTGAGGTGCCAAACTTGAAGAGAAGATATACTTGTACTTGTTTTCAAGATTAATAAAGATGTGATGTCCTTCTTCTTCCCATATCATTGTTCAATGTGTGATTCAATCTCTGTTTATGATCATATGATGATGTTAGTCAGATCATTGTTTCATGTTTATTTGATTATCATTGCTTTAAATGTGGTCATATTGGTTTGAGGAACGTATAATTCGTTTTGCAGGTCTCTTGGAGCAAGACGAGAAAGAAGAGGATTGAAGGGATGCTTGGATCAACCTTTGTTTGGCTAAGGTATGAACCATTCTAAGCTCTGAATCTTGTTTGTATTTACTTGCAGAACCATTTGCATCCACCTTTCAACCCCAGTACGTTGATGGCCTCTTAAACCCTAGCCATAGGAAACTTTCCTTTACAGCAAAACTGGCGAATCCGTTGGGGATAGCCTTGTCTGTTTGGGGTTTCTCTATATTTATTCCTAATTTTTGTAAGGTTTTGGGTCCTTCTTACAAGTTAGGAACACCTTTTGAGTCTATTGGAACACCTTTCGTGCCTTCATAAGTCAGTTTTTGACCCTTTTTGTGCTTTTTGTCATCCATACATGACTTTCAGGTTAAACAGTCGCGTGTTTGTGTTGTATACGCGACTTGCACTACCTGCAACCCATGTGTCATACGTGAACTGCCTTAAGGAAACCCACGTATGCACCTGAATTTGTGTTCTTTCATCATTTTTAGGGTTTTTGGGTGATTTGAGGGTTGTTTGTAGGGTCTTCAAGGGTTCTATGCATGTGCATGACTCATGAGAGGTTGTTTTATCTTTATTAGGTGTTCTTTGTCTATCTTGTAAGTCTCTTTCAAGTCTTTGAACTTATTTTTGTTGCCTTCCCCACCACCTCCTTCTTTGGCTTGACCTTGTTGAACAAGGTACTCAACAACTTCTATTTGTAGGTTTAGACTGATTCTTGGTACTTCTTGACCTTTGTTTATGTCAGTCTTATTTGCTCGGTCTCTTCATTCCAAAGTTGTTGGATTGTTTACCTTTATGAGTTTTCCTTCCAAGAGAGGTTATATCCAACTTTAGGGAAACCTAGGGTTTGTTTGTGGCATTAGAGGAATTTTGGGGTCTAAAATGGGCCTCCTAAGGAAAATAATAAAATAATAGTTAAAATAATAAAATAATATTGATTAATTTTGGAGGAAGAAAGAAAAAAACTACTTTTTGTGTTCGTATTTTCGACATATCTCCATGTGTTTTTACTCAAATTTCGATCGGGAGAGCTCGTTGGACGCGGAATTTGATTCCGCATCCAACGAGTACCCACACTACATACTTTTGATGGACCCCGCTACCCCAAAAATAAGAAATACCTAAAAAAAACGTGATGATGGCATCATCATCACATTTTTTCAGGTATTTCTTATTTTTGGGGTAGTGGGGTCCATCAAAAGTATGCAGTGTGGGTACTCGTTGGATGCAGAATCAAATTCCGCATCCAACGAGCTCTCCTGATCGAAATTTGAGTAAAAACAAAATGAGATATGTCGAAAATATGAACAAAAAAAGTAGTTTTTTTTAATGACAAATATGTCAATTCAACCATTATGGTTGACTTCTTTTATTGAAATTCTATTGGTTCTTGAATTACAACTCACAAAAACTTATTTTGGCACGTTTTCTTATAAGGCCCATTTTAGACCCCAAATTTCCTCTAATGGGTGTAGAGTAGTTGTCTATTTTCTTTGTTTACAGTACTTGCTTGCATTAGTTGATAGGTTGTTTTTCTTTTGCATTTATAAAAGAAAAATAAAAAACACATGTTTGCTTTATATGCATGTAGATTAGGTTTTTAGTTTAGATTGCATGACATATCATTATTTTTGAAAAAAAATTAAAAAGAATTGTTCTTTTGTGGCTTTCAAGTTTTCTATTTGAAAAAAGAAAGAGAATAGTTTTTGCTTTTTGCATTTCATTTCTCTTTGCTTGGTCATTTTGTTTCAACTTTGAGTCAAAACACCACATAAGTTTCAAGCCATTTACCCTCTGACTAAAAACAACCCTTAAAATAAACGATATAATTTAAAAATCATTAGTAAGTTTTATTTTATAGGGAAATACACCAACTAGCTTAGGCTAGACTTGTGGGATAGGGAGTTTAAACTCCCCACAAGTGTTAAAATTTCAAACGTAGTTGGCCAATCACTAGGTAAACCCTTTTCTATGTTGATTGTATCTGGGAAGCTCCTCTCAAACGGGAGTTAAAAACGAGGCTGCATGGAGACTTGGACTGAGGAGATAACCCTCTGATTCCTTGTCAAAGCATAGACGAAGGTTTTTGCACATCTGGGGATTCTGTCTTAGACAGGGTTTCGGGCTTTGCTACCCTGCCATTCGTACGAACCAGGCTTGCGACTGTCGCCCTAGACTTTCAATATAGTTAAGGTAGCGTTTAGTCTCTTTGACATCTAGGGTTCATACACAGGTACATCAGAAGGCTATCTCTGGTTGACCTTGGACGGGCTTGGAAGGTAACCCCGGTAGAAGGTGTGGGAGGACGGTGGGTGATTCCTCCTCTTGTGCCTAAGAACATCTATAGGGGCGCTAAGTAACTATCTATCAACTTTCTTCTGGAAATCATATCTTATACCTATTTGTTTGTTTGGCTTTAGGAATTTTTTAGTGAGTGTTGTGTGGTTTGTCTGTACTTAGTCTGCCTTCAGGTGTGTGCTTGGTACTTTTGGTTTCCTGTCAACCTCAAACTTTGTTTCCTTGTTTGAAACTATGGCCAACACCCCTTTGAACACCAACCAAGAGAACCCCATGCTGGGAACTCCTTATACTATTCTTCTCATAGGAATGTTGGTGTCCCCTTGATGGCCACCCTGAATCTTCCTGGATTCACCCTAGGGCTACCGATGTGGTTGTTTTCCACTCCAACTGTCCTAAATGCTCCTGATGCTTCTCAAGTAAGCTCCTTATATCAAGGGAATCAAAACATTGCTTCCCCTTCACCTATAGTTGTTTCTCCTCCTCCTTCTACCTCATGCGGTGAAAGTACTGATACTAGTAACCGACGGTCTAAAAGTAGTAAAAGAAGGAGGATTAGGAAGAAGGCACATAAGCAAGGAGGCACCCATTCAGCCTCTGCAGGTCAAGTTGAGCCTCACCACCCAGCCTCTATGGTTCATGCTGGGGGAACCCATCCAACCTCTGCAGGTCATGTTGGATCTAAGCACTCAACCTATGCAAGTCAAGTTGATCTTCACCATCCAGCCTCTGTTGATCATGCTGGTGGGATCCTTCCAACCTTTCCAGGTCATGTTGGATCCAGTCACTCAGCATCTGTAGTTCATGCTGAGGCAACTCATTCAACACCTGATGGTCAAGTTGAACCTCCCCATCCAATCTCTGCAAGTCATGTTGGATCTGTCCACCCAGCCTCTGCAGTTCATGCTGGGGGCACACACTCAACCACTGCAAAGCATGTTGATCCTAACCATTCATCCTCTGTTGTTCATGCTGATGGTGCCCATCTAACCTATGCAAGTCATGTTGGACCCAGTTTCTTAGCCTCTGCAAGTCATGCTGGGGGGAGTCTTTCAGGCTCTGTAGTTCATGTTGGAGACAATCTGTCAGCCACTGCGAGTCATGTTAACGCTATTGAAAAGACTACGCGTTCAAAACACAAGCCCAAGTTTCCCTGTAATCTTTGTGAGGGAGGCCATCTTACTTATAAATGCCTTTCTATCATGGAGATGGGAAGAGTTTGGTTTCATGGTCATCCCGCTTTTGAACATCCTGAAGTTTTTCAACAACCAGCCTCTCTTATTTAGGTTGGACTCAGTCACCCAGCCTCTGGTTGTCATGTTGGGGGGAAAAATATCAGCCTCTGTAGGTCATGCTGAGAGAAAACAGTCATCCACTACTAGTCATGTTGACACTGTTAAGAAAATTGGTTGTTTGAAGTGCAAACTTTAAGTTCCCTTGTAAGCTATGCGAGGGAGATCATCTTACTCACCAGTGCCCTGCTATCGCAGAGGTGCAAAGGGTGTGGTCCAAGACTCAAGGATTTCCTTCTCTTGAACAACCTATAGTTTCTCAACAACCTACTCAACCTTTGGTTGATCAAGTGGTCGAACCAATCTCAGCTTTGGTCGATCCCACTCTTATTTCGAAGAGTGATCCTGATGTGATTGAACCAATGTCATCTTTGGTCAATCCCACTCTTGCTTCGGAGAGTGACTTTCATGAAGCAGTTGAATCGATTCCATTGTCGATCAATCCTACTTTTCCTTTGGAGAGTGAAGTGTCTGCTAGTCACATTTTCTTCACTGCCAGTTCAGAACATGCTGAACAAGGGGGAACTAAACTTTCTTTGGATCAACCCCCACCAAGCTCTCGGATTGCTTCCTTTATTTAGGATAGCCTAGTTGAGCTGCGCCTTCCTTCTAAGGAACCTTTCCAGATAAAGGTCAAATTTGAACCATACACGATTGGTCGTTGTATTATTGATGAAGGAGCCTTAGTTAGTATCTTGTCTGCTAGTTCTTGGTGAGGCATGGGATCTCCTATCCTTGTGTCAACTGCTAGTCAGTTACTAGTGTTTGATAGAAGAACTTGTATGGCCTTGGAAATTCTTTCTCAAACACCTGTTACTTTGGGTGGGAAGACCGTATTAGTTGACTTCATGGTAATAGAAGACCCCTTGGATTTCAATATGCTCATTGGACGTGATTATGTATATGCCATGCAAGCTGTGGTGTCAACATTCTTTGTGTGATTTACTTTAATCATGGCCAAGAAATTGTCACTATCGATCAGTTGGATTTTGTTGATCTATCTCCTGACCCAACTAGAGACTAGGTCTTTCCTTTATTTATTCCCAGTGTTTCTATAGACACTACCCTGCCACAGGTGAGCTATGTGGCCTCATGTCCTTTGCGTTCAATTGCTATTGAGAAGCAACCTCTCTTTTCATGCTTACCTTCTCGGGACTTGGTCCCAGTAGTTGACCAAGTGAGTCATCCTATATAGACCATGGAGCCTGCTCTCCACTCTGTCGATCTATTTGAAAGTTTAGACATGTGTCCTATCTTGGATGATCTCCTTCCTTCGGATGAAGTCTTCCTAGAGTCTTTGATACAGTCTGACCTTATTTTGGATGTCGGCTCAGTTGTGACTAAGTCTAACCCTGATTTTCTTAGTAAGCTTGATCTTCCCATGGATCGATCTTCTTATGTTGATCTTGTTGAGTCTTTTGACTCTTCCTTTGAACAGCAAGTCAGTGATCCTGATGAGTTTGATTTTTCTTATGAATTTTTCAACTCCTGTGATACTGAGTTTGTTCCTGCAGACTCTATCTCCCTTGTTGATTTTGTTTTTCTTCTGAGGTTTATCTTACTGATTATAAACCCTCGATCCTTGGTGCTGTAGAATCTTCTTTGGTCGATTCTTACTTGACTTTTCCTTTTGGAGAAGATAGCAAAGTCGCATGTGTTTCTTCCAAAGTGACCTGCATTGAATCTTTTCTTCTGAATATGATCCTGATGCTGTTGTTTCTTGGAGACTGGATTCTTAGTTGGATTCACAACTATTTATTGGCCTTGTCTTGTTTTTCAAGTTGTAACTGCAATTGCATGTGCCCTGCTCACGCTTATGAGCTTGATGCCGGCTTCCACGCTTTTATCTTGTTGTATAAGCCCTCATCTTTGTTCTCATCATCGCTAAGCCTTGTATAATTTTTCCTTTGCAGCTTGACACCTTTTACCTCGAGGAGATGTTCCCCGAGTGTCTTTACCTTGCTCATGTTCCTTGCATTATGCATAGGTTTGTTCCTCGCGCTTGGAACTAGTTTCTCTTGCCTCTGACACTCGTCTCCTCGCAATTAGAGCATTCTTTTTGCTCTCCTTCGAGCTCGTTAAAAACAGTAAGGAGGCCACGAGTTGGCTTTTTCGGACTCGTTAAAACTTCACAGGAAAGATATTGAGTTTCTTTAGGCCCAGGTCTGACTCCTCAAAATAGACTTGAATGCCGAGTAAACTTGTCCATTCAGGCTCATTAAGAATATTTGAACGGGCATCAACATTGGTGGTAGGTTATCACTTTCTTGGACCATGTTGAATAATACGAGAAAGGAAGACTCTCTTTTCTACGGAATTGAGAAGAGTATTCTCAGGCATAGATTTATCACTTTTCCGGAATTGAGGGACTAAATTTACGGAAAAGGAGCCCTCGCTATGAGCTTGGTTTTCTCTTTTTCGTGCTCTAGACCAAAACATGAAAAAGATTTCGAGTGTACTTTATGTCTTTGTCATGCTCGTTAAACCCTAAAAAAACAAAGCATCGAGTTTATTGTTGTAAGCCCCATTTCTCGTAATCAAATGGATCTTTACGAGTGATATTTCCTTCCTTCACACTCGTAAAACTCAGGCTATATGTTGCTTTTGAAGGAGTGTTGGGTAGGTGGTGATTTAACCTTTTTCAGACCTTCCTAACTAAATACGAAAAAGGTGCGCCTTACTTCTTCGGAAGCTAAGAGAGTTCTTTTGTGGTTTGTTTTATACTTTTTCGGCCTCAGTAGACTAAATTGGATGAAAAAGTTCCCCCCTGGAATCTTCTTTGAAGTTTTCAGACTCTCTAAACTATGAAAACACCGTCGAGCATGTACTAGTTCAGGCTCGTAAAATCCACGAATCAGTGCTTTATCAAGCATTCTTCTGTCTCTTCTTTGAGCTTTCCAAAAATGAAGAAGGTCCCGAGTTTGCTTTCTTGGACTCGTTAAACATTTATAAGAAAGAGGGGAAGGGAAGCTCATTCACGTGTCTTATACATCATGGCAGCAAGTCTTGTTTCCTTGAACAAAGCACCAGTTTTGAGTCTATCAACAGTTGGGTACTAGTATTTTGACCTTATCCTGATTCAGAGTTTCTTACTCCTCCAGTTGTTCTCTTTTCCAATTATATGGGGAATATGTCAATGTCTCCTACATTTTAGATTTGTTTCATTGGTCTTTTTGTGTCAAAAGTTGCCTAAGTCACTTTTGTGTCGTGCTTACTGTTCAAGGATTAAACCTTTGTTGTCCATTCTACAGTTTCCTTGACCTTTTGTGTCGGCCATTCCCTGGTATCAGTTCATTACATCATGTCTTCAGTGGTCCTTGTCATGATATTCAGTGCCAATTCCAGATCCAATTAGTCTTTGAATTACCTCGTGTTGGATGATGAAGGATGCCTTAATGCCTTCCTTCCAACGGATCTCTTCCTATCGACTGCAACACATCATGCTCTGGGGATGAGATTTAGAGTTTTATGACAGTACATTGGGGATTGCAGTCATCAGTGGCAATTTCCCTCACTATTGGGTAGTGGGAATACCTTAATGTCTCCTAGTCAATGGATTCTTCGAGTGTTCGACTTCAAGTCCTTGTATTCACACTTGTTAGAATGTACTAGGTACCTTGGGGACCATTTTCATTAATGGTGGTTTCCCTCGCGCTTTTTAATGGTTCTCATTCTTTCTTTTTTGGTTCTCCACAAGAGTCTTGAACCCTCGGAACCTCTCATTAGAGGAAATTTCAACTCAAAATGGGCCTCCTAAAAAAATTAATAAAACAATAGTTAAAATAATAAAAGAATATTTATTAATTTTGGAGGAAGAAAAGAAAAAAACTACTTTTTTGTTTGTATTTTTGACATATCTCCCCGTGTTTTTACTCAAATTTCGATCGGGAGAGCTCATTGGATGCATAATCATCCAACGAGTACCCACTCGGCATAATTTTGATGGACCCCGCTACCCCAAAAACAAGAAATACCTGAAAAAAGGTGATGATGATGTCATCATCACCTTTTTTCAGGTATTTCTTGTTTTTGGGGTAGCGGGGTCCGTCAAAATTATGCCGAGTGGGTACTCGTTGGATGATTATGCATATTTCTTTTTTTTGGGGTAGCGGGGTCCGTCAAAATTATGCCGAGTGGGTACTCGTTGGATGATTATGCATCCAATGAGCTCTCCCGATCGAAATTTGAGTAAAAACACGGGGAGATATGTCAAAAATACAAACAAAAAAGTAGTTTTTTTCTTTTCTTCCTCCAAAATTAATAAATATTCTTTTATTATTTTAACTATTGTTTTATTAATTTTTTTAGGAGGCCCATTTTGAGTTGACATATCAAAATTATCACCTTTTTGGGGTAGTCATCATCACCTTTTTTCAGGTATTTCTTATTTTTGGGGTAGTGGGGTCCGTCAAAATTATGCCGAGTGGGTACTCGTTGGATGAGGAATTTAATTCCGCATCCAACAAGCTCTCCCAATCGAAATTTGAGTAAAAACACGAAAATATATGTCGAAAATATAAACAAAAAAAAGTAGTTTGTTTTATGATACCTATCCCCAAATTTATATTAAAAATTTGTTTAAGACCTATACGGTATTTCAAATTTAAAGCAATTTCATTGGCTAACACATGATGACATGGAATTTGAGTTAAAGTTAAAAGGCCCATTTTGAGTTGAAATTTTCTCTAATGCAAAGACCTCTAACTTGGACTTCAGGAAATAGATCCAGGTTTTCCTGGAATAGTCATCAATGAAGATTACGCAGTAACTGTAACCACTAAACGAATGGACACTCATAGGTCCGCATACATCTGAATGCACCAAGTCCAAGGGCTCCTTAGACTTGTGCTCACTCTGTGGGAAAGGCTTCTTGATGTTCTTCCCCAAAGCACAACCCTTGCAGTGGTTATGCTTTTCCTCCTGTACCTCCAATGACTGTCTGTCTTAAATGCTTCAGTGCTTCATGGTGTAAGCATGCCATCCTTCTATGTTTAACTGACCCTGACTATTGTTGTTGCTTTTGAATAGAGCCTTTGCAGGCTCAAATTTTAATATGTACACTTTCCTACTCCATCTGCCAATCACCCGATCTAAGCTCCTATCTGACCCCTTGGGTCTGATATACACTCTATGGTCACGGAACTTCACATGATATCCTGTGTCCTCCAGAGTGGAGACTGATATAAGGTTCTTAGTCAGTCCTAGAACATATAACACATCAGCAAAACTGAGGGGTTTTCTAGACACCCTCTCAAATGAAATAGTGCCATCTCCTTGCGCCTGATACCGTGCATCATCACTCAACTCAATGTGGATCCCTGTTCCACCCTCCTGCAAGTATTTGAGGAATCTCTTCTATCCAGTCATGTGACTATATGCTCCACTATCAATGTACCATATGCTTCTTCCTGTGGTGCTTTCCATGCAAGCTATCAAACAGAGCTTCTCATTGATGTTCCTACTAAACTCATCCACCTTTGCAGATCCAGCCATCTGAGTGTTACTCTTCTTCTTCCTGTCTAGGCATTGGGAGGCAAAGTGTGCCTGCTTTTGGCAGATAAAACACTTGAACTTTGACATGTCAAGGTTCTCCTTACCATCCTTATTCCTCTTTTCCTTCCCCTTGCTCTTCCCTGTAAGGGCAAGAGCCTCCTCATCCACAATCTGTGGGGAACTGCTGGATGAGCCTGATCCTTGACCCATGAGGGTCTCCTCCTGCACAAAGTCATCCCATAGTCTCTTCCAATCAGGGAGCTTCTCCCTAGCCACAAAAACTTTGACAAAGGTGCCCCATGGCTTAGAGAATCCATTGAGGGCTATCCGAACTAGCTCCTCATCCACTGTCTTAGAGCCAACAGCTCCAAGCTCATCCCTAATATGTGTGAGCCTTGTGAGATAAGGCACCACTCTTTCTCCCTTGGCCATCTTGGTGCTACACATCCTCTCTTGCAACACCATCTTCCGGTTCTCGTTCTTGCTTTGGTACAGACTCTCCAAAGCCGTCCACATCTTTGCCGCGGTCTTCTTACCAAAAATGTGAGGGACTATATGGTCTTTCACTCCATCCATGATAATTAGCATGGCTATGGAATCAATCTTCTTCCAAGCTGCTAAATCTGTTGGATCTCTGGGTGCAACCTTTGTGGAGTCAATGTGCTCCTCTGCATCACTGACATCCAGGGTGCGTCCAGGATCCTTGTGATCCTTTCTTTCCATGTAGGAAAGTTCTGGGCACCTTGGAGTCTATCCTCAACTCTCAATTGCACAGCCATAGTGAAGTGTACCTGTCAAAACCTAGATCTGGAAGTCTAGGTTTGTGTCTTCCTATAGATCTACCCCTGATCTATCACTGCTGCTGTAAATATCTTAGCTTTAGCTCACCAGAGATTTGATACCATGTAAATTTTCCTTTAATATTCAACTGGAGCTAAACAGTGCATGCAAAATATCAACTGATAACCACACATGAATATCTTTTACAGTATGCAGCGAAATATAAAACTGAGAAATAAATCACAACATCACATCATGATATTGACACTATTATTTTGGGTATGGAAACCCCCGAAAAAACCCAAGATGGAAAAACCGGTGCAAGAGTGAGATATAGATTTTATTATGAGAAAATATGGAACTTTTACAATCACTGCAAATTCACCCAAACCTAGCGAATGCAGTACTAGCAGAATCACTAGGAAAATCCCAGCTAAACCTTAACACCCTCCTATGTGAGTGTAAGACCCAGTTGTACGAAGCTCAATGATCCTGCTGCTCGCTCCTCTGTCTTCTTGGCTAAATCCTCTTTCTGACTTTCTCTCCTTGCTATATCATGTCTCTGTCGGAATACAAGTGTGTGTTCTCTCCACCAATTGATCTCTCTTTAATAACTTTAGGTAAAGTGAAAACCCTAATTTCACTTTCACTTTAACTAGTGGTTCACTAAAGTTAATTTAAATCACTTTAATTTATTTTCCAAAGTAAACTTCAGAAAAATAAGTTAAATACAACTGGTTTCATATTTTAAGTCTTCTGCATGCAAGAACACATGTATGCAGGAAGACCTTTCTTGTTGCTACTAGTTTAACAATTATTTATATATAAATAAAATAGAAAAGATCCTTCTTCCATAAATAAGTAATTTGATAAAAATCTCAATTATTTTTTATTTTTATAATTATAAATTATCATAATTTTTTTAGTATTTTTTTTTATTTTAATAATGTATTTTAATTATTTTTTTAAACTTATGAATTAACATGGTTTTTTTAATCACCTTTGTATTTGAATATAACTTATAAATTAATGTGATTTTTTTAATTGCCATTTTATGTAGATAACTGACATAAATAATGAGTTAGTTATTTTTTAGCCACTAATAATACATAACCAATAAGAATGAGTACCTAGATATCACATCTCATGCCCTTGAAGAGACCATCAAAATACCTAACTAGTCTATACTAAAGAGCACTCTCGGTCCCATTTAACTTGAAAATGTCAATTTTCATTTTTTTTTAATGAAATGTAAAACCCAAATGTACATAAGCTTCAATTTATGTGAAGTATAAAGTCAAAACAAAGAAATGCAAAAGACTTTAAAATATTGAAATATTAAAAAAAAGTTGGAGATACAAATTAATTCAAAAGATTTTGGAAAATCGAAAAGGATATACAACTAAGACATGGATTACTATCTGGAAGCATCGAAGTTATAGATACTGGATTGTTGATTTATTATTTTGAATTATTATATAAAATGAAGTTATTTATCTATTTTACAGTTTAGTAGAGAAAGATGTGTAAGTATTTTTTGTGTTTATTTTAAAGATGATATATATTTTTTATAAAAATTAATTTTATATTATATAAGAAAAATATGTTTGGCTTAATAATACATAAAATATTATTTTTTAGAATTACGTATATAAGACTACAAATTAAAACTAAAAACAGTTTATTCACATTTACTCAGCATCTACTCTAAAAAAGGGGTTTGTAACTCTAACCGTATTTAGTAAATTTTTTAAAATAAAAGTAAATTTTTTTAAGATAAATATATACTAATTTAATAGTAATTTTGCTTAAAAGTCCTACACAAAAACATAAAAATAATGGTTGTCTGTGTACCAGCTTTCTCTTACAAAAGTTGAAAAAGAGTAACACAGATCCTTCATCAAAGAGTTTCCCAATGTACCTAACATGTAGACACATTAATATAAATTTATGAACTGGTTTGTCCATAGAATGCTACGGTGTTCACACAAAGAGAATGAAACGAACGAATTTCTGATCTGGATTGTCCAAAGAATGCTATGGTGTTAAGACAGAGAATGAGGATTGTTGAAAGAATGTTGTGGTGTTAAGACAGAGAATGAAACAAACTTATGAACTGGTTAATTTCTCCGCTGAAACACAGAGCATTGAATATATAACTTTGCGCAGTTATATGAACAAACCCGTCTTATTCTTTCATATTTTCCATAAAAATATAACGAAAACAATGCCACACAACGATGTTAAACAATACTGGAATGAGAATGAGTAAGACTACGTGTTTTTTTTCATGGGAAGAATAAACCATACATTACCTTAACAGATATAAAAAAATACTAGACCATGAATTTCTCTCTGCGATAATGAATGAATGAATTCTCCAGATCTAGCGATAACCTAATAGATCATGCATCACTATTGTTTTGACTTGATGGCCACGATTAGAAACATGAACCTTGACACAGATTACTGTGATAATGTTTAGTGTATCCTGGAAAACTTTAGAGGGACTGTTGTAATGGCAGAGTCCTGTTGGTCGATCATTGGTGTGCACAATGATTTGGAGGAGCCCAATGCAGCTGCTGAGTTGGATTGTGAAGGATTACTAAATGCAAGCCTAGAGGGTTTGTTAATTCTTCTACGGTTTCCAAGGGTTTTGGTTTTGGTTTTGATTTGCCTCCATAATGGGGTTGTTAGGGTTAGGAAAATTATAGACCATGGGACGGACGGGTTGAGAATTAAGAGAATTAGGGTTGGTAGGTGTTGTGGGGATATACCTTGTATGAAGAACAGAGGCTGGGCATCTCCATGGAGGCAGCGGGGCTAACAAGAGTATGTTTTTTAATAGAGGTCTTGCCTGCAGGACAGCCTATACCAGCTTGCCTCTCTCAGGAGAATTTTTGAGCATTACTTGAAGGTTGGGCTCTGGTGGATCTGGAAGATGTGCAGGCATGGTTGCTGAGTTGGAGCCCAGAATGAAAGCAGGAGTTGGGCCATCTGGTGGTGTTGATTGTTTCTCCAATCCCAAGAAATGGATTTGTTGTCTGTCTTCTGCTTATGTTTCCTACTGTTGCTGTTGCCAGAAGTTGTAGTTTGTTGACTTATCTTCGACGAGAGGCGGGAGCTGGGATTCGACCTGGTGCCGCTGCTACTCTCATTCTTTCCGTTCGACAAAACTAATTAGCTGCTACTCTTTCTGGTGATAACTAGGTTTTTCTTGTAATTATGATTGCATTTCGTTGAGATTCGAACAGTGGACCTTTGAAGACGAAGTTGGAAGCTGCAGGTGCGGGTCGATATTTGGTGGGAGATCAAGATTCGAGGTGTCACCGTGTCATAATGATGGGATGGGGAATTCCAATGCAATTGGTCGTCCAGTCCTGCTAGCTGAGGGGAATTCGAATGCATGGCAGCGACGACGGTGGCAGTCGTGCATGGGATCAGTTCGTTCAGTTGATCCGGACCGGGCAGCCTGGTGTTGAGCCACTTGGATTGATCGCCAAACATGACATATTGCTGTTGTTTTGTTTCTTCAAGATTGTTGGTCAGTTTAACTAGCATCTCATGTGCTTTGCCTCGTTCTCTGCAAGTGACTGTCAAGAGTTCTTGAAGCTCAAGAATTCTACTCTGCTGGAGTTGGATGAGCATTTCTGTGTTGACCCGCGTGCGTTCCAGGTCCTAGTTTGTCCATAATAATAGATTCTTCAGCTCTTCAATGCCCTGTAAAGTGTATATAATAGATAATACAAACTAGTAAAGAGCGTCGCGTTGATCTAAGAAGATCAGCGCAGCCATTAACGCTTTTCTCTTTTCGATTTGATGGGTGAAACCAAAAACTAATATATCTATCATGACAATCTACCATGGATCACAACAAAAAGGAAGAAACGATGAATGAATGTATATAGCAAGATCCAATTCCTTGTAAAAACTTGTTATATCTCTTCCTGCTGCTGCGGCACTGGCTGAAAATTCCAGGCTGTGTTGTTGCTGTTAGGCAATTGCTAGATCTGTACTTGACTTCCAGTCGACTCTGTCAGAGTCTATACGAGTCAAGATCTTGTTTGTGAGTCTGACAAGAAGGAAAAGTCCACAATTCGGCTCTGTAAACCACTCGAATTTATTTCAGAAGCTAAGTTGTTAGGTAGATAGTTATTACAGTCTTTAATGGCAAGTCAGTCTGCCCATGTAGTAGCAATTTTCAAATTGCCTATAAATAGAAGAAGCAAATTGTAAATCAGTTTACAGAAGATAGACACTAGAGGAACTCAGGGTGAGAAAGAGAATTCAAAGCTCAAGCTTCTGTGCATGTGATTTAATCGACGAGTTGAAGCTCTGTAGACCGACGAGTCTGGACAGACAAGTCTAGATCGACCATTTTGTAACCGACAAGTTTGTAGTACTTTGTTATTTCAGCATAGTTAATATATGAAATAGTTTGTGGTTGAATGCATGATTATTTGGCCGCACATATTTCCAGATTTACTTCTGTAAATGTCTTTTACAATTACTGAAAAGTAAAAGAACAAGAACCCATAAAAATCTCACTGCATGAAAGTTCCAAGTTTTACGACACATTGGTCGACTCAAGTCTTCCTACATATTTGGGCATATGTTTTTCATAAGTTATTTGGATTTGTAAATGTGTCTATTTTACTTCATTTTACTCACAGGTGAAAATCATTTGTAATTTCTTAAGTCTTTAGACTAAGAAACATATTCTGCAAATTTCGACCAAAGTGAGCCGACTTGAGTGGTCGGTGAGTCAACCAACTTAGTAGAAGGTCCGACTTGGTCGAGCAGCCGACTTGGTCGAAGAGCCGACTTGGTCGGAGTAAAAGTGGTTGAGATAAAAATCGGTCGGACAAGTAAGTCGAAGTAATTTTGGTCGAGTGAAGGACCGACTAAAATTTATAAACTTGTATAGTCGGACATAGACAAGTTTCACCCGACTGGTTAAAAATTAAAGTGGTTGGCGTGAAAAGTAAAATTTAAAATTTGAATATTGACTGAGCCCTAAACCCAAGTTTAGTCGGATCGGTTTTGGCTATGTGGTATCAGAGCAAGGTTATATCAGAGCAAGTTTTATATCAGCCCAAGATTTTAGGAAAGAAATCTTGTCTTAAAAAGTGGAAATTAATTTTCTAAGGAAAGTTAATTAAAAAAATTAAAAATGGCTTCCACTTCTGGTTCATTGCAACCTCCAAGTTTTACAGGAAAAAATTATGAATATTGGTCTTTAACAATGAAGGCTTTATTCAGAGGACAAGATGTCTGGGAGATAGTCCAGCATGGTTATGCGGAACCAGCAGACATGGCAGCATATAACAATCTCACATAGGATCAGAAAGATGTCTTGAGAGAACAGAGGAAGAGAGATGGAAAAGCTCTATTTTTCATACATCAAGCTATGCATGAGAGCATACTCCCAAGAATAGCAGCATCGACTAATGCCAAGGAAGCATGGGATACATTGGAGACTGCCTATTAAGGTTTGGATAAGGTAAAGACATCCAAGCTGCAGATTCCGAGAAAAGATTTTGAATCTCTGTGCATGAAAGATTCAGAGAATGTAGACACATTCTACACCAGAGTTGTTGGGTTGATAAACCAACTGAAATCTCATGGAGAACTCGTATCAGACCAAAGGGTTGTTGAAAAAAATTCTCAAAAGTCTTCCCCCAAGATTTGAAAATTTGGTTGTGACCTTAGAGGAACACACAAACATGTCGACATTTAGCATTGATGAGCTACAAGCTTCACTCATCAATCATGAACACAGAATCAACAGATCATAGACATCACTGGAAGGTGCATTTGCAGCACAGTCATCCATAAGCCATGGTAGAGGCAAGGGGAGAAACAATTTCAGAGGCAGAGGAAGAAGTTCTGCAAGAGGAGGACGAGGCAGAAGTCCTACAAATGTCGGTGGCAGTGGAGATAACCAGAACCCAAGTCAGCCAAGTGGCTAGAGGTTTGATAAATCAAAAATTCAATGCCATTACTGTAAGAAGTTTGGTCATTATGCATATGAATGCAGGAAGAAGCAATATGACCAAGGAAGACAAAGCCCAAGTCAGTCGACTAGCACCAACACTTCGACAGGTGCAATGTTAATGGCATCGACATCTCCATTTGAATGCAATGCTGTTCAAGAAAGTCCACATGACATATGGTACTTAGACTCAGGATGCAGCAACCATATGACTGGTAATTTAAATCTGTTCTCTAGTCTAGACACTTCAGTTAAAACTGATGTTACACTTGGAAACAATGTCCAAGTTACTATCTTAGGAAAACACACTGTTGATATTCTAACCAAACAGGGGGAGAGTAAGTATATCCCTGATATCTATCATGTTGAAGGTCTGAAACATAATCTGTTAAGAATTGGACAGTTGTTACAAAAAGGCTATAGAGTCTACATGGAAGATGAACACTATGTGATCAAAGACAAGCGTCCAAGCGACCAGCTGATAGAAAAAGTGCCAATGACAAGTAACCGCTTGTTTCCATTGAGCATAGTTCCCACATAAAATGGAAGACAAAGACAGGAGCTGCA
Organism: Pseudotsuga menziesii; assembly: GCA_001517045.1. NCBI lineage: Eukaryota > Viridiplantae > Streptophyta > Pinopsida > Pinales > Pinaceae > Pseudotsuga > Pseudotsuga menziesii. The sequence goes on from LPNX010226671.1 coordinate 373,729, forward strand.
TTCAAGGTAGAAAGTGAAGAAACAGTCGAGCTCCTCGACAAGAGAGAAAATTGCAGCGCTAATTTGCAAGCTGCATTTCAGACAGAAGTTCAGGATGAATCCTGGTTGTGGCATTTCAGATTTGGACATCTGAATTTTGGTGGGCTGAAGCTACTGCACACAAAGAATATGGTGAAGGGATTACCATTGATCGACAAACCAGAGAGGCTTTGTGAAGGCTGCATTTTTGGCAAGCAGCACAGAGAGACATTTCCAGTTGGAAAGTCCTATAGAGCACGCACACCACTTGAAATTGTGCACTCTGACATTTGTGGTCCAATGCAGACATCATCCATTGGTGGCTGCAAGTATTTTCTAACCTTTATTGATGATTACTTAAGAAAGACATGGGTATATTTCTTGAAACACAAATCTGATGCATTTGGTTATTTTCAGCAGTTCAAGGAACTCGTGGAGAACCAGAGTGGTCACCGCATCAAGATCTTAAGGACCGACAAAGGAGGTGAATATGTTTCAAATGAATTTCTAAATTTTTGCAAGACCCATGGCATACAGAAACAATTCACTGCACGGTATACACCTCAGCAGAACAGTATTGCCGAAAGGAAGAACAGAACCATCATGGAGATGGCACGCAGCATGTTGGCAGCCAAGCATTTACCAAATGAGTATTGGGGTGAAGCAGTCGCAACTGCCGTATACATTATGAACCGATGTCCGACAAAGAGTGTGAAGAACAAAGTTCCCCAAGAAGCATGGACAGGTATGAATCATAGTGTTTCACACTTAAAAGTTTTTGGTTGTGTTGCATATGCTCATATTCCAGGTGAGCTGAGAAAGAAGCTAGAAAATAAGGGACATAAATGTATTTTTGTCGGCTATTCAGAAGACACAAAAGCATACAAGCTGTATGACCTCGTCACAAGGAAAGTCATAATCAATCGAGATGTTCAATTCGTCGAGAACAAATCATGGTATGGAACCGTCGACATAAATGTCAACATTGTGTCGAGCGTCGACAATTATGATATGGAAGAGGAAGTGGTTCAAATACCACATGTAAGCCAACCAGTCGGAGCACCGTCGACTCCCATGACACCAAGACATGGTTCAGCACAAGGACCATCGACACAAGTAGCAGCTCAAGCTACACCGACAAGTACACCAAGAGGACAGCAGACTCCATCAAGCATTTTGTCGAGGTCGACATCGACAGAACCGGGGAAGACAAGAAGTCTGCAAGAGATATATGAAGCTGGTACACCTAATTCATTCTCTCTGTTTGCATTATTTTCCCCTATATATGATCCACTAACATTTGAAGAAGCTGTTGAAGAAGAAGTATGGGCACAAGCCATGGATGAAGAAATAGAATGCATTGAGAAAAACCAGACATGGGAACTGGTCGATGTACCGAAAGACAAGGATGTAATCAGTGTCAAATGGATTTATAAGACAAAGCAAGATGCTGATGGGAATGTGCAAAAACACAAGGCAAGAATGGTAGCAAGAGGGTTCACAAAGCAACCCGACATCGACTTCAATCAAACGTTTGCACCTGTTGCACGCATGGATACAGTCAGAACAGTTTTGGCCATTGTTGCACAAAACAAATGGCATGTTCATTAAATGGATGTCAAGTCGGCATTCTTAAATGGCTATCTAGAAGAGGAAGTATATGTGGAACAACCACAAGGGTATGAAGTTCCAGGTCAAGAGCATAAAGTCTACAGGCTGAAAAAGGCACTATATGGTTTGAAGCAAGCTCCTAGAGCTTGGTACAGTTGGATTGATTCCTATCTCATTGAAAATGGATTTCACAGAAGTGAAAGTGAACCGACTTTGTACACCAAAGTCGATGAGCAAGGTAAGATGTTAATTGTCTTCCTGTATGTAGATGATTTAATATTTACTGGTGATTATGGCATAGCAGATTTTAAAACAGTCATGGAAAGTGAATTTGAAATGACTGATCTGGGGCTTATGAAGTTTTTTCTGGGCATTGAAGTTCAGCAGTCTGAAAGTAGTATCTTTATATCAAAGTATAAGTATGCAAGTGAATTTTTAAAAAGGTTTAACATGTCTAACTGTAAGACAGCCCCAACACCAGTGATAACAGGTTTAAAATTGAGCAAGGATGATGAAGGATCCACTGTAGATCCTACGCTGTTCAAAAGGCTTGTTGGCAGCCTTATGTATTTGACAGCAACAAGACCAGACATTATGTATAGTGTAAGTCTGATCTCAAGGTTCATGGAGTCACCAAAAGACTCACATTGGCAAGCAGGTAAAAGAATTCTGAGGTATGTAAGTGGCACAAAAGACCTTGGTATTATGTATTCAACCTCAAAAAATTTTAAACTCATTGGTTACACTGACAGTGACAATGGAGGAAGCATAGATGACAGGAAGAGCACATCTGGTTACACATTTCATTTTGGTACAGGTGTTGTTTCATGGGCTTGAAAGAAACAGCCCATAGTAACTCTATCTTCAGCTGAAGCAGAGTATGTTGCAGCAACAAGTGCTGCATGTCAAGCTGTCTGGATGAGGAAAGTCTTAAAAGACTTGTCACAGAACCATCAAGAACCGACAACAATCTTCTGTGACAACAATTCAGCCATAGCATTATCAAAGAATCATGTGTTTCATAAGAGAACCAAGCACATCAACACAAGGTTTCATTTTATAAGAGAGTTGGTGAACGACAAGGAAATTTGTTTGGAATTTTGCAGGTCTGAAGACCAACTGGCCGACATCTTCACAAAGCCATTGGCAAAGGACACATTCCAGTATCTGTGTAGTTATCTTGGAATGACAAGTTCTCCACAGTGAACTCTGTCATAAACAGAGCATGTCTAAGCTCTGAGACATTTTGTAATTTTTTGTTTTAAAAACCCCATCTGCTTATAATTAAGGGGGAGTGTTGGAAAAACGTAATTACTCGCATATTTGTACTTGACTTCCAGCCGACTCTGTCAGAGTCTGTATGAGTCAAGATCTTGTCTGTCAGTCTGACAAGAGGGAAAAGTCCACAATTCGGCTCTGTAAACCAGTTGAATTTATTTCAGAAGCTAAGTTGTTAGGTATATAGTTATTACAGTCTTTAATGGCAAGTCAGTCGGCCCATGTAGTAGCAATTTTCAAATTGCCTATAAATAGAAGAAGCAAATTGTAAATCAGTTTACAGAAGATAGACACTAGAGGAACTCAGGGTGAGAAAGAGAAGTCGAAGCTCAAGCTTCTGTGCATGTGATTTAATCGACGAGCTGAAGCTCTGTAGACCGACGAGTTTGGACGGACAAGTCTGGACCGACCATTTTGTAACCGACAAGTTTGTAGTACTTTGTTATTTCAGCATAGTTAATATATGAAATAGTTTGTGGTTGAATGCATGATTATTTGGCCGCACATATTTCCAGATTTACTTCTGTAAATGTCTTTTACAATTACTGATAAGTAAAAGAACAAGAACCCATAAAAATCTCACCGCGTGAAAGTTCCAAGTTTTACGGCACATTGGTCGACTCAAGTCTTCGTACATATTTGGGCATATGTTTTTCATAAGTTATTTGGATTTGCAAATGTGTCTATTTTACTTCATTTTACTCACAGGTGAAAAGCATTTGTAATTTCTTAAGTCTTTAGACTAAGAAACATATTCTGCAAATTTCGACCAAAGTGAGCTGACTTGAGTGGTCGGTGAGTCAGCCGACTGAAGCAGCCGACTTAGTCGAAGGTCTGACTTAGTCGAGCAGCCGACTTGGTCGAGCAGCTGACTTGGTCGAAGAGCTGACTTGGTCGAAGAGCCGACTTGGTCGGAGTAAAAGTGGTCGAGGTAAAAATCGGTCGGACAAGTTAGTCGAAGTAATTTTGGTCGAGTGAAGGACCGACTAAAATTTATAAACTTGTCTAGTCGGACATAGACAAGTTTCACCCGACTGGTTAAAAAGTAAAGTGGTCGGCATGAAAAGTAAAATTTAAAATTTGAATATTGACTGAGCCCTAAACCCAAGTTTAGTCGGCTCGGTTTTGGCTATCTATCCATGATGATGGTGGAAACATATGACAGAATTCAATAATTCTTCGTTCTCCTCCTTCTCACAGGGAGGGTTGAATAACGATAATAGAAACTTTCCAACCAGGAATGAGAGCCTTGTTCTTCCCGCCTCTAGGGTTTCTTTTAACGCTTTGTCGAATTAACTACACCTCAACTTTGTTCATTTTGAACTGCGACTCCGCAGGCCGTGTGGACCTGCAACCGGATACCGTCCATCGGTAACCCCCAAGCACTGGCTCTCACGTTGCGAATTGATGATTATGAATCTTTTGACCTATGATAAGTTTTGCTAGCCAATCCCGAATATCTCTTCTTACATGGATTCCTAGTCCTTAGGATGGAAGAAATGACAACAATGAATAGAATTTCGATAGGGAGCAATTAGGAGGATTGGTGAGCTTAGTGTTGCTCAAAATTATAAATCTTAATTGGAATTGGACATAAATTTTAGGTTACATATTTTTGTTTTGAAATGTATAGATTAATTTTATCTCATCTAAATTTCTTCTGAAACAATAGGTGGATATTTCTTCTGAAACAATAGGTGGATAGAAAAAAATTGAAAAATTGTGTTAATTGAAAACACAACTAGTAGAGGGATTGCAACTATCGAGTAAGGGGTAATACTAGTCATTAATTTTGAAATTAATGGTTAACAAGGTTTGGAATAGAGTGTTGAGGATTGTATCACAATTTTAATAATAGTAATAGTTATTGATATATTTTACTATATTAATATTTATTATATTTTAGAATTTTGGTTTGGTGTGGAATACCATCTATGTTTTTGCCACATTACAGGAGAATGGGACGTGTGTACTATCTAGATTGATTATATGGTCATCATTAAAAATTCGTAATAAATAATTATAAAAAAAAATAGCTCTAGTGATAACTGCATTTAATGGCATGGTAATGTGTAGTCCATGTGACAGTGGAACACCATCCAGCAACTGGGAGTCTAGCTAATGTGCACAAGGTTTAGTTGAATTCCATTTTGCACTTAGGAGTCGAGCTAATGTCTAGTTCATTTGTGAGTTCATCTGAACTCCTAAGAAACTCCTTTGAACTCATGTGATAACTCCACTTATTGGCATGGTAATGTAAGAAACTCCTTTGAACTCATGTGATAACTCCACTTATTGGCATGGTAATGTGTAGTCTTGTGCAAGAAATTGGGAGTCAAGCTAATGTGCAGTTAGTAACTGGTAGTTCACGAATGGATATGGTACTTAACTTGATAGTATAATAATACCATTAAAGTTTTTCAAAATCATTAATAATAATAATAATTATTATTAATATATTAATAATATAATAATACCATTACAATATTTCAAATACATTATATGATTGAAAAAAATATAGAAAACGAAAATATTTTGAAATTTATTTTATTTTAAGTAATTTAGAAAATAATCATTTTAATTTATAATTATATGATATTTTGGTAAACATTTTATATAAATTATTTGTTTAAAGCTATTTATATATAAATAAAATAAAAAAAGATCCTTCTTCCATAAATAAGTAATCTAATAAAAGATTTCAATTTTTTTTTTATAAATTGTGAATTAATATAATTTTTTAGTCACTTTTTATTTTGATAATGTATCTTAAATATTTTTTATAACATGTGAATTACCATAATTTTATTAATCACTCTTTTTTTAATAACTTAACCTATATGAATTAGTTATTTTTTTATTACACTAGAAATTACTCCCCCTACTAAACTATCCTATCTCATGGAATATATAAACGAGTATACTAAACTATCTCATAAAATTAAATTTATAAAAATGCATGGCTTCATAGTCAAGAATAGGTATAAATGGAATGGAACCACATGCTAACAACCGTGTGTATGTGTCTTTTAAGAAGCATAAGACTGCATGATACTGTGATTAGTTCTATCATGATCATCAATATAGCACATAGCAACTAATAGTGCATAACCAATAAGAATGAGTACCTAGATATTGCATCGCATGAGACCATCGAAATACCTAACTAGTCTATACTAAACTATAGATCATTCTCGGTACCATTTAACTTGAAAATATCAATTTTTTTATTTTAATGAAGTGTAAAACTCAAATATAAATAATAATCAATTTATGTGAAGTAAAAAGTTGAAACAAAGAAACGCAACAGACTTAAAAATATCTAAATATTAAAAAAAGTTAAAAAATATAAAAGATTTTCAAAACTGAGACATGGATTACTATTTGGAAGCATAGAAGCTATCTATACTATTTTGCATTTTTATATAAAATGAAGTTATTTACTTATTTTATAGTTTAGTAGAGGAACATAGGTAAGTTTGTTAGTATTTATCTTAGAATTGATACATATTCTTTATAAAAATAATAAGATGTTATAAAAAATAATATATTTAGTTTAATAATATATAAAATATTATTTTTTAGAATCACATATATAAAATAACAAATTACAAATTAACAGTTTATCCACTTAAAAAAAGTTTATAAGTAAAAATTTGAAGTTTGTGGCTCTAAAAATTTGAACCGTACTTACTTAGTAAATATTTTTAAGTAAGTAAATATTTTTAAAGAGTAAAGTTGAAAAAGAGTAACCCAGATCCTTCATCAAAGAGTTTCTCAATATACCTAACATGTAGACACATTAAAATAAATTTCTGAACTGGTCTGTCCATAGAATGCTATGCTGTTCAGACAAAGAGAATGAAACGAATTTCTGATCTGGATTGTCCAAAGAATGATATGGTGTTAAGACAGAGAATGAAACAAACTTAAGAACTGGTTAATTTCTCCACCAAAAATACAACATTGATATAACTTTGGGCTCTTATAAAGAACAAATTCGCCTTATTCTTTTAGATTTTCTTGAAAAAAATATAAACAGAAACAATGCCTACAACGATGTTAAACACTATTGGACTACGTGCATGGTAAGAATAAACCATACATTACCTTAACAGATATAATGAAAAATACTACAGTATAGAATTTCTCTCTGGGATAATGAATGAATGAATTCCACAGATCTAGCGATAACCTAATAGACCATGAATCATTATTGTTTTGACTCGATGGCCATGAAACATGAACCTGTAGGCTCTGTTGACAAATATTACTGTGATAACGTTTAGTGTATCCTGGCAAACTTTAGAGGAGGGCCTGCTGTAATGGCAGAGTCCGGTTGGTTGATCATTGGTGTGCACAATGATTTGGAGGAGCCCGATGCAGCTGCTGAGGCGGATTGCGGAGGATTAACAAATTCAAGACTAGAGGGTTCGTTAATTCTTGGACGGTTTCTAGGGTTTTGGTTTTGATTTTGATTTGCCTGCATAATTCTTGTACGGTTGCGTAGGTTTTGGTTTTGGTTTTGATTTGCCTGCATAATGGGGTTATTAGGGTTAGGCAAATTATGGACCATGGGAGGGACGGGTTGAGAATTAAGAGAAGGGTTGGCAGGTGCTCTGGGGATATCCCTTGTATGCAGAACAGAGGGTGGGTATCTCCATGGAGGCAGCGGGGCTGACAAGAGTATGTTTTTTAATAGAGGTCCTGCCTGCAGGACGGCCTGTTCCAGCTTGCCTCTCTCGGGCAATTTGCTGAGCATTACTTGAAGGTCGGCCTCTGGTGGCTCTGGAAGATGTGCAGACATGGCTGCTGAGTTGGAGCCAAGAATGAAAGGAGGAGTTGGGTTGTGATACATCATCTGGCCACCTGGTGGTGCCGATGGTTCTCCAATCCCAAGAAATGGATTTGCTGTCGGTCTTATGGTTATGCTTCCTACTGTTGCTTCCTCCTGCAGCTGCTGTTGCCAGAAGTTGCAGTTTGTCGAGTTATCTTCGACGAGAAGCGGGAGCTGTGATTCGACCTGGTGTTGCTGCTGCTCGTTCTGGTGATAACTAGGTTGTTCTTGTAATTGTGATTGCATTTCATTGAGATTCGAACAGTGGACCTTTGAAGACGAAGTTGGAAGCTGCAGCTGGTGCGGGTTGATATCTGGTGGGAGATCAAGATTCGAGGTGTCATAATGATGGGCTGCGGAATTCCAACGCAATTGGTCGTCCAGGACTAGCTGACGGGAATTCGAATGCATGGCAGCGGCGACGGTGGTGGTCGTGCATGGGTTCAGTTCGTTGAGTTGATCCGGACCGGGCAGACTGGTGTTGGGCCACTGGGATAGATCGCAAGAGATGACAGGGAGATTGTTGGTCAGTTTAGCTAGCAGCTCACGTGCCTCTTCTCGTTCTCTGCAAGTGACTGTCAAGAGTTCTTCAAGCTCAAGAATTCTACCCTGCTGGAATTGGATAAGAGTTTGTGTGCTGACCCTCGTGCGTTCCAGCTCCTGGTCTGTCCATAGTAATCGATTCTTCAACTCTTCAATGGCCTGTAAAGTGTATATAACAGATAATACAAATGATTAAGGAGCACCGCGTTGATCTAAGCAGATCAGCGCAGCTTTTCTCTTTTCGATTTGATGGGCAAAACCAAAAACTAATCAATCTATCATGAGAATCGATCATCGAAGGACACAGGAAAAAGAAAGAAACGATGAATGAATGTATATAGCAAGAACCAATTCCTTGTAAAAACTTGTTATACCTCTTCCTGCTGCTGCGGCACCGGCTGAATATTCCAGGCTGTGTTGTTTCTGTTAGGCGCGCAGGAGATTCTATCCATGATGATGGTGGAAACATCTGACAAAATTCAATAATTCTTCATTCTCCTGTTTCTCACAAAGAGGATCGAATAACGATAATAGAAACTTGCCAACCAGGAACGGCAGCCTTGTTCTTCCCGCCTCGAAGGTTTCTTTTAATATCTAGGAGTTTAACGGGTCTCGAATTAACTACACCTAAGGAGTACTGCGACTCCGCGGGCCGCGTGGACGTGCAACGAGCTGAAAGAAGTAGGTCCGCTCCTGACTCATTGGACTGCCCGGTGATCGCGTCGTGGGAGTTATGTGCATTATTTAGTGTATCAAGAACATTGTAATGGTACAAATGCGGAAGCAAGGAAATTGAGAAGAACCTTGGTAAACAAAAAAAAATAAAAAACTACTGTAGTTCAAGTCAACCCTATTGCGAGTTGAACACAATCTAGCGCCTAACTCTAGGATGGGGAGCTAAACTCGCTCGAAGGAAATCAAGGGAAAACAGTGGTCCATTAAACACTTGAGTTTGAGTGAACAAGTGGCGTAATCAAAAGTTTGATGTTAGTTAGCAACTTCGTGTAAGTTAAATATTTAGTTAAAGTGTTAGTTGGGAATGTATTAACCAAAAGGTTTTGAAGAATCCACTTTTAAAATGTGTGTTTATATGGTGTAAAGCTTGATATATGTTTAATGTTTGAGAACTTATTTGTGGCAATTTAGAATTATATTCTATGAAATAATTTAAGATAAATTGTATATATGGATAGGATTATATACAAGTGGAATATGTGCAGAGATATTATAGAATTTGTGAATAATATAAATATGACAATATTTTATTTCTATACATATATATACACTCTAGAAGCAGTTTTAATGAGGACGATTGAAGGATTAGTATTTAAATTGAATTGTATATACACTTTTATGAAATGGAAAGGGGATTATACTACATATATAAGGATGGAAGGAAACTCCTTTAATATTTATTATGGACTTTGTAAAGATTGAAATGAATAGATATTTTTATAAAATTGAAGGAAGTATAAGTTATAAAGAAGAAATTTCTCCTAGATGTAGGAGGGTGCATAGAGTATATCATAGTGAAAGAAATTTCAAATACACCTCTTATGTTTGATTAAGCATTAAACAAATGCATGGATTGGAAAAAAAAAAGACGAGAAACTACAAACTTTGGTTAACCGTGACATGGTAATGTGGAAACTATAAAATTGACAACGTATCAAAAGGGAATAATTTAAGGTGAATTTTGTAAGACGAATTAAAATGACAATAAGCATGATGGTTTCAATGCAATAATGCTAATCACCTGACATGGTAAGCCCTAACATAAAAGACGAGTAGTCTTTGATTTGAGATTTGGTGAAACTATAATTGCACATAGAATGTGACTTGGAAAGCCTATTGAAGGGGTCATATGATAATGAGAATGAAGAAATGAGGTAAGGATAGGATGAGCTCCTTTTCCTACACATGATGTTATGAACTGTCCTGATCCATATATTTTGATATCTGAAGGCTTGATAACACTTCTGTTTTTTTCCCCAAGCCCTTGGTCGATGAGACTGAATCAATTTCCCTAATTTTACGGTTGGGTGACCCAGAAGCGTGGGAGTAGGTTTCCTCATAGCTGACTCTGAAACTTGAATGGTCCCCGATCTAAATGTGTTAGGGGAAATTAATTCACTGTTCTGTAACTTACCCTTGGTTTTCCCCCTTAGCCTACTCCAGTTCCTGCAAATTTTCCCAACACAACTCCTTAAATTACCTGGTCTGAAGTTTCATTGAGTGTTTGTAATTTTTTATCAGAGATGACTAAGAATTAAAATTAATAGGTTCGACTAAGTTGCTATGTTTTGACATGTTGGAATCATATATAAATTGAGATTCAATTTTATTAATATCTATGGGTTTGGGAGAATCCTTGAAAGTGATGAGTAACTTATGCATTGATTGTTGTCTACTTAATAGATGTTACTGATTTAGAAATTCATAAATTGTAAACTACCAATCTATTGAGGATTGTATACCTTCTCACTTGGGAAGAGAGGATAGCCGAATAGAGTTGAATTCTTACCTACCTTTGGATTTGCAAAATGTTGATTGATTATTCATGTGATATATGTTGTAGTTTGGATGTACCACAAACCCTCATGAGTGATTAGGAGGTGTTGAGAATCTAGATCAGATTGGAAATTACTTAAGATATTAGGGAATTTACATTGTGTAAAATTTATATTGAATTAAAGAAAAGGTGTTGGAACATTATTGTTTGTAACATAATTAAATGATTTATCATCTCTAGTGCTTAGGGAATGATCAATTGATGAAAATATAACAGAATAGGATAAAGATGTGAATGTGAAAAGAAAGTGAAACTAGCATTGAATATACCATAAGAATTGACTTCGAGACAAAGTTTCCTAAAAGAAGGGGAGTATGTAATGCCCCACTCAAGGATAGGCAAGGTGATTGAATAAAATCATTTGTTAATATAAATAGATGTGACGTTTCGATACAAAAGTATAATGGTTAGTATCCTTGGGTAAACTGGCATGGTAGGATTCATGTATGAGGATCTAGTATCAAGGATGGATATATTCTCAATACTGCGACCTAAGAGGACACATTGGAAATACAATATCTGTACTTATCCTAGAACTTCGAGACGAAGTTTTATGAAGTGGGGGTGGATGTAACACCCTGTCTTTTACGTTGACTTTGGATATTATTATGACTAGAATTTGAGGGCGCTCTATGAAGAATGACCCGACTATTTATTAATTTGGTATTTAAAACTTTTTATGGACATGTTATTGAGGAAATCTGGTTCTGGATGACCCAGACTTGGGTAAGATGATTAGCTACTGAAGAGATAGGAACTAAACACAATTGTCTGACTTATGGATTATATGATCATTTTAATTATGAATGAATGAGAAATTTATATGAAGTTATCAAGCAAGAGATAAATTATATATTGTTGAATGATTGAAAAAATTATTGTGTAGCATGTACTCTGATGGTCTGTTGAGTGTGACAAGAAATCCAGGTACGTGAATAGAAAGAGAGAATAAGTATGCAAAGACTCTAAGGAATTCAACGACTATAGTAGGTGATACCAAACTTGTTTGTAATGTTATTAAAGTTTGATATGTTTTGATGCACTGACATGCATGGACTCTGAATGAGTAGGGAAACCTTGACAATTGAGGTCAATGAATAATTATGTTATGATTAAAATCTTATCTAATGAGATTTGATGCACAAGGTGTTATATGTGTAGGTGATGGGAGACGATTTCCAATCGACCCACATCAAGTGGTGGGCTGAGAAATTATATGTGTAAGGCTAGCAACAGGCGACACGATGTCTTTGAATAGAGTGAGGAAAAATCGAGCTCATTAGATGCGTGTGCTGTGAGGGTAGGCTGCGAGTTGGTCACTCACGAGGATTATACTGGGGGCGTGCAATAGGGATTCGGCCCTATTCCCTAGGAACCACCTGGCTCTTCGTAGTGCAGGAGAACTGAGGTAACATTGGCTCAGTCGTCATAACCAACTCCCCACCAGTGGGAATTATAGGAAGGGCATGCTGGGAGCATAGCGCCTTGATAATTCTGGCCGCGACGAGAATGCGACGATAATAAAACACCTAAATGAACTAAAGAGAAATAATAAAAAATTGTCTTAATGAACATAAACATATCCAGATTTGTTAAATGAAATAAATAATTAATAATTATTAAATATAAATAAACCTAAAATAAATAATAATAATAAATTAATAAATAAATAAATATCATAAGTAGATATATGAACTAAATAAACTAAACTAAACTAAACTAAACTTAAAACTAAGTAAAAGATAACCTAAGATAATAAGGTCGAGTGAATAAAATAAACAAATAAAACAATTAAGTAAAGAATCAGTTAAACTAAAGTGATGCATGGATGCATTGTTATTAACGAAAGGGTTAATAAAAAGAGAAAAGGAGGAAGAGAGAAGGGACTTTTTCCTCTTCAAGTGGCAATGGTGTGAGCACATATCGATTTTGTGACTTAGAGGCGACTGCAGAAGAGTGTGGTTGAATACAGCGTAAGCGAGGTTGGGAGCCTCCAAGCAGCAGTCTGGCATTGTATTTCCGTTGCTAGCACATATTGTCAGCCTCGTCGATCTCGGGGGTCCCGGGGGAAGGAGAGTACCCGTTAGGGTATGGTAGGGAGGAAATCGGTGGGTTATCAAAGCTTGGCAATCCAGCGACTACAACAGTAGCGGAGCGGGGAAAAACAACCTTCAATCTCGTCCTCAAACATCCATGATAGAGATTTGCAGGTATGATAAAATTATTTGAATTTATTTAATGTCGTAGAATGAAAAATTTAGATGTACTACAATTTTTATCATATCTAGTTTTATCAATATGCATGTATTTTGGTGGTTTTGTTTGGACCCCGTGGAGGGTCGTTGATGTGTGGACGTGCAATCGGCTACCATCCATCGGAAACCCCCAGGCACTGGCTCTCCCGTTGTGAATGATGAGTCAGCATGCTATGTCTATCCTTTGGTGAGCCCGCCATGTGACATTTTCTACGTGAAAAATACTGCTTGGTCTGTTTAGTTCTCTTTCTCGCCACGTGGAGGCCAACCGGTGACCTACCCTCTCGAATCACACTATTACACAACGATGAACATAAACAATTCAGAACAATCACATTATTACACAACGACGAACATAAACAATTAAGAGTTGATACATCAGTAGCACCCCCTAGATAGGGCTTGATTAATAGGCTGCCCTATGTAAGGTAAACATGCCTGTGAACAATATTTCACATGCTATACGTTATTTAATGTTGCGACCGCAACACTGTGGGCCATTGGATCTCAACACTTTTCAAACAAATATCAGATGTTGGATTTCAGTAGCTTAGATTAGTAATGGGTCTAGTGTTGCAATCATTAAGCTACTAAAAGTTGGTTAATTTTTTCTATTATTTATTAGTTTTTTAAAATTAGATGGGTTAACTATAAAAAATTGTTTACATTGCTAAATTTTACAAAGTGTGGCTGTTAAGGTTTTTGTGTCACATGATTTCATTTTTACACTTAAAATTGCTTAACAAACAACATAAATTACAAATTTTGTAGATAAATTCATCAAATTTCAACGAAATTCAACCTAAAAATCAAAATCATCCCCTAATTAAATGGCTTTATTTTTTAGAAATAGATGTTAATAATAATACTTCCAAAAGCTGGTTAATTTTCGTCATTACTCATTAACCCCCTTTTAGATTAAATCGGTCAACTATATAATTTGTCTATAGCCCTTTAATATTAGATGGGTCAACTATATAATTTGTCTATAGCCCTTTAAGATTAGATGTGTCAACTATATAATTTGTCTAGGTGATTGTTTAAAGATGGGTGTTGATAATAAGACTTCACCAAAATTAAATTTTTATAATGACATGTTTGTGTTTTGTGCTCGTGATGGCTCTCTACTACTGTTAAGTGTTTGTACTTGTGATAGTTGTAGATGGTATTTATATATATTGGCTTTTATGATAGTTGTAGATTGTTATTTATATATTGGCTTTTGTGATAGTTATAACTAGCACAAAGTGCTTGCGATAGTTGTGTACTTATATTTATACAGATTTGTATTTATGATGGTGTACATAAATACTTGAATTTGTAATTGGTTTTATCAAGGGGACTTTCGTTGTATATGTATGTTTGTGTTTTTTTTATAGTTGTACATTAATTTTTATACTTATTTGCATTTATGATAGTTGTAACTAGATTTTTTTATGTTTGTGTTTGTGATAATTGTGTACTAAAACTTTCATATATTTACACTTATGATAGTTGTGTATTTTTATGCTTGTGATATGTACATAAATTTGCATTCACAATTGGTGCCATGTGTGAATTCTAGGTGACTTTGGTTACACATGTTTGTGCTTGTAATAGTTGTACACTAGTGCTAGCATTAGCATTTGGAGCTAGTTTCAAGACTTGGAAAAATTGGAAAACTTGGACAAGTTGTATAACATTCCTTGCATTGTTATGCTTATGATTGTTGTACCCGAGTTCTTATACTATATTTTTTTGCTTGTGATTGTTTTACGTTAGTATCTGCATTAACAATTGGCACTATGTGGAAGCCTTGGGCAACTTTCGTATCTCATGTTTGTGCTTGTGATAGTTGCACACTAGTGTTAGCGTGCACTATTGGGGATAAGTGTAAGTCTTGGATGACTTTGACAACTCCTATTTGTTTATGCTATAATTGTACACTAATGCTTACTTTTTTGTGCTTGTGATAATTGTATACTAGTTCTTGCATTAGCGGTTGGCATTATGTACATGTCTTGGGAAACATTGTTAGCACAAATTTTTGCTTCTGATAATTATGCACTAGTGCTAGCTTTGATGTCTAGGGTTAGGTGTAAGTCCTAAGCAACACTAACAACCCATTTTTGCGCTTGTGATAGTGTTTTGTGTTAGTAATGGGAAACTTTGGTAGCTCTTGTTTGTGCTTGTGATAGTTGTACATTAGTACTAACATTAACAATTCGAGATGGGTGCAAGTCTTAGGTGCTTTGGTATTGCATTTTTTCCTTTGTGATAGTTATAGACCCGTGCTTGCATTTTTGTGCTTTTGATAGTTGTACACCAATACTTGCATTAGTGGTTGTCACTATGTGAAAATACCAGGAAACATTTGTAGCTCATGTTTGTGCTTGTGATATTAGAGATACACTAGTACTAGCATTAGTGGTTGAGTCTAGTTGAAATTTTTTAGCAACTTTAAGAGTGCCTATTTGTGTTTTTGATAATTATACTCTAGTGCTTGCATTTTTGTACTTGTGATAGTCGTACACTATTTTTTGCATTAGTGGTCGAGACTAGGAGAAAATCCTAGATGACTTTACAATAACTTGTTTACACTTGTGATCTAGTTGTACATAATTCCATCATTATTAAAGGGATTTATGTACAAGTTTTTGGTAACTTCAACAACACATATTTGTTATTATACTAATTAGAAACTTGCATATAGGTTATCAATTAAAATTATATGCATCTAAGATTATCAATTAAAATTGCATGCAAGTGTTGAACACCTTTGATATAATTATGTTCATTGTTCTAGATTTTCCTCCCTTGTTAAGATCCTCTAATACTCTCCTACCATGTTCCAGATGCTTGGATTTCCATGTCCACCTTCCCTGATGTGTTTCAAATACACCTTCTCGATCTTTAGATTTGGACTTCCCCATCCACCTTCTTTGTCATGTTTCAGATGCACTTGCCTCATCTTTGGATTTGGATTTCCCTCTCCACCTTCCCTACCTTGTTTTAGACACACATACGTCATCTTTGAATAAGGAAGGATACTAGATTGTTCTAACTTCTCCTTTGTTTCCTTTCAAGTCATACTACTAGCTCCATTTTGAACCTTATACCATATATACCTCACAAAAATTATGTCATGTTAGGCTCAAATGGGCATGCTCCCCATGCTCCTATCTATAAGGCTTGACATACCCTGTTCATACCATATATTGATAAGTTCATGGCATAATCAGGGTTTTGTCTCATGTTTTATATCTCCAGTTAACTCCATTACAGTGGGTGGTGGACATCTTGTTCAACCACCAACCTATTCTTTCTCCTTATATTTCATATCTCTTCCTTGGAATAAATCATTATTATGACACATTGCAAGAGATTCACAAGGTTTTATAAGTTCAATTTTTTTTGTAAGGGATATAAAGTGCTAACCAATTGTAGTTTTAAAGGACTTCTTTTGAACAATGTATGTAGGATTTTCTAGAAATTTCTTTGTTATATTTTATTTCTAAAGATTCCCCTCTTTCAGTTTCTATGAAATCTCTATTATTTGCTTAGTTTGCTAACTTTTTCGTTGCCAATCAATACTGCATAGTGTGCCACATATTCTAGATTAGCATCCATATGACAAAAAGTTCTAAATGAATTTTCACATTCTAGTACGTGTACTTACATAGGGTTTTAGATTCTTCTTAGGCATAGTAAATCAATAGATAACATTTAAAAACTAAATATTTGACAGTGAAATTAACAAACAACTGCATAAAATATTTGAATTTATCATCTCAAAATTTTATTTCCTTGCAAATGTAATGGATTTTTTTAAATTACTAATGGGGGATTTTCATTTGAAATTCAAACTTGAAACTGTTGGTCCATTTTAGTTGTGTTCATGAAGTAATAGAGTAATTTTCCAACCATATGAAAGGTCTACTGGTAGTAGTGGCTTAGGGAAAAAAATTTCAATTATAAAAACAGGGAAACCACTTAACACTTAATGACGTCTAAACAATACATGATATTTCTTCCCACCAAGTTGTCCTAAATTAGACCATAGAATGCAATAATTTTTTTCACCATATTTCACCCAATTGTGACAAAAAAAGACAATTTTTTGTGAATGATTATTAACTTAGAGAACCACTTTGATTGAATAAAAAAATGTTGACTTTCTCTATATTTCCCTTTGTTCCAGGAAGCCCTTAACAAGCTAATAAGTTTCTAGCTAGAGACGTGTTGGACATTGAGAGTTAAAATTCCAATCAATGCATTTTAAGAAGTGTTTCCTTAATAGTATGGACTATGAATCCTCTACGAAGAGACCAAATCTAATTCAACTCAAATCCATACCATTATAACTTGGATAGGCAAGTTGAATTCCATGCATACTCACAACTCTTGCATTTGAAGCCTAGTCATTCATATATAAAAGAAAAAAGAGAAAAAAAGGTAAACCACCACACTTGTAATCTCTCTAGACTCTATTGCATGCATTGAAATGATTTTTTATTGAAAAATTGTGCACCATATGGAAAATTTACTACTTAAATAGGTTCCTTGTAATTTCACAAGTTTTTAAAAAGGCTACATGCAATCTCGGCAAGGTACTATTTAAATTGGTGATCTATAATTTTACTGATCAATTTTAGTTTTAAAAGTTGATATGCATGTCAAGATGTTGTCTTTGTTTGTGTTAAACGATGCTATAAAACTTGATAGGTTTGACTTTGGCTCTTAAGTGAAACCCAACTCGACACCTAAAATGAGCCAATTTGACAAGCTTGTGAGGCAAACTCATAGATGGCAAGTTTAACTCAATAACCAATTGAAAAACATGGTGAGTCCCTTTATAAAGCAAACACTCACTCTCATACATACGCACACACATGCGTGTGTATATATATATATATATATATGCACATGTGTGTGTGTGTACATATACATATACTCTTTGGAATCTTTAAGATAATTGCAACATTGATCCCAGAGAGTTTGTAAGATCTATACCTCCCAACTCTTTTCGCTAGCACTAAACTAGTCGCACCTAAGGCTGAATCCATCCAAAATCTACTTTAGTAGTTCATAGCCACTTCATGAGCTAGCTCAACGTATTTGAAAGGATAAACATTTAATTAAATGTGTATTTGGCACATTAAATTACGCTCTTTTTTTAATCAATAAAAAGAGAACATAATTACTTACAAGTTTTTTTTATTGCACATAATAATTCCTAAGGCTGATATGAGTTTTGGAAGCTTCAATCTAATAAATATGTAAATACCAAATTGTCATTTCCACATTTCATTGAAAAGTGTTACCCATTTTCATGAATTCACCCTCTATTATTGTGTGGATGCATTTATTATCATTCTCATCTTTAAGTTTTTATCTTGCTTGTGATCTAATTTCAAGGGTTAAGGTTCACTACGTCTTTCCACTGAGTAAGAATGTTTGAATGGATTCCAAGGGGTTTGGAGTGAAATTGGAAAAATGGGGTGAAATTTACTATTCTTAAACACTTTTTCACCATTTTGAAAATTATGCTCAAATGAAAAATTACTTGAGATATAAAATGATGAAAATTTTCCCTAGTTGACATTTCATATTTCTAATTCCAGATTATATTTGTTCTAATGAAAATTTTGTGGATATTTACAATCTAAAGAACAATTTTCATCAGAATTTACTAGATAGAGTGTGAAAAGTGATAAGATGACATTTTCCAAATTGATACAAAAAATGATGAGAATAACATATCATTAGTATGAATATTCCTAAGTGTTCACAATCAAAATTAATATCAATGTCATATATAAAATTTCTCTTCAGATTTTCTTCTTTGGGAAATGGAATCAGGTCTCTAACCTAGATTTCACCAATACAAAAGAAAGGGTGCAAGAATTGGGTAAGAATAGTGAAATTTTGGGAGAGGTAAATTTTGGCCATAAATTAAAATTGAGTTTGACCACAACCATTCCAAAATTATTAAAAAGGAGAATAGATCTAGGAACTCATAGTCTAGAGAGGCACTTTTGGTTCTTCTAAAAAATTGGAAGAATGGAGCATGTAAGCTTGAGAAAGCAAAAACAATTGTTTATGTGGATAATCTCCAAAGTTCCTTGAACTTAAAGTCAGGGTTATGTGATGGAAATAGATGTATAATAAGGAATACATTCCTCAAAAGAATTGTATATACTATGTAAGATTTATAATAAGACATATATAAACATAAAAATGAGTGTGCCCCCTATGTAATGACATAGGACATCTATGGAAGAATGTCAACATATTTGAATAAGTAAGCTAAGTATCAAATGTTAAAGGGTTGATTTGTAAATGTAATTTAGATATGATACTCGCTTAACAATAATTCATATAGTGCATTAATCATAATCAATATGCGCAATCTAATTTTAAGAGAATAAATGGAAGCTAAGAGCTATTGTTGATCAAGGGATCACTTTGTTTGATTAAGACACTCATTTTCGGCACCCATGTGGTAATTATTGTCAATATGTACATTTGGGTCACACTATTATACGAAACTCATTAATGGATCAAGACAGTCATTGTTGGTACCAGTAAGGTCATTATTCTAAGTGTAAATTTGGGTCATATTGTGTGCCTTGGGAATTCATCCCTTTATTTTCCCACATTGTATGGATTGGCACTCCATTTTAGAAAACCATACAAATAAGTTGTAACACCCATGTTTCCTTCGTTTTGCAATGAAAGTAAAGATGCGAGTTGTGACAATTAATATTAATATCTAATAACTACCAGTTGTGATTGAAGGGAGACACTAAAAAGTAGTGGGATATGAACCCATGAGAGGAAAATGATGAGGGTAACCTATAAATCCCAGGGATCCAAACCTTGTATAAACTATGTCGTAGTCCTTGTCGACTTATGTTGGCCAATGTGTTTAAAACCTTAGTTGGATCCACGTTGGATCCTTATTTATGTTAATTGTTTATTGTATTAAAACCTAAGTTAAGGACTTTAAATTAATGGGTTTCATGTTTTGATGGGATAGAGTTCATATTGAGTGGGATCGATGGTTGATGGATGGAGGCACATAGTTACTATCCCTCATGCATAAAAATACCATTCTCCCTACAGATACTAGTACTCCAGTCATCCATTAAGAGGAACTACTGGTTATGTATGGCTTGTATCCTAATCTAGGAAACTTATTAACAACCAAATACTTAGACTCAAGAGTGAAATCAACCATGTAC
The DNA here is from genome assembly GCA_001517045.1 of Pseudotsuga menziesii. Taxonomy (NCBI): domain Eukaryota; kingdom Viridiplantae; phylum Streptophyta; class Pinopsida; order Pinales; family Pinaceae; genus Pseudotsuga; species Pseudotsuga menziesii. Next base: position 394,069 of record LPNX010226671.1, read on the forward strand.
CTGCTAAACACATGATGAAATTGTTGGTTGTAAGAGTTATTGGTTCCCCCTCCCGAACTAGCCCTGGAACTCTAGAAGGAGGCTTAAATTCTTAAGGGAATGCATAGGCAGAGAATGAATTTCTCATCCGTGTGTTGGATAGAATAAGTTGGGAGATGAATGGTTGATTATTGTATGTGATATTATAGTACACTTATATTAAGTATGTAGTTTGGATGGGTGTGAGGTGTTTAGAGTTGATCTATGGAGTTTTCCTCTTGTGGATGTATATCCCCAGCTAAGGGGAGGTGATCTTATTGAAAGATTCAATAGCAAGGCTTGCCTAAGTTATGGTTGACCGTCCCTCACACATAGTCAATTTCTATTATTTTGGATTTCATATGAGTTTTTACTCTAATCTCGTGGTTGCAATTTTTTATGGTAAAGAAATTGATCTATAAATTTGATAATGTTTAAATTGTTTCAAACATAGATAATCTAACTTGCTAATACCTTGGTCAATCACCGAACTAGTTATGCTCTATTTATGTTTCCCTTGTTTATTATAAAGTGACTGGGCGTTTTAAACTTAGGAAATCGTGAGACAATGTATACATCTATTTTAATGATATTTTCAATCGTATGACAAGAAATATAACACAGAATATCATAGATCAACTAATACCACCATTTTTATTACGATTGATGTGCATTTATGAGAAATAGAATGCAACAAATTGTGGGTAAATGAATACCTCTATTTTACATGTGTTTGTTGGTTGTTTGATGAGCATATAATTCAAAAAAATCAAGGCAAATATAAGGAAGCAATTGTCCCATTCCTTTCCAAAACGCTAGGTGTAGAACAATTTTGGAAATCACTTAGCATAATAGAGTTTTTCCATATTTTTCTCCTAGAGCTATAAGAATCCACCAGGAAAGGCTAGTGAAACTCTACATGCATATTTGTATCCCTACAACCTTCTTAATATCTATAATCACAAGGGGGTTTTCTTCTCGCCTTCTTACATTTTTTCTTGGATATCATTTGGACTCTAACTATTGTTGCTACTTATGCTTATAATAAAAAACATATCGTTTATTTTAGAGAGACCATGTCATCCTCTGAGTCACACAAGTTTAAACAAACTTACCTCCTTGGGTTTGGATTCATCAAAAACTTGACATTAAACCAAATTTGTGGATGTTATGCATTATGTTGGCAAAAGAATAATTTTAGGGTTTTGGATAGTTTCAATGATCATTGCAAGCTACCATTATAGCAAGGAGATATTTTCCTCACTAATTATTAATGAAAAAATTCTGGAGAGTTGTAGAAATTTTTCTTCTAGGCATACATAGGCCTATGATGTTGTTTGATATGTGTAGATTTGTTTATTGTTTTATAATCAAATTAGATATATGCCAGTTGGTCCAATGATTTTTGACAATTGCCATGCTAGGATACTAGTTTGGTCTTCTTATTAAAAAATGAAAGGACTGATATGCATTCTTTTGGATTTAAAATGTGAAATTTTGTTTCTCGGTATTAGTGAAGGTCTATAAGGCAACAATTTTTTATTTATAAATTTACTTTCTTTCTATAGTGAGCTTTTATTATGGAAAAATGGTTGATCGATACTGTAGCTAGAGGAAATAATCTTAAATGATTCAAAGTAATTTTAGTTTGTTATAATTTTAGGGATATGTGTGCACCCATTTCAGATTTTTGTTGTTATTTGAAGGTATCTACTAAATACCATTGCAATAGATTAACACTAGTATGAAAGAAACATTGGTGATTTCTCTAGTGATTTAAGAAATAATGATGTTTTGAGCTTATTCTTCTCAAGTATAATCTAACTAACATATTTGTAGCTTAATGTAATTGAAGTTATGGGTGTAAATATTAATAGTTGTTGTAGAAATTGACAAAAAAATCATACCTTAGTCATTCATACATTTTTTCAAACACTTAGCATCACCCAAAGTTTAGTCTTAAACTGTCATTAATTAAAGAATACTTCATATGCACTTGAACCAACAACCATGAAACTAAAAAACTGAAACTAAGTCTGTTTGCAACACAAAAATAACATGTATCAACATACTTATAATTCAATTAAACAACATATTTTGGACAACTAGACCCTAGAACCCCCGCCCCCCTTGGGGAAAACCAGTCCAAGAGTAAATTTATTCAACATTTTTAGGAAATAAAATTGATTTTACAACATCATTTAAACAACAATAAATGATTGTACTAGCACCTCAAAAACTATGCAGCACCTCGATTTGCATGGCCAAACAACAGTATGGCATGCATGACCTCCACCACATCAACACCTTTTCAATCTTATGTTGAATCATTGCTTGATTTGTTTTGGTTCCTGGAAATGCTTGTTTTATTTTTTCTACTTTTGATAGGTTGATTGATTACATGAATGATGAATATTTCACTGTTTGTTATAATGTTTTCCTATGTTATAATCAAATGCATGAAAAAATTGTCAAAGGGATATATTATTCTTTCATCTTTGCAAGAGCTCTGAATTTTGCAGTGAAATTCCAAATATCCAAATGTAAAGGAGCTGCAGAATGAGGTTCAATCCTTCAACAAAAACTTAGTTCTTGTAATGGAAAGGAGATATAGAATGAGTCTCGATTATGTAGCAAAATTTAACCTCTCATAGACTGTAGGCATTGCAGAATTTCATCATAACAAAAGGGCTCTTGTTCTAGCAAAAAAATGCCACTACCTTTTCTTGGTTGGTTATCTATAGTTGTTCACCCTGCAATCCATCAAATAAACTATACGATAGATTCTTCGCCATAAAGAAAATATCTTGTGGAGTTGAAAGAGGTACATACATGTTGGCATCATCATGATTTTTTTGTCACCAAAACATCCAACCACAACCATAAGTCTTTATTTTGAAGACACCTATCTCTTACTCTATTCTATGACTAAGCCGACTCGATACATTCAAATAATGGTCATATGGGACATAATTTTAACCCCTCCCAAATTTCATTCATGCCCTTATTTAAATTGTTACTTTCTGTAGCATCTTCACTTTCTCCAACACCTTGTTAAACTCACATTTTTCAATAGTTGAAACATACTTTCAGTCATGGCACCACATAAGGGTGGTGATCTTGAATGTCATGAACCTGATGGTGTACTATTATATGTTTATACAAAGTGTAAGCAAAGGTTTCAATAATTAGTTTGTTATGATTTTTTCCAGTGTTTGCAGGGGTAAAATAAGAAAGCAACTCGAGCCTTCGTTGAAGTTTTTGATGGGCATAAAGCTATTTTTGGAGACCTAACTTTTAAAGTTACTAAAGAGTCCATTGCATCCATTTGTCATTTACATGCAGAAGGCGAATGGTGGTTCAAGAATCAATAAGTCAAAGTATCTCACTGTAGCCAATTCCTGAAAAACAAGTATCAAAATCCTAATTGAAGGAAAGGTGTTCCTAGAACCTAGATAAAGGAGGGATGGGTAGAGATTTTGATGATGGCTCAAAAGTTTATTACAAATGAAGGTAGTTACAATGATGTATTTATTTACCACAAGAGATTTCTTCTACACTTCATAGGAGAGTTCAGGTTGAATTTTCCTTTTTTCTTGCTCAAGAGCCTAACTAAAATGTCCACGAATATTTAGACAAACTTGAATATACAACAAAGTTTCTTCCATTAGGACCTAATTAGATTGTTCATTATAGATAAATTAATTAAGGTGGAGAGAACATGGATTCACTTCCCATTCTTTGTTGGTTTCAATGCTGAGGTTGTTCCCCCTCAAGAAGATGAAACTCCAACCCTAACTAATAAGTTCAGGTCATCTAAGAAATCAAAGGGATTAGGTGAAACTAACACAAACTTACAACAATAATTTTTTCCTTCTATAGAAATTCAAGACCAAGGAATTGAAGGTTCAACCACAATAACAAAAATTTCAAGGAAAATGTTACATTTTACAACAGTAGAAGGTGAAGGAATTTATGAGATCAGTATATTCTACATTAGGGGAAGGAAGACAAAGATAACAAACACATAAAATAAGATTCAAGAAAATACACCAGAATTATAAATTCAACCCTTTGATGTAGAAGTAACAACATTCCTAGTTGAAACCCCTGACAATAAAAAATCAAAGAAAAATAAATTATCTTCTTCAAAATCAACTTCCAAATCAACTCCACCAGAGATTGAAGTTAAAACCTCAAGGGATGATTTTTTTTAGTTTCAAATCCTCAGGGGATGAGTTTGTTTAATTTTTTTTATATCTAGAGTAATAAGAACCAATCAAGAAGTTCTCAAAAGAAAAAGTAGAAATTAGCATGCCCTTTCTTAGAAAGGAGGCCTCATATTAGGCCAAAACACAAACTAAGGGTGAATGCCAAAGTTGTCTTTGACCCATCTCTAAAAATCAAAATATGCATTTGAATTAGATGATAATCCCCCTGTTGAAGAAAAGAAGCTTTTCAAAACTTAGTCCTCCAACAAAATTCAGAAGGAAAAGAGGAAACATGAAGTCTTTAAGAATAGGAATTTTGAAGAATCAAAGGTGGCAGAACTTGAACCTATTTTTGAGATGGATTCAAGACATGAGTTGGAACAAATGGATCTTGAGAGACCTATATCACCTGCACAGGAAGAACTAGAAACTCATGAGATAGTAGTCCCAGTATATAAACCAAAGGTTAAAAACATTTTAAATCTTCCTTATTCTGACGGTGAAGAGGATTCAAAGAAAGAGGAAACTCAGAATGAAACTAAACAACTGTTTATTGAAGTCACCCAACAATAATCAAAGGATCAACAATAGAAAAATGAACTAGAAGTTCTCAAGCTAGACATTTTGGAAAAATTAGCATCGAAGAATGGGGATTATGTAATGTTGATAGTAGTAGAAAATAAACAAAGCATTGAAGAATGTCTTGCAATTCCCTATTTTTCATTTTTGATACAAAATTTGACCTTTTGAAGACCCTTTATATGTAATATCGGTAAATTTAATTTTAGACAAACATATAGGTACATGTATGATTTCTAATGGCTCAAGATTCGAATCTAAGGTCAAGGTCAAGTTAGTTTGGTGCACGGGGGATTCACCTTGATGAGCAATATCTTATCCCGTTCATTCATAAAGGGGGGTTTTAATTGTGAAAAACAAGGTCGATATATTGTAGGTATTGGGGTTGAGGAATAGAGTATGGGGGGTTATAGGTATTAGGGGTATAAAAAAGGGTTTCTAGAAAAAATAAGGAATATATTGTAAAAATAGGAGTTTTTTAATTGGAGGTATGTATTGAGAGGGGGGATCAACAAGAAAAAAATTGTGAGTAATTATCAATATCTAGTGAAATTAGGGGTATTCTTTAATATCCCATGAATGAAGGCATTATGACATAGTTTCACTAAGCAAAGACCCCGTGGTTTGGTATCCCTATAAAAGTGGATCTAGAACCAATCTAGTTTTTGTTTTGTATTTAATGTAAATATACTCATGATTATGGTGAAAATTTGACCCCTCCTTCTAGGATATTGGACCCTATTTTGTTGTAAATGAATATTTATGAAAGAAAGTTGGGATGTGAAGAAAGGGGTTCGAAAGGGAGTTTACAAAGAGACTTTTGCCTATGTATTTTATTGAAATCATTTAATACAATGGTGATTTCTCATGTTCTATGATAATTTGTTTATTCAACAAACTCTGTATCTCCATTCATGTTTTTCTATCTCTTATTTAAATACAACAAAATTATTGCAATGGATTAGTTTTCCTTTTCTGTTCAGATCAAGTGACGGTTATAGTTTTCTATTAATTGCTTAAGCTTTAAAGTTGTATTTAAGTATATGTTTAAGATATTTCAATAATGTTTTTAAATTTGAATCTCATATATGAGTATATAGATTCCTTACCTATATGTTCATATGTTTGTCTACCTTCATAATGTTGATGTATGGTTTTCTTCTCTGAGTTGAATTCCTATGATTTATGAAATTTTACCCATTTTGTTGGACACCCTTTAAACCATAAACCTAAAATGTTTCCCATCCTTTTGACCTTTCCCCTTAGACCTACTTTACAAACTCAATCAACCTTTGCCTAACTATCCTAAGTTTAAAATGTGTTAGGCATGTCTTATTTGTAGTCATATGATATATTCTAGCATTAACACCTTCCATCAATTTGACAAATGAGAGGGGACATTAACTAAATTTATCCTTCTAAATTTTACCCCATAGCCATGTTATGAATTTATAACAATTAAAATACATGTGCATATGGATAGTAAAATACACAACAAAAATAAAATCTATCCACACACATGTATCTAGTATGCATCTTATACCAACATAATCATTGCATGCATCAATTAAAAACATTACAAATTAAATACAAGAGAATACTTATATTTAAACAAAGAATATCCAAGCAAATGGATGTGTAAGAGCGATTTTACACCCACTTGTAGGAACTCTTTCTAGCATATAATATTTATGCCGAGAGGACACCCCAAAGCTGGGATATGAGGTCTCCAGGGTGAAGGAAACACCTACAGGATTCTCTCTCTCAACCCACAACACATCCTGCTCTCTATGCTTAGCCAAATTCTCATCTAGAGCTCTACAAACATCTCACCCAACCATCACAACCATGGCACTCCTTCCAACTTCCCCACAAAATACATAAAACGAATTCCCCTTCAATGCTCCATAGTTCCCTTGGGAAATCCAACCTTTATAATGCTTACTGGTGTGTGATATAAGAGTCCAATCTATTGTATGATGTTGGAGAACCTCCTGTAGCATAAATTATGGCTTCTCAAGAATTTGTGAGTAGAAAAACTTAATGGTTAAGGGTTCCTAGCTTGCCCAACATATATGCTCACCTACAACCATCTATTTACCCTTCAAATCTATAGCCTTGTCTCTAAATTCAAATTTATAGGTTAAAAACAATTTGGTAATGGTCATGAATGGTAATAGGAAGCTCTACGTTGTGTAGAAATATGCATGAGAGAGTTATATAATGAGTGTTGAATCTAAGTGATATGAGATGATGGTGAAAAGAAAACTTACATAACATCTAACCATAGAAGAAAATGACTTATGGCATATGACAAAATTTTCACAAAAGTGTATTTAGCCCCATGCTTCAATAACTACATGAAGTGGCCTTCCCCACCAACCTCACACATGTATTCAATGATTATATTTAATAGTCAAGATGAAGAAATTATCTCATTTAAAGTACATTGTAGCAATTAGATGATTTTTAAGGTTGGAACTTGGCAACAAAGGATTTAGTTTCCCAAATGCCCCATTTCTTCTTCCCCTCTAGTGGAATCCTAACCCTTATAGTGCTCTTTACACAACCATCTTGGCCCATTTTATTATTTACAACATAATAATTACATATATTTCAAATTGGCATGATGAGCCAACCGCATAGTCCAAATAAAAATATTTACACCATACATGTCTATCCATTCACTAGTTGGGCCTTGGCCTTGAGCTCCGTACTAGGAATCCATACTAGCATATTGACATCATTCACATAATTTTGATTAAATACATTCCAAGTAAAAACTAGGGGTACTGCAATCCCCTCCTCCTTAGAATAACATTATCCTCCATGTTTTCTCAAATTAAAAAAAAAATGGAGATGCATATCTCATGGCACCTTTCAATTCCCATTTAGCCTCATAGGGACGAAAGTGCTTCCATTTCACCTATATTGTCTAATGGATATGTTCCAAAGTAATGTTACCTTCATGTCTAGGATGCATAGTGTCTTGGTTTAGAAATATATCCCAGATTCCACCTGGATCAAATCCCAATCAGTCATATGTTTAGGATGATGTACATATTTCTTAAGCAATGAAACATGAAAAACATTATTAGATCTAGTGTTAGAAGTTGATGCAATTCTATATGCAACTGGCCCTATTCTTTAAAGCACTTCAAATGGCCCACAAAATTTTGGTGACATATTGGCACAACTTCCAAGCTTTAAGGAAATATTCCTTGGTCTCACTCTAAGCTAAACATGATACCCAACACTGAATTCCCTATGCACTTTATTCTTGTCTGCGTAGCTTTTTTATCTATCTTGGGATACCTTTAAATCCTACTTAATTTTTGCAACATCTTGTTTCATTTCCTTAATTAGTTCTATCCCAAGTACAATTATGTTCACTAGCTTATCCCAAGTCACTGGTGTACTGCACTTTCTTCTATACAAAGCTTCAAATGGAATCATGCCCAACAAAGTTTGATGCTCATTGTTATACATAAACTCTACAAAGTGTATATGATATTCCCACTTTGATGGTTTGTCAATCATATACATATGAAGCGTGTATTCCATAGCTTGATTTAATCTTTATGTTTGTCCATGTGTTTGTAGATGGTAGGAAGTGCTAAAGTTCGGTTGTGTACCCAAATCTGCAAAAAGAATTTTCCAGAAATTTGAAGTAAATTTGGTACCCCTGTCTGAAATTATTGCCTTAAGCAATCCATGCAATCTAAAAATATCATTCATGAAAATATTGCAATGGAATTTGTTTCATATGTGGATTTAAATAGTATAAAATGTGTTGCCTAAGACATTTTACCCACCACAATCATGATGGAATCATGCTGTGTCAAAGTCATTGGCAATCCTGTAATAAAATCCATGGAAATCACTTCCCATTTCCATTCTAGAATTGGAAAAGGATGCAATAAACTTGTTGGGTATTGATGTTCAAACTTCACTTGCTGAAATTTCATACATCTTGAAATATACTCAACAATATCTTTCATCATCCCTGGGAAAAAATATTGCTTCCTGGTTGTAGCATTTTTTTCTGGTGACTAGAATATGGCATTTTATGGGTTTCATCTGTAACAATTTTCCTCAAATATACCACATTTGGAATATAAATTATGTTTTTATAAGTAAGAATTCAATCCTATTCCAAATGAGACCCTTCATACCTCTTTCAAAGTTATGTTGTTGTAATTTGTCTTTTATTTGCACATACAATTCATTTATAACAAGACTTTTGAATGCATTAATGAAGAAGAAAACCGAAGGTTTGTAAAATACATCCCAAAGGTAGTTTCTATTAGGTATATTTCAGCCATGCAATTGATGAATTTATGTATGAAAGGTTTTCAATTGTATGAATCCCATGTTTTAAATAAAACATAAAATGAAATTCCCAAGTTGGAGGATCGTCATGCTTTGTAGGAATTTAGGGATGCGTTTCTTGATGAAGTTTGAACTTCCTCCAAAGAGGGACATGGATTTCAAAATTGATCGTGTGCTAGGAAATGTACCGGTGTCCAAGACACCTTATAGAATGAGTACACCAGAAATATTAGAGCTGAAAATACAATTGCAAGAATTGTTGGAAAATAAGTACATTCGGCCAAGTGTTTCTCCATGGGTAGCACTCGTACTATTTGTGAAAAAAAAAAGATGGAACACTCAGGTTATCTATTGATTACAGGTAGTTGAACAAAGTTATAGTGAAGAATAGGTACTCATTGCCTCGAATTGATGCTATTTTTTATCAAATGAGAGGGGAATATGTATTTTTGAGGATTGACTTGAGGTACGGTTACTATTAGGTGAGAATCAAGGAAGAAGATGTTCACAAGACAACCTTTGGAACAAGCTATGGACACTAGGAATTTGTAGTTGTGCGATTTGTTCCTACTAATTCACTAACTACTTTCATGTGTCTCATGAATAATGTTTTCAACAGGTATTTAGACAAGTGTGTGCTTGTTTTTGTAGATGTCATTCTTCTTTACTCTAAGAATGAAGATGAGCATGAAGAACATTTGAGAATGGATTTGCAATCGCTAAGGGATCATAATTTGTATGCAAATCTAGTCAAATGTGATTTCTATAAAAATAAAATTAATCATTTGGGTCACATTATTTTAGAGGAAGGAATATCAGTGGATCTAGAAAAGATTGAAGCCATTATGAACTGACCAAATCCAAAGAATGTAACAAATGTGATATATTTGATGGGTCTTGCTGGTTATTACCGAAGGTTCATCGAAATATTCTCCAAGGTTGCACACCCAATCATTTCTTTGCAAAAGAAGAGAATTAAATTTGAATGACACATAACTATGAAGAAAGCTTCCAACTATTGAAGAAGCTTCTTACAACTGCTCCAATTTTTAAAATTGCAAACCTAGAAAAGGACTTTGTGCTTTGTACAAATGCATGTAAATAGGGACTTGGAGGAGTTCTTATGGAAGAAAAATATGTGGTGTGTTATGATTCTAGAAAAGTGAAAGAGCATGAAAATAATTATGCTACCCATGCTTTGGAACTTGCAGCCACAGTGCATGCTTTGAAGATGTGGATGTGTTATTTAATGGGAAGAAAATTTGAGCTAAAGGCATACCACTCTGGTATGAAATATTTATTTGAGACCAACATTAAATGCTAGTAAATCTAGATGGCTTAAATTTACATGTGAATTTGCTTTTCAGATAAAGCACATAAAAGGGAAGGAAAATAAAGTGATTGGTGCACTTAGCAAAAATATGCAGGAAATGCATGTGGAAACCATCAATACTTTCCAATCATATTTAAGGTAGCACTCTATAACGTCCCCTTACATCAATCCGACCATTGAGAGGGGACATTATCTAAATTCAACCTTCCAAATTTCATCCCATAGCCATGTTACAGATTCATAACAATTAAAATATGTGTCTAGATGCATAATAAAATACATAGTGGAAATAAAATCTATCCACACAAATCTTGCATGCATATACCAGAATAATCATTATAGGGATCATTTAAAACCATTGCATATTTGATACAAGAGAATACTTATCTTTAAACAAAGAATATCCAAGTAGCTGGCTATGTAAGAGCAATTCTCCACCTAGTTGTAGGCACTCTCTCTAGCATATACTATTTATGCTAAGAGGCCACCCCCAAGTTGGGCTATGAGGTCACCAATGCGAAGGAAACACCTAAACGCTTCTCTCTCTCTTCCCACAACCTATCTTGCTCTATGCTTAACCAAATGATCATCCACATCTCTACAGAGATCTCACTCAACCAAGACATCCATGGAACTCCTTCCAATTTCCCCACACAACACAATAAAGGTTGTCCCCTTAACTGATCCATAGTTCCTTTAGGAAATCCAACCCTTACAGTGCTTACCAAAGAGTGTGGTAAGAGTCCAATCTATTGTTTGTTGTTGGAGAACTTATTGTAGCATAAATTATGGCTTCTCAAGCATCCACGGGTAGAAAAAATCATTGGTTCCTATTTTTCCTAACCTCTATGCTCACCTACAACCATCTATTTTCCCTTCAAATATGTAGCCCTGCCTCTAAATTCAAATTTCTAGGTTAAAAATTGTTTGGTAATGGTCATGAACAACAATAGGAAGCTCTACATTGTGTAGAAATTTGCATGTGAGAATGATAAAATGAGTGTTGACTCCAAGGTATATGAGATGATGGTGAAAATACAACTGATATAGATTCTGGCCATAGAAGAAAAGGACTTCTGATAGCTGACATAACTATTACAAATTCCATTCATCCCCATGCTTCAATGACTACATGAAGTGATCTTCCCCACCAACTTTGCACATGCATTCAATAATTTGATTTAATAGTCAAGATGAAGTAAATGACTCACTTAAAGAACATTGCAGTAATGAGATGAGTTCTAAGGTTGACACTTGGTATAAAAGGATTTAGTTTCCCAAACGTCCCCTTTCCTCTTCCCCTCTGGTGGAATCATATCCCTTATAGTGCTCTTTACACAATTATCTTGGACCATTTATTATTTACAACATAATATTTACATATATTTCAAATTGGCATGATAATCCAACCATGCGGTCTAAATAAAAATATTTACATCATACCTTCCTATCCATTCACTAGTCGGGATTTGGACTTGAGCTCCACACTAGGAATCCATATTAGCATATTTACATCATTTACATAATTTTGATGAAATACATTCCAATTCAAAACCAAGGTATTACAATTTCCTACACCTGACCTATTTTACCAATGTCATGGAGGGCTATATCAATACGATGTGTCGTAGAAGCTGTCGAAAAAAGTAAAGCAAATATCGCATCAATTGTTCACCAACATGAACACATTTGGTTGCATTATCAATGACAACCTATACCACATTGTCCTCTCCTATGGATATGGCATCCCTCAATGTCTCAAATAAATATTCAACAGTATTTGTTTTATTCATGCAGTCAATGGTAGAAAAATGAATCATTACTTGAGTAAAACAAGCAAGGGTGTTCACAAAAGGTATTGTCTAACGATTATTCCAACCATCACTAACTAGAGTGTATCTAAAAATGGCACATGAATCTGTTATATGTTTAATTCTTCCCTCTATTCTATGTTTTTTCCTATCAACTCCTTTGATCCTAAGACTTTGAAATCTCGGAAGATCATATGTGGGATCAAAGTGGCCAAGCTTATTTAACATATACTAAAATAGTTGTTTTAATAGTATCAAAAGAAATGTTGAAGCCAATTAAGAAAAACATAAACTGTAACATCATCAACCTCATTTCTCTCCAATGGCATCCAATACTTTTTCAATGTTTGTTGTGTTGGATCAATATTTAGCAAAGTATTTTTATGATCAATATGTCATAGAGGGTGTTGTAGATGCCATGAATGATGGGGTGGAACTTGGAGTTGAATTGGAAACATTTTTTCTTCCCATGAGTGTATCTTGCACTTTATTTGTTTTCTTGGACTACCATTCCTTGCTTATGAGCATTGATTTCTTCACTTAAAATCTCTCTCATATTTGGAAAACTTCCTTACATAATGTTACTCCTCCACTTTATCCACCAGTAATACCAAGAAAATGGTATGTTGTTTGGTTCACAGATGTCCCACAAGTATTATTGTTTATATTGTTTCTATCAACTCTTCCTTCAAGATATTTCCATTCAGGAAGTCTAGTTCTAGGTTCCATTAGATTTCTCTACAGGGTCTCAATGTCTACTATTGACAAGAAAGAAAACACCCATTCAGATTTAGCAAACTATATTTGCATTGATTGAGTAAACACACATGAAAAAACTATTACAATTTATAAACACTTAAATAAAAACTTGGAAATATTAAACACTTGAGGTTTTTTTGTGTAGAACAAGGCAATAAATAAAAATAAGAAAATATCAATTTACATGGTATGGAGGTTTTTTTAGTTGAACAAGACAATAAAAACCTAGAAATATCTATTTACAACCACTGTAGGGGATATGAAACTGCATGGAAATGATAAATACCTTGATAAATTTAAAGTGGAATAGGAAAATAAATAAACCATAAAACTCTTGAAATATCATTTTGCAATTTGCATTGGCTATAGGGGATATCAAAGTGTTTGGAAATAAATACGTAGAGGGTTTTTAAATGGAACAACAATTGCATGCATGTGCGTGGAATCTCGTAGTCATGGAATCACATGAATGTGCTTGGAATCTCATGCTTATATTGAGATAGATACTCCTAACACTTGATTTCAATAAGGAGAAAAAAATAAGTTGTCATCTCCTCAAAATATTGCTTCCAGCCCTATGCTTTGAGAATAAGGATGCATCGAACTGTGAGACTAGGTGCAACATAAGATAATATGAAAATCCTACGAGATCTGTTAAATACTTCTTCACCAGTGGAGAGAATGGCAAAGGCTACGGAGAACAAAGCATTGCTGGAAGAAATTAACTAGTTAAGGGTTGAACAACAAAAGAGGAAAAAAAGACGTGAAAGAATCGTAGCACGAGGTTGAACGAATATCTGAGCTAGTTAGCAGAGAGCAACCAAATGTCAAGAAATCAATTGCATGGACTGAGGATCAAAGTGCAGGGCACATAATTTCAGAAGTGGTTGAGGAAGCAAGCAAGTAGAAAGAAAAGGTGCAACGATTGGTCGAAGTGCTAAAGAAAGTATATCAAGAATTTTTGTTGCAGTTGAAGGCACATGTAAAACACATTTGAAGTGGCTCAATATGAGCCACATGTGAGTGTTGAGGGCATGTATTCCCTAGGAAATTTTGGTATGTTTTGGGTACCATTTTTGAAAAAAACAGTTTTGGGTGTGAATGAGGTTATGATGGAGTGGTTCGAGGAAGTGTTCGACTTTGACGAAGTGGTAGAGAAATATGGAAAAAGGGAGCTTTGAGGATGACACAACTATGAATTTAGTTATGTATTTAGAATGTGTGTCCACTTACATTATTAAGTTTGGGTAGTGGGCACGTGGTTAAGGGATATCGAAAGCCTATTAATATGTAACGGGTTGGGATTTTTGGGGTTACACTTAGTTATGTTTTTGGTCTTTCCTAATTATCCGTGTGTTCAGAGATAGCAATAGAGTGGATATATTGTTGGCATTACTCTCGAAGTTATGAAGAGATGAGATGATAATGAGTCACATGGGGTATGATATGATCTGTAGGATATGTGCGTAGATAAATTGTAATAGAAGAAGAAAAGAAGTCTGCAAGTTATGTGTGCATACTAGAAGCATTTTTTAACTGTGACTCATTAATAATAAGAAGAAGAACACTTTTTTGGTTTTCTTCCATCTTGGGTTTCCACATAAAAATCATGGCGTCCAATTTGTTTACATGAATGTGCTTGATGTGTTATGTTGTTTTTATATCGTTGCATAAAATTACAAGTAAATGCGCTAATGAAGAAATATGTGAAAGATATGAATATTACATTGTTCAAAATGGTCTGTCATAGTTAGTTAGTATGATGTGTTGAAGCATATGATTTGTTAGAAATATTGATATGTTGTAGTTCCAGATTATTAATATGTTGAATGTTAGGAAGGTTGTAGTGTCTCCCTTCATTTCTCTAGAAAACGAGTTCTTGTAGTTCTCATAGGTACTTCAAGTGAGACCTCATTTGCTTTGTAGGTGTTTCCAAAAGGGCCAAGCCCTTTCGGGTCGATATCTTGGGGATTTTGTTGGTGAACCTGGGTTAGAATAGAATTGTGCCAACACTTATTGCATATTTATTAGGAGAATTCNTGGGGGTGGGGGTGGAGGTGGGTGAATTTGATTTTATTTTTTAGATTTTTGGGATTGCATGTTTAGAAATTAGTAATTCCATCACTTCAGATCATACAAAATACGAATTGGGAGAATTCATGGCCAAATCAGATTGGATTTCTAAATTTCTGAATTGTGCATCTCGATTCGACCAAATTTAGTAACTATGAGACAAAAAATATTTAAACGAAAACCAACCATAGATGGAATCCAAGTAATTATGTAACAACCAGGTCAATCCCACCATTACCGAGAAAGAAAATTAAACAACCCATGGCAAGTTCGAGGAGCAAGTGGATGGATGCGATAGGTAAAAGTTGTCAATAAGTTAAGACCAATGAAATGATAGTTTGGGTATGTTGTCTCTCCGTGCATCTATTTAAAAAAAAATTGGTTTAGAAATGAAGCTTGGAAACCCAATAATTCAAACAGGTAAGATGATATTATATTTATTTATTATATGTTATGAACATATAGATATGTAAATTCCCTATTCTCACTTTGTAAAAAAATGTATAGGGCACAAGATCATGACTATCTACATATCACCATATGATTTGAAGGATTGAACTTTATTGAAATTATGATGGGATAAAATAGAAAACTACGTGCCTTATAATAATTTCACATAAAGAATGATATATTTGACTTATCAGTTTTATGCATATGTCAAAGTGATCTTCTTTCATGGTATATGGGTGTTGATTTACTCAACCCATGGAAATCATCATCAATTGATTATTTTCTCCTATTCCATATTGACATATGTTATAAAGTTGTAAGTTATAGCCAATAATTTAGTGCTATACATATTTTGTCCTATATGCTCTATTCTGTCCTATTTCTTGCTTGTATGTCATCATTATTCTATATGGACTATAGTGATATACACCCCTGTAAAATAGGGATTTCTACTCATTAAACTCTAATGATTAGTTATGACATCTTTATCTTATGGTAAATAATGAATTACCATCTTATATTACAATAATCCTAGAAGTGCATATTACCTACAATTAAAAGTACCTTTCATGTAGCTATAAATAATCTTATAATAATTGATTTTGTAGTTAGAGCACCAAGGATACTTCCTTAAGGAATACACACATGACTAAATTGTCAATTGGGTTAATTAACCCTATCCAATGCCTTCTTGAGAATTATATCAGATCAAAGAACACATATTTCATTAAATTTGGAATTATACAAAGGATCTAGAATTTAGAACTTCAACAAGATTGAGTTTAAAAAAAATGAAAAACCAAAAAATTACTTAATTCACTCATTTCAATCTTTATATTCACCATTTTTTTATAATATTATCAATATAAGCTATATAAAATCAAATTTNGGTTGTTTTTGTCTAAATTTACACATGCGGAAGCTTGGAAAAATGAGTTATCAATTCACTAATTTTTAATCCCAAATGGAACTGGTTGCTTTCTTGCAATGTAGAAACCTTTTCCAAGAGTAGCACACAAGTAGACGTATGCATGATAGGAAGTTGTTTACTATTTTAAATTCTCCATCCATTATGATGGATTTATTTAATTTTGGAGCTGACGTCACTTTCCTTCCCATGTTCCACTATTTGGAAGCATTTTATAGCAAAATTAGTGACAATGTCTCTCACCTTCAAATCTATGTTTTCCATTTCAAGCCACCAAAGGAAGATAAGCGTGCATATCAATGGTTAATAAACTTATTATTAGAAGCTAAAAAATAAAAAGTTACAAAGTTTCCTCTGTAGGAAGCACATAAAATCCTACCAATCAACAAATCCTCTTAAGCGTTTAAGGCTTATGCAGTTAATTTTGTCATCAATAATCAATTCATGGGAAACCACAATGAGAAAGACATAGAGCCACATAAAAACCTCCAAGAGACACCTAAAACCCGTGTTTATGATCCAATGCCAAAACACAATACTATAGGTTGTGGCACCACTCTCTAGCTTTTTAGGGTTGGTGGGTAATTAACTAACACAAAGATTGATGATTCTATAGATGCAATAGGACACCAAGAATTTCATTGAAGACATAAGAGATTGATTTATCAACTCACAAGATCAACCTTGGATATGCGTAGATATATGCATGTTGACCACATGGGAATGGAAGAAGCAACTGCCCCACTCATAAATTGTAGGCCATCATAAACTATGTTGACCACTTTTGCATGAACTAAAGAGACCCCATGGAAAGAAAATGGAAATTTGTCTATGAGTGTACATATGCTTGTGTCAGGAATGTCCCCATCCTGTCCCTGTTGTTAGGGAAATTGTTCCTATGGCTGGGGTGGGGCCACCAACATATTGAGGGTTTACAGACCGAGATATAAAGTTCTGCAAGTACAAATTTAATAAAAAGTTCAAGGGTTAGTAGGTTTTGCACCTTACAAACCTGAAGGTTAATACAATCCTTTCCTTGAATCCTCCAATTTCTATCCAATCAAGGGACCTATAAAACAACTCCACACCTTCCTCAAATGAATTTGACTATATATAAAGCATTGATATTTAAAAGAACATGAAACCTTAATCTCATAACATCAACATATAATCAGGAACTGAGATGTACATACAGTGATTTGGGAACGGAAGAATGTCAAGTATTTATTAATCAATGAAATAAGTACAAGATATACCTTCTCCACATTCAAGGCATCTCGTGAAAATTTCGATCTAGATCTCCTGCTTCTCTCCTCCAAGAATCTGAAGCTCCAAGCTCTGCAACAAAGGTAGATGGAAACTAGGGCATAGGTGAGGGGGATGAGAGTCCAAATCCTTCCATCATAACAATACTCAAGGCTAAGTCCCATTTCATCTTCCTTTCTCCCTCTCTTATATAACAAATGAAAGAGACCAGGTCGAGGAAGGAGCAGTTACAACCAAGGAGGCAGTTCTAAAACCACCCAAAATTTGAAATTTGATATATTTTTGAGCATTTTGAGGGTACACGCTAGTGGAACATTAGAAAATAGTTTGTACAAGGTAAAAAATTTAGTGCAACACTAACAACCTGTGGTTTTTTTTTGGGGGGGGGGGNTATTTCTAATTTGATAAAGCATATATTGTGCATGTGTTGAATTACCATATTAGTAAGAGATTGTCTCCATTTTAGAGTGACCTACAAAGTTATTTAATGATATAGC